>QLSS01000024.1:283911-378988 GCA_024372645.1 Trichomalopsis sarcophagae | reverse complement strand
TATATATATATATATATATATATATATATATATATATATATATATATTATATGAGTATGAATGTTCCGTAGCGAAAAGAGTAAGCGAGAGATCGCACATGTACAGAGAAAGAGCGAGAGCGAGAAAAAGCAAAACAAAAACACGTGCGTTGTAAAAACGGTTCAGTGATAATACACAATCGAGAGAGAAAGAGAAAAATTAACTTACGACTAACAGAAACAAATAAATAAGAAAAAAAATTAATAATAATTACGACAAACAGAGGTTAACGACGCTAAGCAGACGAAGTTGTGAGAAGGTTTATTTATTTCAACGGACACGCGCGTTGATTCATTTTCATTGTGCAATTTAATAACGACGGTTACGTTGTGTAAATAAATTACATTTAAAACATGAACTACTACTATATCACCTTCATTCAAAGAATCGATTATCTCTCTTTTCTATTTTACATAATGTTTTCAGCCTTTTTGCTAATTCTATTTTTCATTTTCATTATACTTCCATTTTATTTATTTATGATCGTTCTCTTTGGTTTCACTGCAAAGCTTTTATACGACTAAAGAGCTTTTTATACTTCGTTTTGTTTTGGGATCATTGTCTCTTGTAACAACACAGTAAACAACTTGTCAACATCCGTCACGATTCACTCATCAACCGCGCTCACAGATTACGTATATAGAAAAAAAAAGATTGACAATAATTAAGCTCTTAATACTTAAATGGATTTTTAATCTACGTATATATATATATATATATATATATATATATAGACGTTTTTAGTAAGTATTTATATTTAATATACATTTATTACTTTCAATTGTAATAAATAGTTTATTGGAAAATCGTCAGTTCGAATTATAATAATAAATGTTCGATTTCAAACAAAACCAATTGGTTGCTTTGTTGTTCGTGTGTTTGATTAATTAATACAGCTATTACCCGTAAACGTGCATTCGTCAAAATAGTTAAAGGCCGATGGGACAGCTGAAGGCTACGACAGTCAGAAAGAGATGAATATCAATGTCGAACAAAATCCAAATACTTTGGTAAGTTTCTTCCATCAGCAGTCTTCTATAGCCTACTAGGTTATACTACGCACAGATTGGAAATTCCCAAATTAACACAGAGCTACTAGAGCTACCAGTTACCACTGCTACCAGTCAACCGATCGCAACTGCCGCCAACCTGCGGCGATAGTTACACTAGCTCTATATCATAGACACTAGACCTCCTTCCACGTGCTGTCATGCGCAATCGGCGTGCGCGAGTCGTGCTGTCCGCGTAGACGACGTCGAGAGCAGCGAGAGAGCCATCGGCATCCGACTCTGCGTGTGAGTGTGTGTGTCCGTGTGCAGCTCGTACGACCATTATTACGCTCCCTCTCTCTCTCTCTCTCTCTCTCGTTCTACGTAACCGCGCAGTGAGGAAGCCGAGAACGTCGCTCCGAGGATTATCAGAGGACCGCAACAGCAGACGCTCGACGAAAAATGCTCACGGTAGGCGCGCGAGCAGCAGCCGATTTTTCCTCCGCGAAAGCAGGCCCCGCTCTAGCTTCGACGAGAGATTATTTACCATTTTTCTCTGTTCGCAGACGGTCGTCAGAGGTATCGCGAGGCGTTCCTTTTCCACGTCGAAATGGGCAGCCGCGCAGCAGGTAAATCGCCGTTATGTATTAGCTTTTTGGCTGTCGAGCGAACATAACCTCTTGCGGCTCGATTGCATGGGTCTGGTACCGTCTGTTTTGGGCCCGATTTCGATGCTCAGCTCGCATTTTTCAACGTATTTCAAATGGGCTCGGGTGAAATCGAGACCGGCGCACTTGGTGCCTTGGGTATGACGACTGTACGACACACCGATTTGCGCTGAGAATGATTTTTAGTGAAGGACGTGGAAAGGTCACTAGTTTTCCTTATATCAGAGCTTTTTTATGAAAGAAAAATTCATTCTGCAGCTGTGCGTGATTTTGCACGTTGTTTTGAGTATTCAAATGAACCATTTGAAAGTGATGTGTCTCATGCAATTCTTGCTCTCCAAGAGTGGTCGGAGGTTTTGTTTTGGTTCAGGCTCTTGCTCCTGTTGTTTGTCAACTCTTTCTGTGGCACGTTAAAAAATGTTCAACTTACAGAGCTCAAACAGATCCATGTAAAATATCAACAAACACGACTGTCTTTTTTTTTATACGATTGACCAAGTGTCAGTTTCAATTCTTTTAAATGCTAACTATTTCTTCAATGTTTGTAGATGACTGTGCGAGATGCCCTGAATTCGGCAATGGACGAGGAAATGGAAAGAGACGAAAGAGTGTTCATTCTAGGTGAAGAAGTAGCCCAGTACGATGGTGCTTACAAAGTCACCAGAGGCCTGTACAAGAAGTATGGAGAAAAACGAGTCATTGACACACCTATCACAGAATCTGGTTTTGGTGGTATGGCAGTTGGTGCAGCCATGGTATGTTCATATTTATTGATCTATCACTCAATTGCCAACTTTTTTCTTTTACATTGTATTTCACTTTACAGGCTGGCCTTCGACCAATCTGTGAATTCATGACTTTCAATTTTGCTATGCAAGCCATTGATCAGATTATCAATTCAGCTGCCAAAACCTTCTACATGTCCGCTGGAAGGGTCAACGTGCCCATAGTCTTCCGTGGACCCAATGGAGCAGCCGCTGGTGTAGGAGCTCAGCACTCTCAGTGCTTTGGCGCGTGGTACGCTCATTGTCCAGGCTTGAAAGTCATCTCCCCTTACAACAGCGAAGATTGCAAGGGTTTGTTGAAGTCAGCTATTCGTGACCCAGATCCAGTGGTGTTTCTGGAAAATGAATTGCTGTATGGTGTTCAGTATCCAATGTCTGATGAAGCACTTTCGAAAGAGTTTGTTCTGCCCATTGGTAAGGCCAAAATCGAGCGCGTGGGTAAGCACGTTACCCTCGTAGCACATTCCAAAGCAGTTGAAACAGCACTGGAGGCTGCCAACGAATTGGCTGGAAAAGGTATTGAGGCAGAGGTCATCAACCTTAGATCACTGAGGCCACTTGACATCAACACAATCATACAATCCGTTGCCAAGACGAACCACGTTATCAGTGTGGAGCAGGGATGGCCTTCATCCGGAATTGGTGCCGAAATTGCCGCTAGAATCATGGAAAGTAAGTACACCTTTGTCTGCTTTATACACCTGCTGAACGATGTAATTTTCTGATCATGTATATGCATTTATTGCATTCCAGGTGAAGCTTTCTATCATCTAGATGCACCAGTCATTCGCGTGACAGGTGTTGACTGTCCAATGCCATATACCAAGAGCTTGGAAATTAAGGCACTGCCTGTACCAGCTGATATTGTGTTCGCAGCAAACAAAATTCTAGGAGTTGCACAGTAGTTAAAACGTGGTTCACAAGTATAGAAACATTCATTGTTCGAAGTTTCCCCAAACATTTCCCTTTCCCGCGATTCACCTCCAACTCCCTTAGGTCCGTTTTAATTCTCTCCTTATTGTCCCAACGTTCCTTCGACGCTTTTCTCTACTGGATAGCTTGTACAAACTCGGCAATCGACGGAGGAAGAGAAAAAAACGCTTTAGTAAAGGCAAACACTAGGAAAATATTTAATTTACGATACAAAGTAATCGAGAACTCTAGGAGAACATTCGATATTGTAAATTTGGCTTCTGAAACGAGCAACGAAACATTTTCGAAATTCGGTATTGAACTTGAAGCGATCAATCGACCGCGTCTCGCGAATCAATCGTTTATGCAATGAAGAGTACAATGGCCTGTACAATGTATGTGGTACACCTATTTTATCAAATGTTTTAGTTAATTGATCTTGCTTTAAGATTTTTAAGTTCAATAAGTTCGAGTAATGAATTGACTAAAATAAATTTTATTTTTAATATTTAAAATGTAACACATAAAATAGGTCACCGGCATTCACATTAGAGTAACAGCGCATTGATTCACAGTAGACCTGGTCATAAAACAAATGCCGATTAAAAGCCATGTAAATTAAAAAATCGGTATGAAATGAGTTCACAGGTCAACTTTGTGGGCTGCATTTGTTTATTAATTATTTATTACAGAAAAAAATAAATTGTAATATACATATCTCCATTGTTTTTGCTTTTCACATTTTTTATACTTTATCCTATGAACTCTATTTTTTCCGCGCTTTCTTTTTCCAGATCCATCTTGTCTAATTCTAATTGTCATGTATGGTACATCCTCAACAAACAGCTAGTAACCACCTTCATAAAACGTTCGAAAGCATCTCGCAATTCGCTTTCTCTGTCGTAAGAAATCAATCATTAAGTTACACATTCTTTTCTATATAGTTTGCTATAGACAACAAAATACAAACCTTAGGACATCCATGTCTAATGCGCACTGCGTGAATACAGCAAGAAAATTACGCAGATCCGTGTGTGACCAACTTGCTTGTCTCCAAGGCTCTATGCATCTCTCCACTAACTCATAAAAGAAGAATCTTAATTCTCTTGTACGATGCAAATTGCAGGCAATGCCAATAATAGCTCTTGAGTATGTTCTGAAGTTAAGATCCATGTCTTGGTATATTCGCTCTAAGAGCATTGGTTTTAATTTTATGCAAACCAAACTAAAATTCACAAGATTAAATATAATAGTGCATTAAACTTATGGTCATTAGAATCATTTTTCAAGCATCAATAAAACTCACTGCTTATGGTGCTTTTCGTTTTCTAAAAGTGTTCTACATTCTGGAAGTTCAAGTAAAAATTCTCTATCCAAGTCTGTATCAAAATACTCAGAACCTGTATAACGATAAGTCCAGAGAGTCATCATGCTGTTGGCACAGTGATGCAAATCTGGGAAGGTTAAAAATTGTAATTTTCTCTTGTTCATTTCAAATCGTAGGCATGCAATGAACACCACAGCTGCATATCTCCTGCAATTGAAGTAGAAGGTAATTAATTCAGTGCTTATGCTTATAGCTAGAGGATTTTTAAATGATCCACATACTTTGCTAATTCTTCAGGAAGTAAAAAATGCTGCTTTATATTAGTAACTAAGGAGCCTGGCAGATCCTCCACAGTTTTAAATACTCGCTTCACATTATCATATTGCCTACGACAACTTTTTAGAGTAACTCCAGTCTTTTCCGCAACCTCCTCCATGTCTTTTCTGTTCTTGGAGGTAAGTTTTTTACCAAGAAGCTCTCGTGCTACGCTATCATTAAACTCATAATACCTGAAGCAAATGGAGTAATCAGTTAACTGCTAAGGTGCAAACAAGTTTGTAGTTATATCCTCACATTTCGATTAACATTTGGCTAGTCTGGGGCTCTATCTGGAAGGCCAACTGTTCACTCGCCAGTTTCGTTGGAGTGTGCAATAGCTTCTCAAGAAGAGAATAAGTACGGTAATGGTCCAAAACATCTGAAGCAAGGAGCTCGACTGGTGCGTTCGTTTGCTGGCAGATTCCTCTCTGTTGTAGAATATTAACTGCATCGCTGGCTGTCGATTCATGAAATGGGCAAAATAATGAGCTTTTCTTCGTGAGAAATGTACGTCATAAACTTTAGTTTAAGTTTACTCACACGAATATCCATCTACCCAAAGTTGATATACTTCAGGATCGACAAGTGTGTAGTTGCTAATAAATACGTCAACTTCTGACAGCATATCTAAGGTTATGTTTATCACTCGACTTCACTCGTACGAGAATCGCCTTAAGAAATGCATTTTCAGAACAATGCTTTCACTTGAAAAAGGCAGGTAATACTTGAATCGGATTTAGGTAAACATTGCGATCGATTGGATCGCTGATATAAATGCAAATTATTTTTAACTTGACACTGCTCCAAATTGAGCAGTAAAATTACATAGCAGACGAATAAGATACGCTTCGCGACGTCTGCGCTCGCGCGCGCACGCGTGTGGAAAGCGGGTTTATTTAGGCCGCCCCTATATCACAAAATATATAGGTATATAGCTCCTGTGCTTCCCGCTGATTAGCTGGATTCAAGTAACTAGAGAAAAAACTGTATCACTCGGGCGAGAGGACAAATAAAAAAGAACAATCGATATTAATTTCATAACAAAGAATATAACGACGATGAAAATTACCCAATTTAATTGGCAATAAAAACGAGCAAAATTATATGCACGACAGGTCTCGTATACGCGCGTTGCATCACTCGTTAAAAAGTGGCGCAGAGTAAGAAATGAGAAGGCGAAGCGCATAATTAGCATATTGAAATAGTTTCCTCGAAATTGTTTACACTCCGATAATGAGCAGCTCGCACGAGAGTGTATAATTGCAAGTGTGTCTGCGAGATACGGTTTTAACGCTAAAAGGTCACTACGACGCCACGTCGCCGCGCGCGGCTGTGCTGTGTGTGCTTATTATCTTCGCTAAATGCATTATTTACATTTTTTCCCGGCAATCTCATGCTTAATTAAAGTAATCGCTGGACTTTGGAACGAGGCTTCGGAGGGACGAGCGAAATTCGTGAACGCCGCCGTTTGGCGAAAACCCCTGCGCGCTATATTGTTCTCGCTGTCCAAAAGTTTATTTTATTCGAGGAATCTCGAGGGCGAACGCCGGGACGAGCGCTTGAAATGAGAACGACAAACGGTCTTTCATCTGTTTTTTTTTTTTTTTTCTGAATATTTTTTAATTAACAATTCGAAATATTGTAGCACTTACAACGATTCGCATACATCAGATTTATCTGTAGAGAATTTTAGAGCTGCGCTTATAACTAACTGCGTATCGCACGCAAATATATAAAAGTTCGCTATCATCGTTATTACATGTTACAAACATCGCAACACGCATTAATTTGCTTCGGCGATCGCACTCTCTCTCTCTCTCTCTCTCTCTATCTCTCTATGTGTCTATCGCATTGTTTTAATCGAGGTTGCAGGTTCACATGTAAACTCATCAATCAGCGTTCCTTTGTCAACTCGCAATATAAGAAGGAGAGAGAGAGAGAGAGAGAGAGAGAGAGAGAGAGAGAGAGAGAGAGACGAGCATCGCAGAACGTTTGAGAGGAAATCACGTACACGTGATTCTCGCAAGCGCTTTAACAATCAGCATATAGAATTGTCACTGTGACGTACCCGAAATTCGTTCCTCGCGCGCACGAGTTATTTAGTTAGTTATGCGTCGTGCGGCGGCGCGGAGCAAATGAAGAAATTATCATTCAAAGTATATTATACAAAAATAAAATCTATGTACAGCCGGCATCGGAGGGTAATCGATGCCGTCGAGTCGCGAAACCTACAGCTATTTTCGTTATATAAAAGGAAGAGTAACATCTAAGCGGAGACCAAAAGCATTCACCGACGATACGTTTTCTCTTGATAACGACTGGATGTAAACACGTTAATTGATAATAGTTCATAAAAGCTCCGCATCTGAAAATAAATAGCGACACGAGTTTATGGAATATATTAAGTATAACGCGTACATTTAATATTATGCTTATATATATATATTCGATAGATTATTTCTTGCGTAACTCATCAGAGCGGAGATAGCAGTAGTTAAAAATTAAAAACATACGAAACACGTAGTCCAAGATATATTCTCAAGTAATAAATATGGACTGGTACATAGCAACTGTACAGAGTTAAGTCACGCTCTCATTCAATTATAATTCACTAATGTAAGAACTTTTTTAAAAGTAAACAACTACGCTTACGCGATTACACGGAAGAAGTATATAAGAGGGATTCGTAAAAATACTGCTTTGGCCAGGAACACAGGAAATTCATCAATGATTCGCTTTGCCTCGGGAAAAACTTCTCCAGTTTGTTATTTCGCTCGAGAGATCAAAGAAGATCATTGATAATTTCTCGGGATTTCCACGCGTCTCCGCGCGTGAGCGTATGTCCCTCGTGCATTTGTACATTGAAAATTAAGAATCCGTACTCTAAATGAAATGCATATTCATCTTGAACGAGGAAAGCGGCGGCAGAATCGAAACGGGGCTAGGAGTACACATTACTCGGCAATACTTTCGACAGAGAGACATCAGGGCTGTCACATGCAGCCGCAGGCCTCGACCACCATGTTCGGCAGCGTCTTCTGGGTGATGGTGTTGTTCGAGTCGACGTAGAGCAGCTGGATCGGCGAGAGCTGAGTCGGCGAGCAGCAGGGCACTATTTCGTTGCGCCGATGGAAGGCTTTGCCTCGTGCCAACAACCTCTGCAAGACAAATCGAGTGATTAATCGCGCGATTAATCGCGTAATAACGAAACCATAAGAGCCGCGCGCTGCACGTGCGCTTTTTGTAATTCAAGGCGAGCCGACGCGAGGCTGACGCAAGATAGATTAGAGCAATTCGAGCGTATCCGCGCCTCGACGGGTTCTGCTTATTAAATAATCGCCGAGATAGCGCGCGCGCGCGGCAGTTGAAAGTTTTTTTTGTTTTTTTGTTGAAGGAGCCTCTGCGAGCGACAAGCGCCAAAGCCTCTGTCTCTCGTATTTACATTATTAGTGCAGTATAGCGAGGACGTCGACGTCGTTGTCGTCCTCAGGCCTCATCTCGACGTCTTCGGTGTAACGTAACGTCGTGAACGTCTCATTAATCATACGAAAACATGACGTACGTCATACGTCATCCCCCGAATATTAAGCCGAGAGAGGAAGAGCGAGAGCTATAGAGCGTAATGCACGCCGCCGCCCCGAGTGTGTTTCGCGCTATCTAATGCAGTCGCAGCTTCCTGCCAGCTATGCATGTATATAGGGGCTCTCTCGTCTCTCTTCCTGCTCCTCCTCGTAGTCGTCGGAAGGCTCTCTATCTCGCGCTGCCGGCGCGCCCTGTTTTTTATTACGGGCGAGATTTTCGCGCGTTGAAATATATATATATATTTTTTTTTTCAAAAAACTCGAGAAAGCGCTTCACTGCACTCACCCTGATAACGTCGTTGTGGTGCGTGCCGCTCATCGTGAGCGAGACGGCGGTCGAGCAGGAGCCCCTGCAAAAGTACGCGTGATAGCCGCTAGGGTGTAGTATCCAGTCGCTCCAGCCGATGTCCTCGAAGCTGATGTAGAGCTCGTCCCTGCAGCACTCCTTCATATCGGGCTGGCAGTTGCTGTTGCGCTTGGGCCGGTAGCGCTGGGGCAGCGGGGCCGTCTGGATGACGAGGAACGGCTTGAGACGCGCCTCCATCGAGACCGGCGCTGTGTTGCGCTCGATCGTGCAGGTGCTGCAGGCCACCTGGATCGAGTGGTTCAGCCGCTGTTTCTCCACCCACTTGCGGACCGCGAAGCTCACGTCCGTTTTCACCCAGCCCTCTGTGCGTTCGAGAGAAACACAGTGGTAAATCTTTCGGTTCACTTTTTTCGCAAACTTCGTTCCGCGAGCTGATAATTATGGAAATAGACGAGCAAAGTTGGCAAACTGAAGTAAACCTCGATAAAGCTCCGTTTTTTTTTTTCTAATCAGTGAAGCTCGTAGAGCTGATTTTACATAACGACTCGCCGGCGAGATCCGAGAGTCGCATGATTTTACAATCTAACGATGCAAGATAACAATTACCCACCACGTAGCCGACGGATCCTAATTTATTGATATAATAAATTATTTTTTTTTTTTTATAAAATGCATGAGGTGTCTTATTTTCTATTTTTTGTCATTCTGACACTTTGTAATTTCCAAGATGAACATTTAAGGTTATATATCCTTTCTTAAAAGCAATAGCTTAAAATAACCTTATTCTTGTTTTAAAACGATGTCGCTGTAAGCTAATTATAAGCCAATATTCTTAGCTAAGCTAAGCTAATTCGACACATTTAAGCTTATTCTTGGCTTATAATTGGTTGCGATTTCTACCAGGGGAGATGTACGCGCGAAATTTAGATACATTTTCAAGAAATTCAAACCTCGGATGGTGGTCTCGAAGATGGCCATGATGGTGTTCTTCTCGAAGCTGCCGCGCTGATCCCAGTGGTCCAGCTCCGAGAGCACGAAGGTCTGGTTGAAGCTGTCGTTCTTGTCCTCCTCCTTGTAGAACCAGAGCTCGGCCGAGGTCACGGCCACGAACTGCATCTCGTTCGGCAGGAAGAAGGTGAAACAGGCCGCGGGGTTGAAGCCGGTTATGTGGTTCGAGCTCTGACGGCACTTTTTCGAGTAGGGGATGCCTGCGGGCAACGGAAAAAGAGAGATATGAAGACTTTGACACATGACCGAGTGACCTTTGCGCTCTTTCTCTTCTTGCTAATCGAAGAGATCTCCGCTTTTTCATTCGAAAGTAAATATAAGTACATTTCTCGGCTTTTCCGATGTCTCGTCTTATTGTTATCGGGAAATTTAAATCGACGCGCGACATAAGCCGCAGCTGCTTGCGTAAACATCGAAGCATCGTTTACAAAGCCTCCGCGTCGGTAAGCGCTACGAGGAGATGAGGAAAGGACAACGGAGCGATCACGGATGTTCGTTTACTTAATGCGAAGAGTCGCGAGATACGCGCACACTCGTGCTCAATAAGTCGCAAAGCGGAACTTGATAAAGGGAGTCGCGGCGGTTCTTGCCTCAGACGACGCAACGGGAGCAAAAAAAAAAAAACGTCGATAACGAGCCGGAGCGATCAAAGTGCTTTTTTTCCATTTTGACAGCCCCAGTGGAAAAATTGCAACGTACTCGTGCCGCTCGCCCTTCTTAAGAAAAATACAGTGTAACGGTTAAGGCTGCTAGGCGAGTTTGTTATTAGCGCGCTCGACGATAAGGCCTTCGTTGTGTAATTTAATTAACGCAACGCCGCGCGGATGAAAACAGTTAATTTCAATTTTCGGCCGCTGCGCTTATCTGCGCGAGCGAGTTTGTTTTGACACGCCGTATTTTCGGCTAATTATGTTGTTGAGAAGATTCCGCGGCTGTCTTTCGCGGAGGGTCGAAAATCACGAGCCGCGGATCTTTTCGGCTCAAAGGGAGAGCTTAATCAGATCGAAATTCGAGGCGTCGATACGATACACGCCCACGATGGCCCTCGAAGTATACGGGGGTACACGGCCACGACGACGAAAATTAGTCTGAAAGCCGACGCGTCGCGTATCGAGTAACGCGATACCCTTGTTGCGACGTCGGAGGCTGCTGCACGGGAGACTGTAGCCATTTTATTATAATGAACGTTCGCGTTGACATAAAGACGAGCTTCTGGATTTTCCTTTTCGAAATTAGACCGTGGGTGAAAGCGTAAGTCAGTTAACATTAAGGATTTTTTTTTGTTATTCTAGAAACTTACTTCTACAGGAATTTCAATGTACCCGACACCAAAAGTAAAAAAAAGAATGTATATGTAATAACACCGCGGGTTTAACTGGGCTTTCTCGCTCTGAGAGAGTTTTTCCGCGGGCGGGACGAGAAGCCAGAAGAGAGAATAAACCGCGAGCTTTTAAGCAGGAAAGGCCTCGTTTTAACGAGCGTCGAGGACTCGTAGGCGCTCTGAACGGAAAAGTTTTTGTTTCCAAACGCCCGCCCTACACGCGTTAGTCGATGCTTTGGAATAATTGAAAGGATTTCGTGCTTCTCGATATTCATACTTTGGTTTCGCGTGGAAAGTGTTTTAGGAAGTTGATCTGCTCCGACCCGTTAAATCCCTATTCTGTTTTAATTATCAGCGCTACCGACGCTGAACAATTCTCCCGCGGGAGGGAGAAAACGCTTGGTGCTTGCAGCTCGACCAATCTCCACGGATCTCGTCCGTCGTTCGATTCCCCGTGGAACTTTTTTCCCAGAAATCGTAGATCAGCGCGGATCGTTAAAAATGCCCTCGGAATCGCGAAAGGTCGGAGAGATAAGAGCCTATTTTTCCTTCGCTTTTACGACCGGTCGATCAACTCGCGCGAGTATTTAAAGCCGCGCAATCTCGAGTATACGTTATTTTTACGAGCGCGCGCCTTTGAGAAAAGTCGAAGCCCGGTTATATTTTCGAGCTCAAGAGGTTACCTTCGTTGGGGAAGACGACGATCTGATTGGTCTTGCCGTAGAAGCTCTCGGCCGGGATCTGCGGCTCGAGCGGCTCGCCGGGTTTGAGCTCGAGCACGTGTCCGTTGATCAGCGGTTTGGGCAGGGTGGAGAGCGAGAGCGAGACCTCCGGTGGCTTCTCCAGTCTGAGCTTGCGGAGAATCTGCTGCTTGACGTACTCGACCCTGAGCTCGGTGAGTATGGGATCGGGCTCGAGCTCGGCCACGCGGTTCTGGGCGCAGCCGCTGCACTCGCTGCTCTCCGCCGACGAGGAGGCGCTGCTCGGCTCCGTGGGCGAGTAGAGGCTCAGCCAGACGGACTTGAAGGGGTTCGCCATGGAGCTCCAGGAGCCGGACACGACTCCGCCGCTCGTCAGCAGCAGGACGACGGCCACTGCGATAACCAGGTTCATGGCGGTGATGGGCACTAGTGGGAACGGCAACTCGGCGATCGGTCCATCAAGGGCGCGGGGGCTATTTGCCGAGCGCACTCTTTCTCTCTCTCTCTCTCTATATATATATATATATATATATATATCTCCCTCTCTCTCTCTCTTGGGGCTAGGAAGCTTCGGCGGGCTCCAGGTCTTCGGCCTCCAGACTCGAGACTAGCTGGACCATCGTCTTCCGCGCGTCGGTCGGGGAGTGAGAGCTCTATGTGGCAGCGATGACTTGCGATCGTCGACTGACGGGAAACAGTCCAGCCGAGCGGAGAGGGAGCGCGTACGCCGAACGACCTTTGCCCCACGAGTCGACGCCGGCTGCCAGCGAGCGAGAAAGAGAGAAAGAGAAGATAGGAAGCGATATTGCGGACGGCGAGCACGCGCCGCTGACATGCCGCGGCTACGATGCAGAGGTTAAATCGTTATAAATCTGCGATCGCGGATGGGCTGCTTCGGAGAAACTAGCGATGACTGGGGCTCTTTGCCGCCTGCGCTTGCTCCAGGAAGCAATCTCAAAAATAGAATTGCATCGTCGATCGGCTCGGGCAGCTTTATCTCGTGTTTACGGTAGAAAAAGCGCCTCATTACCGCTAAAGAGCCGAGTGTTTTTTTCAAAAGCGATTAACTTTTATTTCCGGCGGCCGATGAAGCTATCGAGTAAGCTGGACGCAACGAGCTTATAATTAGGATGAGCTTATTGCCTTCCATACTTTGGCGTACGTGAAGAATGGAGCGTGTACGTGGGCTTCGTGCATTATTATCAGCTCCACTGTCGCAGAACAACAAACAAACATCGGCATTGCGTAATTTCGGATCGACGGGGCAGGTCGACTCCAGCATATACATTTATTATATAAGCTCCTTGACCCGCTGCTCTCGATAGCCCGCGCAAGGCTGCATTAACGAGGCGTCCGAGTCACAGCTTTTTTACCGAAAAATTTTCGGTAAAAAAGACGCTCTTCCATTGCAGACTCGATATTCGATCGGCGCGGGGTCATCGCTCTCCAAAAAAACAGCAGCGACGCCGGCAATTAAGAAGCGTTATGTGCTTAATGTATGTAACACGCATCAATGTTGCGCGTGGTAGAGAGAGGGGGAGAGAGACGACGATATGAATTGCGTGGCGATCACGTGAGACCAATTTCGGCTGATGAAACGGAAGCCGCTCGAGTTTTCAGGTCTACGCAATATTATCATGCCGCGGGCAAGCTATGAGCTTTATACCGATGGTGTTCGGCGTTATTGAGTCATAGTTCAGTTGGGGTGGGGGTGGTCGTTATTCGCTACTACCGGGTGCCTTCTGTTATTCGATTTGTTTTTCGTTGCGCAATACCGGACGATATTCACTCCGGTGGACTTTACTCTGTGTTCCTTGGCTTTGGCACGAGAGGAAAATAACGCGAGACTTTGTTCTTTATTTTTCTGTGCAATAATAATAATGCGTTCGATAGTACAATAGCGTATAATCATCAGACTGCATTCGTGCACGAGTACTTCAATCAAGCTTCGCCGTAAATGAAATATGTTGAGCTTTGCGGAGAATCAGTTGATAATCGATTATTTCACACAAGAAAGCCTTGAGAATTGTCGGGTTTACCTGCAACAGTGACACAGGTAAATCGATCAGATCGCGAAAAATTCACAATGTTGCCGATGTGAATAGTTTAGCTGTATTTCCATTACAGAGAATGTTCGGTTAACCAAGTTTCTCAGTGAGAGAGGAATCGCGACCCTAAATTGCTTCGGGATTGTATCGTTCAGTGAAAGACATGGTCAGCTAGGGGTTGTCGTTGGCTTGCGTTGCCACAATGATAACCTTACTTCTCAAGTGTTCTCTTAGGTACAAATTGTTTATTGGATATGAAATGAAAAAAAAGGTTTTTATTTGAAAATAAAATTTACTATTCACAAACTCCACTATTGGTTCCTAATCGCACCCAATCCATCTAAAGCACGGGGTTGCAAATTAAATGTCACCATCTTGGGATTCTGGAACTCATCGGACTTGTAGCCGATGTCACAAAACAGTTGTGGCACCGGCTGCCATGATTTCATGTCGGCTGACAATATCTTCAAATAAAAACTCATTTTTTCTAAATAAATGAGCTAAGGAGTTATCGTTATTGTTAAAGCAAGTTTTGTAAAATCGACAAATTTAAATTTATAAAAAGGAAAGAATAATCATATAAATACTTCAGCAATTAAATCACTGCGGGAAACAACGTGATCTCACATTCGCTATACATCACAATTTACGATAGATACAGCGAATGACGACACAAAAACGGCGATTTTAATGAACGTTTATTGATATTCTTTTCTGACAATAGAATCTCTTATTGCGCGCAGTCGACATGAAGACAATAAGTTAATCAATCGATCATATATGTGGATTCGCTGCACATCAATATCAAATAAATACTGGGTATTCAAGGTTCATTTAACTATGCTCCGGGGAAACACACTTTAGCAGAAATGTTGCTTTTTAACTCATTTTCAATATTGCAACGTAGTTGTTGTATCATAACAGTACTACAATTTTTCTGTAATATTATGTGACCGTTTAAAATTAACTTTCCGCTTTGTTGCTTAGTTATTGAATATCCCAATTAATTTACTTATCGTATAGCTATTATATTCCTGGGGTCGAGTTTAATCAAGTCCGAAATAATGTATCAAGGCGCGTGATAGTGCCGCGCTATAGCGAGTAAAACGCGTATGAAAAATTGTTTGTGGCTTTGAATTTACGCTTAGCAGTAAAGCAGAAACTACGTTCTAACCATCCCGTAGATATTGTCGCGCAAAGAATAAATGATAAGTGTTCATAAATAACGAGAAGGCGAAGTCACAAGTGGACACCAGAGTGAAACATTGTCGATAATTCCATCAAACTCGTAGACTTGAGCATTGGGGACGATTGAATCGCCAGTGTTTGCGTTTCAGCAAATCATCCTTTGAAAACGTATAGCCAATAGAAAAAGCTTCTTTAACGTTCATTGAGTCGGAATTTCCGTTAGATTGGGTAAGTCTGCGAGACGATGAGATTCCGATTGGTTCTCGTCAGTCTGTTCATCATCAAAGTGTCCGGAAATGTGGAAAGTGATTTGATCTTGGATTATTTCGTGTACAAAGGAACGCAAAATGTTATCGGCCTTATTAGCGACGAAATCGAAGGTATTTTTGCGTGTTATTACAAAACTAAATCGTTGGTTAGATACGCAGCTGATACATTGTGATTCACGAGAATCATTCCCAATCGAATTATCAAGCAGTTTTTTTTTGCCGACGACATTGTTTTAATAAGGAATTTCAGTCAATTTGGTATTGCAGCAACTCTGAGGCACGCCAGCGACGAATCTCTGCTTAATCGCCTCTTAAATACCAAGTACTACAAGCTGGGCGTGTACGTCGGCATTCGCTGTAACGATAGCGTCCTTATCTCCAACCTGTTTTTTCAGGCAATTTAAAAACAGTGTATACATCATTGCTTAGCCCTCTAAAATTTCTACAAGTGCATTTTTTATTTAATTGCAGACTAATGAATCACAATGAACTTTACTCCTGGCTGGTGCTGTCGTTTGATCTCGAGGGCGTGATGGATGCCATCTTCGACGAATACTTTGGTCTGTCCACCGATTTCGCGCCGTCCCGATATCGGGATTTGCATCCGCCGACCACATGGACTGCAGCTTCGATTTGTACGATGTGTACAATTCTTTCAAGAGGTGAGGTGGAAAATTGAACGTCACCTTTCTCGGCGCCTGGAAGCGGACGCAGGGCCACGAAGTCCAGCTGACGCAGAGCAAATATGACAGGAGATCGAATCTTCACGGCATGACGTGGAAGGTGTCGTTCTTCGGGTATGTTTATTCGTTGCTCATTTGAATTCGCAAGACACTCTGATACAGTTCGAATATTTCATATCATGCAGCACACCGATTTTAGATTGCATTCGAAATAAGCTTGATTCTTTTGGACACTTGTGAATTTCTCTGACTGATGAAATTAACTAATATGATAAATTTACCAAAGAGTAGATAAAGACTTAGAAATGTATCGTTGGAGGATCACTTTCAAGATATTGAGAAAACAGGTACAAAGGATAGACTGCCTAAGTTCGGCTTTAACATAGTCAAGCATCTCGTAGAGATGTATAATGTACAGTAAGTTTATAACTATAGACGAGAAAACTGAAGACAGAAGACAGAAGAGACTACTTCATGTTCCGAAGCCCACTGTTGAGAGACGTAAGATTCAGGAGGTTGCGCCTGTCCAGTGCAATGACTATCTTGATTATGGTTATACTAACTGTAAACTTTAGCTTTGAACTGTTTGAAATCTATTTTATCCTGAGGTATTTCAAATCATTTCTGATAACGATTGGATGCGTATTTCAACAAGGTGAACCAATAAGGTAGTAGACGCAGCTATCCCATGAGGAAACGTATAATGATATCGCATCGTCACATTGGAAGTTCGAGCAAATTAGTATATACATTTACGCAAGTTAAATTGGACAAAGTTTAGTGTTGCATCATTACGTGGAATTCTGATAAAGACTGTACAGGGTACAGCTTGATAAAACTATTGAGATTAAGTTATTGACCAATTTGATTTATTGAAATGTGTATATTCATTTTGCTGTGTATTTAGCACTTTTTTACGTATACTATGTAGAAGTATAAAATACCATCTAAAGTTAGTAAAGGTTGCCATGACATAATCACAAAAAAGCAATGAAAACTTGTGTAAAAGCAAATAGAAATAATTCACTTTTTCAATGTTCAAAAATTATTTTTTTTTAATAGTACACAATTTATGTTGATGATGTATTTTGTAAAGTTAAAAAAGCTAAGTTACCCATTGAGGATGCAAAAATAATACTGGTATTTTTTGAATGTCGTGTAGCACCGACGAAACTTCTTATATGGATGATAATATTTTACGTGAATTTGCTTTAGTAAATATTGTAGGACCGTCACGCAATGCTGTCCCATGACTTGTATATTGCACATCGCATTTCTCTCACGCCGACATTCGAGGATAATAATATCATTACTGCTTTTTGATTGTCTTTTTTTATGATAGGTATTTACATTTGCCTGACAATGAAAATGTATCACTGTGAAAATCAGGGATACAAAATTTTAACGCGCTATAAATGGATATGTATATAATTTTTTGCACGGCTAACAATTAATCGTTTTTCTGTTATACAAGTTAGTCGATGCATAATCGACTAACTTGTATCGAAATCATGATTGATTTATGGCTTCGTCAGCGTGATGTGACTGAAGACGTGGTAAATAAATAAATCAAAGCTTACGGTGGCATCGATTACCCCACTATACTCTACCGCTAGGTGATACCATTAAACACAACTAAAAGATGTTTCGAGAATATTAAACCCTTTTTACAAAGATTTAATAATTTACGCAATCTTGATCAGGTTTCAAGTTTAATAAAAAACGAAAATAGCATAATATCATAATGAAGATAACATTATTATTTTTACTGTGTATCTTCAGTAAAATTCGCGGGTGCGATGAAAATGATTTCATAATGGATTACTTTGTGCACAAAAAAGCTTCAAGTGTCATCGGATTCTCTTGCGACAGTGAATCAGGTAACGTTAAACCATTAATACAACATTCTGGAACATATTGCTTGGGCAAAAGTTAACGGAATATTATTTTGTAGATAATCTCGAATTGATGAAAAATTTTAGTCAAGTGGGCATCAGGAGCATTGTTACGAAACTAAAGAGCCCTTCACATGTAAAATATCTAGTTACTTCAACATATTGGAAACTGGGAATTTTCTTGGATCTGAGATGCTACGATGGTTACAGACTCAGTTGGATATTTAAAGAAGTATATTATCATTTTTTTTTGATATCTTTGGAAAACTGTAAATAATATTATGATATTCAAAAAGCCGGGAAAGTTTTAACACGTACTTGAATTCTTTGTTGCATAAATTAGTACATTCTATTCCGTACAACAGGCGTCAAATAAGTGGTTGTACGGCGAGTCCCACTACTGGCTGGTACTGGGTTGGGAGTTGGAGGACGTGATGAGTAAGATCAACGACGACGCTTTCACGCTCTCAACGGACTTCGTGATCGCAGTTCCGTCGATCCTCGTCAATGACACTTACGAGCTCTACGACATGTACAACCCATGGAAGGACGGCGGGGGACAGATCAACGTCACCCGCTTGGGCAGCTGGAGTCACACCGACAAGCTCAGCGTTACGCTCACACAGAGCAAATTTCTAAGGCGCGCTAATCTTCACGGGATCAATATGAGAGTTGCTTTCTTTGGGGTAAGTATTGCAGGACTTGACACCAAATTGACTTGAATATGTTTATTTTATCATACTCTACAGAGTAAATACAAGCCAAAGAATACGTCTATTGAAGAGTACCTGCAGGATTATTCAACCAAATCAAAAGATGGATTATCTAAGTTTGGTTTTATAATACTGACGCATCTATCGGAAATGTTTAATATCACGTAAGTTGGAATCATCGTTGTTAAATGCTGACTCAGTAAACTGACAATTTAAACGATAGATTTAATTTTGGCGAGGTGCAAGTATGGCAGCCAGGAGATACGATCGGCCCATTGTCGCAAGCGCTAATAAAAAATGAAATACAGATTACTGGTAGTCCAGTGGTCATGACCTTGAGAGGCTTGGTTTAATAAAGTTTGTTTACCCCACTTGGCCGTTTCGGTAAGAATTCTGAAAAGTTCCGAACCTGATTGATTTATTAACAGTAATATGCGAGCAATTAATACAGAGAATATCACAATTTTCAGGACTTGTTTTATATTTCGTAATCCGCAACCGAAGGAAATAAAGATAAATGAGATTCTTCATCCATTTTCCACGAGAAGTTGGTATATGATGCTTCTATTTTTGGTAATATTTTTTATCATAGCAGCTTTGACCTTTCGATACGAAGAAGAGCTTTCACACTCTATCTATTCAAATTCCTTTCTCACGGTCTTGGGAGCACTGTGTCAACAAAGTAAGATACTATACCGAAGACAAATTACTAGAAGGAAATCGATAATTAAATGCTTCTGAATCTAACTAGGCACCAGTTACGTTATGGACCACCTGTCCACCCGCATACTTTTTCTTTACTTGATGATATTCAGCCTACTAACGTACAACTACTACTCAGCCAGTATCGTTTCAACCCGTCTCAATGAGCCGATTTTTAAGATAAACGATTCTCTGAATGAGCTCGCAAAAACTAAATTGAAGCTAGCTTCCGAGCCAATGATCTACTTTAACTTTATCATGCGGCGCATACCACCAAGAGAGCTTGAATTGTTCTACAAGACGAAATGGCTAGCTATTCCTGAGGACGATAAATTTATGTATCCAGAAAAGGCAATACGTTTAGTACAACAGGGTGGATTTGCCTACCACACACATCCAGACGTTGGGTACCCGCTTATAGATCGAACCTTTAGTTTCCGTGAGATTTGCGAACTGATGGAGGTCCACGTTCAACCAAAGATCTTCGCTACTATTGCCGTCACTTACAACAGTAGCTTCATTGAGATAACGAAGATCGGGTAATATTTGCTAAGCCTGAATATTTTTATGAGTATATAATGTACTGTTGAAAAATACTTTAAAGATTCGCCAAAATGTCGGAAGTCGGGATTCGAAACCGACAATTGATAAGGTGGACGTCAAATAAACCTCGTTGTCGAAAAGAAGTCATCAATATTTCAAATACGGATATTTACGAGTTCGCACCTCACCTAATTATTCTGGCGTTGGGAATGATACTAGCCTTGGCATTGCTAATTGCCGAACTGGTCATTCAAAGTTATCAACAATCGAGAATGAGGTATTTCTTTGAACGAACCGCTATATTTTGAGATTAATCTTGGCTATAAATTTTGATTGTAAATTATTTTTAGAATGCAGAGAAGGCATTGCTCTACTATATTACAAATTGTTGATGTATTGTGCAAAAATCGATAAAAAAAATTGTCGAATCATCGATAATGACTCTACGATTTTGGATTTGCTTTTGTTTAGGTCATCCATAACTAGAAATTAAATAATAAAATGACGAATGCACGCGATGCTTTATGTTAGACAATACATTCTATTATAGTCCAATTGTGAGCGAAATACGCAAATAGTGATGTCGATATATTGAACAAAGAATAATAACGTCTTGTGAACGTGTTAGAGTTAATGTTGTCTAGAAACTTGTCTGTAATGAAATTTAGATTGTCGTTTTTAATGTTTTTTATGATTACTGCCTGTGAAAATCAAGACATGATTGTCGATTACTTTATTGCCAAAAGTACTCCCAGTGTAGTTGGATTTTGTTGTAAAAATATCACACGTAATATGCATACATTATGATGTTTTAAGTATAATAGCATATTTTGTTATAACATAATTGTGTCTATTCCTGTAGAAAATTTCTTACTAACTAGGCGGTTTGATGCTTTAGGAGTTAGAACAATTATTGATAACTTAGAAAACCAACAAAAAATATATCCAATGATGAATTCCAAATATTGGGGGTTAGGAGTTTTTTTGAATTCCAACTGCTTTAGTAACCAAACCATAAAATGGCTTTTATCTCAAGTAATTCAACTTTCTTATTTTATTGATTAATTTTGGAATAACAAAGAGTGTTAATTGTTTTCAGGCTTCGAATTACAGACTATACGACGAGCTGCACCATTGGCTGGTGCTAGGATCCAGCCTTGATACGGTCGTGAATCTGTTAGATGACAGTGCATTCGGGCCTTCTACGGATTTCGTCATAGCTGTGCCATCAACTCTTGTAAATTACAGTTATGAAATGTACGACATCTACAATCCTTGGAAATCACGAGGGGGACAACTCAGTATCACTCGCATTGGAATGTGGACCAAAAAGTATAGGCTGCAATTTTCTTCGAGCGGTAGCAAGTTCCGTAGAAGAACAAATCTTAGAGGCATGAATCTGAGAGCCTCATTTTTCGGGGTACATTGTACGCTTATTGTACTTGAGTTAGAATGATTGAACAGCAGAAATTTTATTTATCAATTTACAGAGTCAATACAGACAGAAGGACGTCCCATTAGAGGCATACTTGCAGGAGTTCACGGGTGAGTCAAAGGATGGGTTATCCAAGTTCGGGTATACGATTTTGGTTCATCTGTCAGAAATGTTCAACATCACGTGAGTAGAGTAATGAGCGACCCAAATTTTAATGTTCGGATGTTTAACTATTTATTTTTATTGCAAAAGAATGAAATTTGGAGAAGTTAAAAAATGGATGGAAGGTGATACAGAAGGTCCATTGACGCGAGCTCTTGATGAGAACAAGATTGACATTACTGGAAGTCCTATTATCATGACAGTTGAACGGCTTGGTTTGACTAAGTTCGTTTATCCTACGTGGCCGTTTCGGTAAACTCCAGTAATTTTCTATTATATAATGATGATTCTAAGAATAATTAATTGGACTAATCTAGTTCACAAAATTACTGAACTATGATTTCAGAACATGTTTTATTTTTCGTAATCCGCAACCCAAGAATATAAAAATAATGGAAATACTTCGTCCTTTCGAGTTAGATAGTTGGTATGGAACTATGGTAATGTTTTTGTTGGCAGCAATTACTTTGGCCTTTACTTTGCGATACGAAGGTAAAGAACTTTTCACTATGAGATATTCGAATGCATTCTTAATAGCATTCGGTGCTCTATGTCAACAAGGTAATAACTATTTGCTCACAAACAAAATTAATTTACACTATAATTCAACTGTTATGATTACCTAGGCACCCACTTCGATATTAAAAAGATCTCAACTCGCATCGTTTTCATGCATATAATGATATTCAGTCTACTAACGTACAATTATTACTCTGCTAGTATCGTCTCCGCTCGTCTGAATGAGCCCATTGTTAAGATCAATGATTCGCTTAATGAGCTTGCTAAAACGAATCTGAAATTTGCTTCGGAGCCCATGATATACTTTGATTTTCTTATCAAGGTGGTTTATTAAACGCTATATACTTATTCTGTATTTTTAGCGAGTTTTTGGATTGGCCATCAACCAAACGATTGTTGCTTGCAGAAGGAAGACTGGGAGACAAAAAACTTCTATGTTAATCGTTGGTCACACATACCCGAGTCAGAGCAGTTTATGTACCCTCAACAAGGTATGGAATTGGTGCATCAGGGTGGGTTTGCCTACCACACGCACCCCGACATCGGTTACCCCATCATCCTGCGAAACTACAACTATCGCGAGATTTGCGAATTGATGGAGGTACATTTGCAAGCACCGGTCTTCGCTACAATGGCTTTGCCCTATAACAGCACCCTAGTTGAAATCACCAAAATTGGGTATATTCCTATTTTTATAGGCTTGGTCATAATATAGGCTGCAATTAATCAATTGATGCTATCACAATTGATTATAGATTTGCACGAATGTCAGAGGTGGGAATCCGGCATAGACAAATACAGAGATGGTCTTCGAACAAGCCTCACTGTCGAAAGGACGTGTTAAATGTTTCCAGCACAAACATTTACGAGTTCTCTCCTCACTTACTTACTCTTGTTGGAGGGATCGCTTTAGCGTCCATCATGCTGATCTGCGAGATCTTCATCGAAAGATGTCTGAATAATAAAAGGTAAGTTTAATATATTGTTAAAGTTCGAGAATGTCAACATTTGATACTATTAAGTTATAAATTTTGTTCAGATCTCGGTGGTATAGTTGTATTTTAAAAATAATCCAATTTTTTAAAAAGTAATTAAAAATCTTTGTTGTTCGATTTTCGACACCCAATTTGTCAATAAAACATATTTTGATACAGAACTATTGTTTTTATTTATACTATACGCAAAACTCAATATTACATCGACCAGGGGTGACAATTGCTTGTTCTAGCGAGGATTATGTTAATGTGCCTTTGAATTCGCGTACGTCGCCGAACGCTCATAAGTTAATGTAAAATTTGTGTGTACGATGTATATGTAACAATGATTAGCAAATCAAAACATCAGAAAGACTAATGTTTAGAATGAGCTAATTTATAATAAAAGGTTTATGTAGATGTAACTGAATGGGTTATCATTACGTCATAAAAATTACTTTGAGTGGCATTTATATAGCGTGCAGCTAAAGACTATTACGCGATGTTGTTAAGGGTTGAGGTTGCTGTTTAAACGTATTATTGTAGCGTTACTTGTAGTGAAATCAAGTACGCGTCTATAAATATGAATCGTAAACTTGCTTTTCTTTTTCACACGAAATATAATCAGTAACATGGACAATGAATTTCTTATTGATTATTTTCGACATAAAAGCGCTCGGAGCGCTGTCGGATTCTTAAGTAACAACGTCAACGGTAAGTAGGTCAAATCGAACTTTACTATTTTTCTGTATTCGCCGTTAATAATTTTTACGAACGATAAGTTAGATTATTCGTTCAACGATATCTAAAAATAGAGCACTAAAGATTTTTGATGTAACACTTGAAGGATGAATTTGGAACTTGTGCTGTTTTTGTGTGCTGTAGCTGTAATAGTCGGAGGCAGCGTCGAAAACGATCTTATTTCGGATTATTTTCCTTACAAAATGGCAACAAGCGTTGTGGGATTCTCGTGCAACTTTAACAATGGTAATTAAAATAAAAAAGCCGTGAAAATAAATTTAAATCCCCTCAAAAGATATACAAAATTTAGTACGATTCACAGCAATAATGATCAAAAATTGTTTTTACAGATGATATATCTTTATTCAAAAAGTTTAGTAATATTGGTATTTCTGTTTCTGTGGGCAAACTTAATAACACTAATTATCAAATACAACGCTTTGCCTTTACCAGTTACCACAAAATTGGAATTTTTCTCGACCTACGCTGTCATGACAAAAAAAGATCAGTTCGATTTTAGCAGAAGTAAAATATTTAAATTCACCTTTCAAAACTATCTTTTTAACCTTTTTCACATATAGTCAATGACTACTTCTTGCAAAAAATCTTATTAATATTTCGAAATTTTGTCACGTAGGCTTCCAACTATCGTTTGTACGATGAGATACACCAATGGCTTATCCTGGGTTCTAAGATCCATGAAGTAACAAGCATTATTGACGATAGAGCTTTCGGTCTTTCTACAGACTTCGTTATCATTTCTTCAAGTAAAAATAGTAAAAGCCTCTATGATCTCTATGACGTTTACAATCCGTGGTGGGAACGTGGCACTAAGTTAATCGTGACACCTCTAGGATCATGGCAAACAGTTGAAAAACTGAACGTTTCTCTTCTGGGAACCAAATTCTTCAGGCGGTCTAACCTAAATGGGTTAACTGTGAGAGCTTTGTTTTTAACGGTAAGATATAATACTTGAGTTGGATATGCTGAATAACTTTCCATATTCTTTTTTAGAGTACAACTCAACCAGCTAACACATCATTAGAGGAATATTTGCAAGAATTTTCGAGCACTGGGAGAGATGTGCTCTCTAAGTTTGCCTTCGTCGTGGTGACTCATCTTTCGGATATGTTTAATTTTACGTAAGCTAGAGAGGCATAATACGCTTAAAATAATGGCATAACTCATGTATGCTACAAATTATTATCTTTTGCAGATTAAAATTTGGAAAAGTTCCGCCAAGAAAAGTTGGCGATAAGCTCGATACAATTATAAGGGCGTTGGATAATAATGATATGGACCTTTCTGGCAGTCCAACAGTAATGAACGTCCAGAGAACTTACCTAGTAAAATTCATTCATCAGTCTTGGCCTTTTAGGTTGTGAAATTAAAGTATATTAATTTTTATTTCAATATCATATATTGATCACCATGCTAATAGGAATTTTTTTGCAGGACCTGTTTTATCTTCCGAAGTCCGCAACCGCAGACTATAAAGGTAATTGATATATTTCGACCTTTGGTTATGAAGGTTTGGTACATAATGGCTGGATTCTTCATAATTTTCGTATGGATCATAGCTTCTGTATTCCGATACGATAGCACGATTAGGCGATATTTGAATTCATTTATAGTTACTCTTGGTACTCTGTGCCAACAAGGTAATCTGATGTATTCATTTGACAAATTAAAAATGAAAATACATTTTTATATTTTCTATATCTATTACAGGGACTGATATAAAAATGAGTCAAATATGGACGCGCATCGTTTTTCTTGTACTTTTAGTTTTCAGCTTTCTTTTTTATAACTACTGCTCAGCAAGTATAGTATCGGTACGACTTAGTAATCCTATTTTTAAACTTAACGATTCCCTACTTCAACTCGCTCAATCAAATTTGAAACTGACTTCAGAATGGATGGTATACTTTGACTTATTTATTAAAGTAAGCTGAAAAGAGTACAAATATATCAAAAACTTGTCAGATTCTAAACACAAATTTTTATCATTTATCATATGGAGCGAAGATATAGAAACGAAAACACTGTACACAGAACGATGGATCAAAATTCCAGAGGATAAGAAGTTTATAGAACCCAATCAAGGTATGCGTTTGGTACAAAAGAGTGCTTTCGCTTATCACACGCATCCGGACATAGCATATCCGTATGTTAATCGATTATTCGATAATGGCGAGATCTGTGAACTTACCGAAGTTCACCTACTCCAACCGTCAATGGCAACATTAGCTTGTCCTCTTAACAGTACGTTAGTAAAGATAATGAGAATGTGGTAATTTGATGTTCTTGTTTTAAATAATATAAAGATAATTGGTTATCAAAATTTTTACTCGAAATTTATTTAAAAATAGTAACTTGCTCACTCGTAATAAGTACAGATTAACAAAAATTTCTGAAGTGGGACTACGGCAACGTCAGCTAAAGCTTCCAGTCTCAATATGACAGAGTTTGCGCCACAATTATTTATTTTAATATGCGGTATGATGCTGTCTTGTACTGTGTATACCATTGAGAACGCAAAAAGTTTATGGAAAATCGTAAAAGAGTAAAATCAAAATCTGCCCGCTGCTCTTACTTGCTGGGAAATAATTTTTCACGGCGATGTTTTAACGAATAATTAATTTTCAGATACAAGAAACTCATAAAAAAAATGTCTAATATAGCAGAAATGATCAGAATAAGGATAAAGCAGAAAGAAAAGAAAATAAATACACCGAAAGTTAACACATGAACTCAATGAAAAGATGTTCTATACATATACATAAAAAAAGTTTAATCCGTTTTTAACTTCTGCAAAAAATAAACCTATAATATAATTAGACACAAAAATATTATGAAAAGCAGGTTTGAACGATATAACTACGATAAAGTAGATTTGATATATATATATATATATATATATATATATATATATATACACACACACACACACGCACACACACACACACATACACACACATTTTGAAAGTATTTTGAATTAAAAAAAAATATCAATAAACGATAGCGACAACTTAAATGTAAGATAGCAATGCTTTTTTCAATTGCTTTCAAGAGCTCGTAAAATATTAATTGAATATTATCGACCTAGGCAGTATTGCATATATGCAGTAATATTTAATTCAAATCCATTTTTATTTTATTGAAATAAAATATTCCTAGACCTAACTAGTCATATTAATAACGCAGTATCTCGTAAGTATAGTGAGTAAATAACATTGAATAGTCACGCGATATTATATCTGACATTCCGTTTTTCATTATGTAGTATAAGAAAGAGTTTCTTGAGACAACACATATCGACGTGTCTTTATGCTAATGTTTGATAACGATTTGATTACAGTACAAAAAAATGAGTTTAACGTTTGTGGTTATTTACGGTTGGTTGTTAAATGTGCATGCGAGCATCGAAAATAACTTTTTTATCGATTATTTTAAGTACAAAAATGCACCAAGTATGTTAGGAATTTCTTGCAATACTATCGAAGGTAAACATAAATAGGCGTGTCAAACTATATATATATATTTGTCACATACAACGACAATTTTTGTCTTGCAGATGATTTATTATTAGCAAGAGATTTTAGTAAGTATGGTATATCAGTAACTTTTCATAAATTAACCAATATGTCTGGAATAAGCAGAGTGGCATGCACTGATTATTGGAAAATAGGCATTTTCTTTGACACACGTTGCTATGATGAACAAGAAATTTCGCTGATTTTCTTCGAAGTAAGGAAGCCTTATTCATAGAAAATAATTACATAACGATACTATAAAGAATTGGTTTTAAGGCATCAGAGTACAGAATGTTTGGCGAGCTGCATTACTGGCTAATACTGGGTCACGATCTTGAAGAAGTGCTAAATAATATAGATGACCAAGCTTTTGGACTTTCAACCGACATGATCGTTGCAGTGCCGATAAACGATACTAAGGATGAATATAACCTTTACGACATTTACAATATGTCTAAAGAAAAAGGTAATACAATCAATGTCACATTTTTCGGTACTTGGAAATATCAGCAAGGGTTGAGCATTGGTTTGCTTCAGACGAAATTTCAAAGAAGATCAAATTTGCAAGGTTCTACAATTAGGGCAGCTTATTTCAAGGCAAGTTGGAGCTATTTATTTATTTTATTTATTTATTTGAAGACCATATACATAAGCCTTTTTAAGGATTCCTATAGAGGCAAACATGTTGCCTGTACATAGGTATTTTACAGTAATTAACTAAATAAAACAGGAAAAAGAAAGAAAAAAAAAACTTAAAAACTAAAAACTAAAACTAATATTTTCATATTATTTATTTTTGTTTCTCTTAACAAAAATTAAACCATATCTAATTTCTTTCATACTATTAGATTTCTTATGAAATCCTTTAATTTATTTTTAATTGTAACTTTTCTGACCTTTAGCTCTTTGAGATTATTAGATAATAAGTTGAAGATTGTCACAGCCATGTAGTAGCTGCTTTTTTTACTTATAGTTTTATTAATTTTTGGCAATAATAGGCTCTTATTTCTAGTAGTTTTCGTATTTTTACTATAAATATCACTTAATTTCCTATAATGATATGTTATTGCTTCAATTTGGAACAATTGCCTAACTGTTAGGGGGGAATTTTGCGTTTCAAAATGATTTCTGTTAATAATTTTTAATAATTTCTTTTGTACTCGTATCGAGTATATGCAATTGTTATACGCCCCACCTCAGGTAATTATTCCATAATTGACTAGGCCCTGAAAGAATGCATGGTAGATCATCATTAAGGTTTATCTATCCATTATATTTTTAATTTTTGCAAAGACGAAGATTAGATATCTTATTCTTTTTACAATAGAATCAATGTGAATATGCCATTTCATATTATAATCAAAATGTAGCCCTAAATATTTATGGTTTTCAACCCTATTTATTATGTTCCCACCAATATTAATATTTATATCCTTTGGTACACTATCATAGTAGCTTCCGTAGGTTATATATACTTGTACTCACTTTAAAAATTATTAATCTTAACGCATTGTTTCCTATCTGATAGATAGCTAGTTAAACATTTTAAGGCACATCCTCTTATTCCATATCTTTCGAACTTATCCAATAATATTCTGTGGTCAACAGTATCGAAAGCTTTAGCTAGGTTTAGAAATATCGTTATTATCGGTTTACTTTTATCTAGGCTCTTGTGTATAATATCCGCAAGGCAATCAAGTGCATCGGTTGCTCCTCTGCCCCTGACAAAACCAAATTGTTTTTTTTAATTATATTATGCTTTATTATAAAATTGAACAGTCTGTTATATATGATTTTCTTAAATATTTTAGCTAAATTCGTAATTAAAAATTAATATTTTTCTAAGACTGCAAGAATTATAAGTATTGTTTATTGAACAGTTAACGTACCGACCACCTCAAATGTCGTTAGAAGAGTATTTTAATGATTATGCGCATGCCACTAGAGATGCGCAAATGAAATTCGGATATCATATAATGAGTCATCTCTCCGATTTGTATAATTTTAGGTAAGATAAAAAAAGGAATATTTAGTTGAAGAGCTAGCGCTTTAAAGAAAACAAATTTTTACTCTAATATGCAGTTTAGAACCTCATGAGAGCCCTGTATGGCTGCCAACTGATAAACAGGGTCCAGTGGCACGTGCCGTCATAAACAATACAGTCGACTTTTCCGGTAATACATTAACTATGACTAGCCAGAGAACTTATTTATTAAAATACGTACATCAAGATTGGCCTTTTAGGTAAGGAAATAGACAATAATCTGCTAATTAGTACCTTATGGTATTATAAGTGAATTTTGCAGGACGTGCTTTATGTTTCGAAATCCTCAACCTACAACCATAAAAATAGGAGAAATCCTGCGGCCCTTTGCAAGAACAATTTGGTATTTAATGGCTGTGCTTGTTGCAATCGGCGTAACAGTCTTGGTGATGGTTTTACGTTTTGAAAGGTCTGAAACAGCTACGATGCGATTTTCTAATTCGGTTTTGCTAATGATTGGTTCATTATGTCAACAAAGTAATTAAACATTTCGATTCCATTAATAAATCACAAATCATTCACAAAGCATGTTTTGAAAAAGCTTCTTGTGCGTTTAGGTACTGATATTGTAATGAATCGTTATTCAACGCGGATCGCATTCCTATTTATTATGATATTCAGCTTACTTATGTATAATTATTACTCAGCCAGTGTGGTGTCAGCGCGTTTAGATGAGCCGATTTTTAAAATAAATGACTCGCTCAACGAATTTGGTAAAATGCATATGAAAATGGCAACTGAATCAATGTTCTACTTGGAATTCTTCCTCAAAGTAATGTAAATTAATAACTTTAAAAAGAAAAATAAGTGTGTATGTAAAACAAGTGATCGAACTGCAAATAATCATGTTTCCTTCGGAACGAAAAAATTATGATAAAAATTTGTCGTTCGATCAATGTAAATGATAAAACATAAGTTTTAGTATCCTTTTAAATTTATATATTAAAAACTGTTCCTATAACATGCAGATGCCAGCTTGGGAGACGGTTCAGTTTTACAACAAATATTGGCTTAATCTACCAGAAAAAGAAAAATTTATGAAACCTGAGCAAGGTATGTTGCTGGTAAAAAAGGGTGGTTTCGCTTACCATACACATCCCGATGTAGGCTATCCATTTGTGGAAAAACTATATGATAATCGGGAAATCTGTGAGTTAATGGAAGTACACTTAGCATGGCCGACGCGCAATGCATTCGGCGTGACTTACAACAGTACATTTATAGAAATCGCTCGAGTGGGGTAATTATCATAATGTTCTCGAGGTTTCACCCCATCATTTTTAACTGTTTGTTTTCTTGCAACCTTAGGTTGACTAAGATTTCTGAAGTTGGATTGCAAAAACGACAATTAAGCAGATGGCAGTTCAGAAAGCCACGTTGCCGCAAGGATATTTTAAGTGCATCTAGCGTCAATATTTATGAGTTTGCACCGCATCTGCTACTACTGATTATTGGGATCATATTAGCATTAGTTATATGTGCCATAGAAGTCACCATAGTCAAATATGGATATTATATCAAATTTAAAATGTTACTTTTTTCAGAATATTTTTGTTCGATTATGAAAAGTGAAGAATAGTATTTATATTTACTGTATTTTTTCAAAGAGATGAAGAATATACTATAAATAATTTGTGCATTTGATCTTAATACACTTGTTAGATCATATGTAATAACAATTGCCAATAATACAAAAAAAAGATACTATTATAATAACAATGTAATTATAGATTCGGTAATATATTAAAATTGATACGTAAATCAAAAAATTGTGGATTTGTGTTACATTATTCTATATAATTATAATTTTTGCTGAAAATTAGGACAAAAGTGAAATTTGCAGGGTAAGAGTAAAATTTGCAATTGAATTTGAAGTAGAAAAAAATGTTGGCTCTTTCACTCCTACTTTTTTCTTCCGTTAGTTGAAATAGATTCAATTTATTATTTGATTACATGCATGGAAATGTTGTTTTCTATTGGCGCTGCGTAGATCACGTGTAAAAGGTAGCCAGGGAAAATAAGTCACACAGTTGGATATACACTCTATTTAGCGCAAAACTCAAATGTCCAACCCACGTATACTTCAGGTGTCTGTGTCTTTAAAATGGTATATATAGCATTTAATATGAAATTACATTAATAATTAATATATACTTCTGCCTAGTTCAGTATGACATTTATGAATATAACATTATTAAAATCACAAAATTAATTATACATAAACTGTGTTTCAAGGTCTTAATATGTGCATTAATAATAGATATCCCAGAAGATAGAAAGTATAACATGCGATACTTTGACTAAACTCTCGTTTTCCATTATGGCAAATAGGTTTGTTATATGTACTCTATGACAAAAAATATTCTGCTTCATACTACACTAAGTATCACTACTTTTGAAATATGTATTTAAATTTTGTGTGTCTATGCTGTTTTATGATAAATATTCAAGCTGTAATAAATAATGACTTTCTTATTCATTATTTTACGTTTAAAAAAACGTCAAAGGTTGTTTGCATTTCTTGCAATTCGATCGAAGGTATATAAAAATGTATGAAGCTTATAACAATATTCCATAGTAAAATGACATTTTAATTTTAAACTTTTTTATTGCAGATGATTTATCATTGATAAAAGATCTCAGTCAAAACAGCATATCAGCTTCTATTAATAAATTTAATAAACAGTCTCGAATAAGTATGGTTGCATGTACTAGTTACTGGAAAATAGGAGTTTTCTTAGACATTCGTTGTTATAATACTGAACAAATATCTTCTATATTTTATGAAGTAAGACAAAGTTAACGAAAAGACAAATACTTTTTATTTTACTTCGTTTTTGCATTTAAACATGAAATATATAATTTATGCAGGCATCGGAATACAGAATGTTTGGTGAACTACACTATTGGATAATCCTCGGATCTAATCTTAAAGATGTACTCAATCTAATAGAAGACCGAGCTTTTGGTCTCTCGACTGATTTAATTGTTGCAATACCTTCAAACAGTTATGAAACCCAGTACCAGCTCTATGACGTTTATAACATATACAAAGAACGTGGCAGTTTACTTAATGTGACATTTTTTGGAAAATGGGATACAGAACAAGGTTTGACTGTTAAATTGGTACAAACAAAAATCATGAGAAGAGCAAACATGCGAAGGTTTACGATAAAAGCAGCCTTATTCAAGGTGATTTAAATCGATTTATGATAAGAGACATTAAAATATTACAAAATTTAGTTAATCAGTATTTTATTTCAGCTAACATACCGACCAGCGCACATGACTTTACTTCAATATGTCAACGATGGTGTGCATACTACTGGAGATGCACAAACAAGATTTGGATTTCACATTATAAGTCATCTTGCAGATTTGTATAATTTTAGGTAAAAATAAAAATTATAATTAACGTGATTAACTCGTATAGATAATCTTAAAAAGGTGATGCATTAAGCTTAGATATTCATGAAACACCACCTTGGTTACCTGGGGATGCTGAAGGTCCACTGGCGCGAGCTATTATTAATAATATGGCCGATTTTACAGGAAATCCTCTGTCAATGACCAGTCAGAGAACTTACTTGTTCAAATATGTTCATCAAGACTGGCCTTTTAGGTAAACTTATATAATTAAACATGTTTTTAATAGCTTTTTCGAACAACTATTAACAACTATTAATATTAACTTTGTTCTTAGGACCTGTTTCATTTTTCGAAACCCTCAGCCTACTACCATAAAATTGCAAGAAATTCTAAGACCTTTAACGAAAGTTATATGGTGTTTAATGGTTGTATTTTTTGTAATTAAATTAATGGTTTTGATTGCGATATTGCATTTCGAAGGATTTGAGAGTATTTTAATGAAAGTTTCAATTTCAAGTTTATTGACTATAGGTGCACTATGCCAACAAGGTAAATGATCGCAAAATATGTATCCAATTTTTCATTCCGTAAAACAGCTCTAACATTTTTTTTTTTCTATTAGGAACTGATGTACAAATGAATCGTTTGTCAACGCGTATAGCATTTTTTTTCATATTGATATATAGTTTGCTAATGTATAATTACTACTCGGCTTCTGTTGTGTCCGCCCGTTTAGATGAACCGATTTTTAAAATCAACGATTCCCTTAATGAATTAGGAAAACTAAAAATGAAAATGGCATCGGAGTCAATGATCTATTTAGAATTTTTTCTCAAAGTATAACTAAATTTTTTACTCTTTTTAGTAAACTATTTTTAACAACTTTAAATTTGAAAAACTGCTGTGGGTTGCAGAAACCTGATTGGGAAACAAAACAGTTCTATAATAACTATTGGTTAAGGGTACCAGAAAAAGAGAGAATCGTCAATTCTGAAGAAGGAATGCGATTAGTAAAAGCTGGTGGATTTGCTTACCATACGCATCCAGAGGTAGGGTATCCATTCGTAGACAAATTTTACAACAACCGGGAAATTTGTGAATTAATGGAAGTGCATTTAGCAAGTCCTATTCGTACGGCGTTCGGAGTAACTATGAATAGTAGCTTTGTAGAAATAGCAAGAGTCGGGTGATTATTTTTATGCAAGTCGAGTAATAAAATTAGAAGCTTTGCATTTTAATTACTTTTCTATTATTTTATGTTCAAAGATTCACGAAAATCAACGAAGTAGGTCTTCGGCATCGGCAGTATCTGAGGTGGTCGTACAAAAAACCACACTGTCGCAAAGATATATTGAGTGCGTCTAGTATCAATATTTATGAGTTTGCTCCACATCTACTACTTCTGATGATTGGATTAAAAGTGGCACTAATTATCTGTGTTATTGAAATTCTTTTTGTTAATCGAAGTATTTATATTCAAATGATTATGAGATTGTATGCGAAATGTAGATTTACGCACGTAAATATAGAAAATTAAATAGTTACTAAATAGCTACATATTGATTGTATTTTTATATTAGGTAAATAGTACAACAATTTACTAGAAGCATACGAATTGAACGTTCTTAATGTACTATTTGGGACACTTGATTGTGAGTAAAAATAAAACAATGTATTAAGGCCTAGATGATTATGTGAATAATAAAGAATATCATACAAGCATAATCCTTACTGCAGAAGTAGACTGTCAATCAAGACATCGCATGACTTGTTTAAATATTATTTACTTAAGTAATATTCAATGAACTCAGGCAATAACTTGATTGACGTTCTATTTTCTATTATAAAGCAGAAGTATTTTTTCTTTGGTTATGTTTTTCAGTTATATCTTACAGTCAAAATGAATTTAATATTTTTATTTACTTACTCTTTATTAATAAATATTGAAGCCAAGATAGAAAATGACTTTGTTATTGAATATTTTAGCTACAAAAAAGCATCAAGTGTTGTGGGGTTTAGTTGTAATATAATAGAAGGTATTGCATAATTATTCAAAACAAGAATTTCAACTTGTGAAAAAGCTGTTCTATATACTTCAATTGATTCATGGGATAATTTATTTCAATCGGTAACAAGATATTTCTAATGTTTTAGATGATTTAATATTGATAAAAAGATTTAGCAGTAAGGACGTTACTGCTAACGTCAAGAAATTAAATAATAAATCCAAAATCAGTAAAATAGCGCATACTATGTATTTAAAAATTGGCGTTTTCCTTGATACTAACTGTTACAATGTTAAAGAAATTTCATCAATATTTTCTGAAGTAAATAAAGCTGTGTGATTACAATCAACAATCAGTTTTTGAAGAATCATTTAGTATATTTTATATGAATTCAAGTAATTTGATCCTTCAAAATGATTGATTGTAGATTCATTTCATGAACAATCATGTGTATGGACGTAGGCATCAGACTATAGAATGTTTGGTGAGTTGCATTACTGGGTAATCTTAGGATCTGATCTTAAAAATTTGTTCGAATTAATTGATGACCGAGCGTTTGGCCTTGGAACGGATTTGATCGCTGTGGTACCTTTGAATGATACCGAAGATCGGTATGAACTTTACGACGTCTACAGTATCTCTAAAGAACGAGGCATACCAATGAAGGTGACATTATTTGGCATTTGGAATAATCAAGAGGGGTTAAACATAACTTTGCTGCAGACGAAATTTGAAAGAAGATCAAACTTGGAACGGCTTATCATAAAAGCGACATATTTTAAAGTAAGTAATGATAAGCATTTTAATTTTCCTTTTACAGCACCTAATAAATGGAAAAGTTATATAATTAAAATTATGATAGCTAATATACAGACCGGATAATATGTCATTAGAAGACTATTTTAACGATTATGAAAATAGTGTGGGAGATGCAATAACTAAGTTCGGATTCCAACTTATCAGTCATCTTGCAGATTTGTACAATTTCAGGTAGGCTTTTGGTTTGATTAAATAAGGTAATTCAAACAATGTATTTAAATAGTATATTACGATACGTGTGACATAAATGGTTCTTTTGTACACGGCGCAGTTAGCACCTCGCTGCGCTCGGGTGCTAAGCGACGTGTAAAACTGAACCATTTAAGTCAAGAGTATCGTATAAAATTTTATAGCACAGACTGCTAAAATCCTCAAGTCTCGCCTATTCGTGACTAAAGTAGTCCTTATTTGCACCATGGGGTTAGCGCACGAGCGTAGTGAGTGTGATAAACACGGTGCAAAAAAGGACTGCTTTAGTCACAGATAGACGTGACTTAACAGCGGATTTTAGCCACACTGTTCTATAGACAAATTTTAGCTTACAATGAGTTTGGTAAATTGCACATGAAAATGGCCTCAGAAGCCATGGTTTATTTGGAATTCTTTCTCAAAGTAAAACAGATTTTTTTTATTAAAATATTCAGTATTATTTTCCATATGAAATTCCTTCATTTTTGAAACTTCCAGAAAATGAGAAACTAATGAATCCTGACAAAGGTATGCAGTTAGTAGAAGAAGGCGGTTTAGCTTATCACATGCATCCAGTTGTATGCTATCCCATCATTGATAAACTGTTCGATAATCGTGAAATTTGTGAGTTGATGGAGGTGCATGTCGCACGGCCTACTCGCACAGCGTTTGGAGCAACTATGAACAGCAGTTTCGTAGAAATTGCAAGAGTCGGGTAAGCATTAATTCATTTTTTTTTCATAGCATTATGGAGACCTTATGAATGGTTTTCATTTGTTAGGTTTACCAAAATCAATGAAGTAGGCCTACGTCATCGACAGTATTTAAAATGGTCCCACCTAAAGCGGCCTTGTCGGAAGGATATTTTAAGCGCGGCGAGCATCAATATTTATGAATTTTCTCCGTATCTGCTATTGCTCGCAGTAGAAATTATGATGTCAACAACTTTATGCTTGATTGAAGTAATTTTGGTTAATCATGGCATGTGCATTAATATAAGAAATATAGTTTGCACAGAACATGTAATACAGCATAATTATTGAAAATTAAATGTTATACTTACATTGCTATTTTGTGTATTGATTAAATAATAATAATCATATGGCGGTTCACTTGACTGACATGAGTAGCAAAGGAAACTAAATATTAACTCAACTGCCATGCTTATTAGAGTTATATCATTGAGAAGAATCGTGTCATTCCAGTAGTGACTTGCAGAACATCTATTACGTTTTAGCGATTTCTTATTCTTAGAATTTATTGATCGAAATATGCTATGTCCATTCTCAGCCGACAGAATGTAAGTGTTATTATGACCAATTTGCAGAGGTAACATTAACAAATCTAAATTTATAAATATTATAGAGTAAATTTTATAAAAATTATAAAGTATCATGTTGAACACAAAAATAGAAGAGTGGACGAAATAAATAAAACGTATACATTTTCTTGCAGCTTGAAGAAAACAAATATTTTAAAAAGGTACATCTTAAATCTCACCTTATAGTTTACACAAAAAATGTTTCTTATTCAAATTATATTTACATGCTCTTTGATCGCTCATGCTCCTCAGCGAATTCGGAAAGCTGAAGCTGAAAATGTCGTCTGAATGGATGTCATATTTTGGCTTCTTTTTGAAGGTGAGTGTCAGTTACCGATCTTTCAAGCCTAGAGATCGCAGAACCAACGAGAGCCGATCTTTTGAATCGTTTCTCCAGAAACCAGATTGGGAATCGCAAATTTTTTACCAGATCTATTGTCTGAAGTTACCGGAGAGTGAGCAGTACAGGCTACCCGAAGTTGGCATGCAGTTGGTCCAGAAGGGTGGTTACGCGTATCACACGCACCCGGACGTAGGCTACCGACTGATACACAAATATTATACAAGCAACGCGAGATTTGCGAGCTGATGGAGGTACACGTTGCGAGGCCGACCTTCACCACCTTCGCCGTAAGCCGCAATTCTCCCTTCGTAGAGATTGCAAGAATAGAGTGATTACGATTTAATGCGTCGGTTTGAAAACTTAAAAAATGCGACCCGATTTTTTTTTCATTCTACAGGCTGACGAAAATCAGCGAAGTAGGCCTGTGGTACCGACAAGTGCAGCGTTGGCAAATAAAAAAGTCGGTCTGTCGCCGGGACATCCTAAGTGCCTCGAGCATCAACATCTACGAATTCGCGCCGCACCTCTTGCTCCTCATCATTGGAATGATGCTCGCTTTCGCGATTTACTTCGTCGAGGTATTCCTCGGCAAGCATGCCGACTACTCCATGAGCTGGAGAGACATCAAGAGCGCGAAGAATTTGCCCTCGAAGAGAAGACTCTCGCACTCGGAGATGTGAGCATTGAAAATCAGTAGGTGCATTTTGTGTAATTAAAAATAAAACATGCAGCACACACTTCCCAGGGATTTGCGTTCTCGTCTATGCAGCAGCAGCGCGCGCATGTAGCGTCGAAATCGTGGCTCGAAAAACGCCCTCGCTCGCTTATTTTGCGCGGCGACCAGAGCTCGACGTTCTCACCCGGAAACTCGATTTCCCCGTGCCGAGAGAGCGCGCGCAGTGCACCGCGTCAAAGTTAATTTTCCCATAACCGGCTGACGCAAAAATTTTGAAAAGGGCTTTCCGACCCTCATCATGACGCCCCGGAGAGAGAGAGAGAGAGAGAGAGAGAGAGAGAGAGCCAGTGTGAGAGGGAGAGCGAGCGAGTGCGCGAGTCTGGCAAAATCTCGTTACGCTGCGCGTCGGCGCACGATGATGTTATATATATATATATATACGTACGTACACATTCGAGTGCATGGAGCGACGCTGAGCGAGACAAGGGACATAATAAATCCCGTCCCGCGCGCAAGTGTACGCGCAGAAATGCATCGCGAGCCTGGATGTATTTTTTCCGCTCCGCGAGGAGCTCGGCAGGTCTCGATCGAAGTTGCTGAACTATACCTGCGCACGTCTTCGCGTATACCCAAGCGGCTTTTAATTAAATTGTTCTTGCAATTCGCGCGTCTACGCCGCTCGTCGTAAATTCTCATCCCGCCTCGAGCTGTGCTCTTCTTTTCCATCAGACGTACAAACCACTGCGAATATCGACGATCGGCTTGTGCTCGGAGCTCGTTCAGCGTTTCCAAGTTGTCACTCGCGCGCCAAGCCTGCTCTCGCGCTCCGGGGATGATGCGACGTAATATTACGTGCCGATGCGCAGGGGCACGTCGCTTTGGCGCCTCGGCGCGTGACATTATAGCGCGAGCGAAGCGGTCGAGTCGAGCGACTTTATAGGGGGAGTAACTCTGCAGATGGATCCATCGATTGAGTTGGTTACAGGAATGGAATGAACGACAGGATAATTTCTGCATATTTATCTTCAAACAGTCGTACAAAAGATACAAACGAACGCGTCAGACTTTGGCGTAGGCGGCATAGTTGGCGACGCCGCAGCGGTTCTTCCCCTTCCTGAGCCTCATGTAGCCGTTCTCTCCCCAACTGGCTCCCCACCAGTTTTTCAGGATCCAGTAGTTGGGCGTGTAGCCGACGATCAGCATCGCGTGATTCACCAGGTCGGAACTGCAGGTCGGGTCGTCGTAGATTCCGGAGCTGTCGATCACGCAGAAGCCTGGTTATCGCGGCGAATGGGAAAAGGTTTCCGATCGAACTTACTGATAGAGCTGGAAGGTCCGGGGACCGGCGTTGATGGACGCAGCGATCGGCCCGATGGTGGCCACCGCAGCCTCGAGGGCTCGCTCGTCGCGCGCCGGCAGGATTGCCCAGGACGTGACGTTCACGACGCTCAGCTTCCTCTGAAACTTACATACGCCTTGCTTTTGCGAGGCGCGCGTACATCCAGACTTGGATCAAATGTTCCATTGCTCGCGTTATCATACGCGCGATTACTCAATGTTGACGCAAATGGCGAGAATCGAGTCGGCACTGAGGCTGATGAGCGGATCAATGCGTTTCGGAGTTTTCCACGAAGCCGCTAATTTGTGATTACAGATTTCCTCAAATTTGTCGTCGAGAGCGTGTTAACAAATTGAAGCAACGCGGCGGAGCCATAACGCGCGTTAATCGCGCCTGCAACGCTTGTCAATTGACAAGTGGGCGATAAGTCAGCGGAGGGAATGGAAATTTTTCCTCCTTCGTTCGTTGATTCCCGCACTCGCGTCGACAGATATGATCCAGTGAAAAAAGTCAAGCAGGATTGGCCAACTTACGTGAGCGGTGTAGGGATAAGTGGCGTCGGTCATGAGTCCCTTGGACCTCTCGAGGTACCTCAGCGTGTTCCTGAGCGATCCCCCGGAGCAGCCCAGATTTCCAGTCTGCGTGCTGCAGTCGACGAGCTGCTGCTCGCTCAGGGGCACGACGAGGCCGGTCTGCCGAAAGATCTGTCCGGCTATGCTTCCCGCGATGCTGTAGGCGTAGCAGCTGCCGCAGTCGCGCTGGTTCTCCGGCTTGGTCACGAAGCCCTTCTCCCGCCAGTCCAGGGACTTGGGGATGCGGCGAGGATCGTGCAGCACCGCCGCCACCATCTCGTCGTCGTCGAGTCGACGTCGACGGCTCGGCACGAGTTTCACCTGTTATCGTCGAGGATATTACTACCGTCCAGTTCGACGAGGCAGAGGAGCTCGGGATAGAGTTTGACATACCAGCTCGCGCATGTACGAGGAAGTGCTGAGGTCGGCGATGTGATTGTCCCTGAGAATGTACTCGTGGTGTCCGGCAGCGGCCAGCAGATTGTGCTCGTAGATCTTGAGCAGATTGTCCTCCCAGGCCTCGCGGCGTACGGCCTCGAGCGTCCCGGTGTAGGTCTTGTTGTGTCGCATCTGGCGAAACAAACACTTTACTCTAGAGCCTCGATCGAAAACTCGCGTAGCCCTGAGGGCTGCGTCTTCACCTTGTACAGATGCCAGTACTCGTCCAGCCGAGAGGACACCTCCTCGGGCAGTTTGGCCCCGGCAAGCCCGAGACACAGCAGGAACCACCAGATGAGCAAGCCCATCGTCGTCGAACTTGGAGCATCAATGAACCCGCTTGACGCTCGCAGTCCAGCTCCTCGGGATCCGATTGTTTTCGGTTGGGCCATCGTTGCATAACGAGCAACGCGAGGAAGAGCGGTTCCGCTGACTCGGTGCATTTCTCGCGATGCAAGCGTTGCGAAAATCCCCCGCTCGTTTATAAACAATATTAAAAAGGCAGCCAGCGAGTAATCTCGGCGAAACATACCCGCGCTCACCTTGCACTTGACGCGCGGTAATGCACGCTGCAGCTTGGCCTACTTAGCGTCTCCTCCCTCTCCGGCTTTGCTGCGTAGGGCGGCAGCCCTGCAGAGGACGCGGCGGCGCGAAGGCACAATGGCAAGGGTAATAAAGCTTTTGTGCTACGACCTTTGTCGGGGGCGTCTCCGTGTGTACACGTCGGTGGGATTCGACTTTTTCGAAAGAATTCGCATGACTGGCGCGATATAATTTTCCGGCATTGTGTGGGATTAGGAGTCAGCCCCGCCGGGGGCTCTTTTGCAGCCGCGCGGTACAAAGGGCGAAATGAGATTGCAAAACGCTGTATCTCTCGCGGCGATTTTCCCGTGATTTCGAACAGCCAGCTGCAGGGGATTCGCAGGGGATTCGGATCGGAGAATTCTCCGGAGTGCGCCTGGGAGGACGCATTAAAAATTATGCATCTTTTTACGAGTCTATGCTAATTGCGCAGCGCGGCCCGAGCCTCGGAGATAAGGAAAAGACACTCGTTTCTCGTTTTCTAGAAAAAAAAATTCTGAATTAGCTCAGCAACGTTGAGCGCGCGCGCGCGCGGACCGGCGATGAAAACGCAACTGTTTGCAAAAACAAGGAAAACCATATACAAGTATTGCGTAAAAGTCAAAATAATTCGCGGCGGCGAAAGTCGGCTCTCAGTAGATCGAGGCCGACTCCGGTGCGGCGGGCCGCGGCCGCCCGGCAGATGGCGCCAGGGGTGCCGCGAGGAGACAGGCTCACCGACGACTCCCGCCACTCGGCGCATCCGCGAGCTCTCTTTCACGGATCGACGGCCGGTGAGCGCGCAAACTCGACGCGTCTGTGTACACATACACCGCGGCGCGAGGAAGAGAGAGAGAGAGAACGAGGCGATGAGCGCGCGCGCCATCTCGGCGAAAAGTAGGCCGCAGCAGCGTACCCTGACTGACGTCCGCGGCTCCCATTGACAGGCAACAGCTGCGAGAATCAACCCGGTGCGCGTACGTATCCCAGTGAGCATCGGCGCCTTGCTCCGGATTGAGAGCCGCAGATAGCGCAGACAGTGATCGAAGAGGTGCGCGTTCCACGACAGTGCGGGAGTGTCTGTGCACGAGTAGACAGGCGGCGAGAGAAGGACCGAGAGATGGACGAGTCGGGCATCGACATGGGCTTCGACCTGGCGGCGCTGGCGAACGCCGAGGCTCACCTCGACGACCTGGAGTACAGCAACGAGCTCGAGCAGGCGCTGGCACTGCTGCCCAGCAGTCAGGACTTTATGTACTACGAGCTCAAGAGTCGCGCACCGGACACCGGCAGGTGCGTATTGCCTATTGTTGTGTGTACACAGACACCTACCCACGTGCGCCGCGAGGAATCGACTGCGCACGCACTCGCCGAGTGATAACACACCTGTTGCGCGCCCCCCACGAGCCTCATCCCTGCCCCTCTCTCTCTTCCCCTCTCGCCACGGCTGCGATGAGGCAGCGACGCAGGGGTTGCTGATTTCCGCGATCTCTATGGGCACGATGAACTAACCGATATTTTCCTTTAACAAATGTCTCGTTCGATGCGGATTTTCAAGAGAGAAAACAAAACAAATGGCTTACTAGCATAACCTCAAAAGTTTAGCACCTCGGATTTTTCGTTTGCCTGCTAATTTATGTAAAATTAACGACGGGCTCGCCTAAATCGTACACAGACGCATTGCAGAGCGCGTTATCACTCCGGGCGCGCTGACGGCCGATTGATGTGAATTGTTAGGCGCGACTGGATAACAGCATTGTGCTCTACGATATTTCGTACCCGAGTACCCCGACTTACGACGATGCGTGACTCGGTGCTTTCGCTGCCTTCGCGGCTCGACGGACACGGACTGAAATCGATTATCGACAAGACAAACACGCCGGCTTGCGAGCGCGAGGTAAAAATTCATTAGTTTAATAATGCGCCGCTTTATCTGAGCGTGCCTCGGCGATAACGGAGAATAATACAGTCCGATGTTTCCTCCTTAAAAATTACGATTATAAAGAGCGCTGTACGAGATTTAAATACTCGGTTTATCTATCAATGCAAACGACTGAATAATGCCGATGTGTACACAATACGCGCATACGCGATACGGGCGATCGAAGGAAAATACGAATAAAAAAATACGAGTTGAACGTAGCGTCTTTTACAGTCGTCGGAGAAATATTATTTTTTATGCCGCGCGACGCGGTATTATCTGCCGATAAAGCGAAAGAATTTAAAGCCGGGCATCTTCCATCGCTTCGTTATAGAGTCGTGCGCGGGGCAGCGACGATCGCTAGTCACATCCTCCGAAATAAAGAGCATTAACGCACGTAATGGCTCGCATTTTCACTTGTATACTACGGTCAACCGCGCGATGCATTTTCATATACCTCGCTCGAAAAATCAGCCAAGAAAAACAACGAGCCGAAAAATTCCGCGACGTGACGTAACGCGCGGAGATATCAAACCGGATCGCGTCGCGAAAGCGATCGTTCCCGCTACGGCATCGAGCGCGGCAATTACAGCCATACGGCCCCCGAGCTTGCGAGCTTAATTGATTTTCCAAAGAAGCGTCAATGGTCAGCTGTGTGTATCCGGAAAGCCACCTTAATGCGCGCGACTTCCGGCTTCTCTAGCGCTACTGCGCCGCTGCGGTAGCGGGGAAATTGCAATCGCGAAAGTACGCTATTGTGGGGAAAAAAATTCATCAGCGCTCGGTCTCTCGCAGAGCGGCTCTGATAGAGCACTTTCCCATTTGTCCAGCGCATTGTGCGGCCCGGGTCCTTTGTGTCCCAAGCGAGCTTTTCCCCGGGAAATGATTGTGTTGTCGGCGTAATCGTCGCATTGTTCCTGCCTCTCCCACGCGCAGTCCCGGAGCCGACGACAACACAATATTTCGATATTAATTAATGGATATTTTCAAGGAATATGAAACTTGAGTTTTACAATATCGCCTGGCTTTTTTCCGGGGTTAAAGCGCGCCATTCAAGGTTGAAGATGCCCGTCAAGCGCAGGGTCGCGCGCGCGCATAAAAAATGAGTTTCTTTGACGGCACCGCGAAATTAAAGAGGAATGAATTAAGGTAGCTTTTCCAATCTGCCGGCTCGTGGCGGGATTATTATGCAAGCTCCCTCGACGCGAGCTACTCCCTTTCTCTCGACGCTCGAAATGATCGGCGTGATAATGCCGGAATAATCGGAAGGGCTTTTACAATCAATTTTCGCGCGGGCACCTGTCCCCCGAGAGTCATTGTTGTGAGACCACATTGTATTCTAATCTGCGGCCCTGTGCGTGTATCTCTTCGCGCACCAGTTGACGTCAAACGCGCAAAAACGTATCGCGAGCTAATTAACCCGAAACGCGCGCGCACACACAGGCACGGGCTTCGGATCGTTAATCTCGTCGCTCGGGGCGATCGCGTGCACTCGGGGCGAGCGATATAAATCGCTTGCCAAGTCGAATCTTGAATTTCCCCGATAATTTTCCATTTTCGTCTCGCTCGCGCGCGTACGGGAAAGTTGATCCGCCGGATCGGATTACGCGATATTACACGGGTCAGCGCGCCGTTAAGAGCCGCTGAACAGATCCGATCGGTAAGCTGATGGACGCGATGCTTATCGCCCGCTCGAACGCGAGATTCTCCGATCTCGACGATTGTACACTGCGAGGGCGTTCTAACTCTTCGTTTTCTTTTTACTTTCGCGGTGGCTGATGATCGAAGAGCTCGGGGCACTTTCTCAACAATGGCCCTAGCGTTACTGTATGATATCATAGTCTTAATCAAAAATTGATGGGAGTTGCGTGTTATGAAACTGTCTCTCTCACATTCGTTGCGATTGGAAAAACACGGACCGAGTCAGAAATTTGCGCAAGGAAACGTAGACGGAGAGCTAGTCGTGGAACCGGTTGTTGCTCAACGAAAGAAAATCCAAAGACGGCCAAACGTAACCTCAAAACCAACCAAAAATTCAACGAAAGTTGAATTTTTTTTGAAAGGCTGCGAAAGTACCGCGCAGCATCCTTTCTCACGCAGCACAACAACAGAGAGTGGAGCCGGTGACTTTACTCGTATAATGTAGCGGAGAGGGTGCCCAAGGTTGACCTCGATCAACGATCGCGAAAACTCGGTTGTATCACATTGTGTAAACATAAAACAGGATTTCGAGTCTTTTCACGCAACGAACTCGTAGGGCCAGGCGCGTTTGCGTAGGCAAAAGTAGGTTAATCGGGAAAAGCACGCGAGCAAGGAAAACTCGCACGTACGTACAGACTAATTTTAATTCGAACTAGTTCAATGCCAGACGAAATTGCTTCTTCTCTCGCAAAATCATCACCTCGCGCGCGCTCGTTCACCTCCGCCGTGGCCGCAGACTGACGATACGAAGCGAGCTAGTGAAAGGACGCCCCTTAAGCGTTGCAAAATAGACGTGCGCGTAGCTGTGTGCAGGAAAGAAGCATCGAGAGAAGATGCCGCGAGTTTTCGTAATACAGCAACAGCGTCGTCTCCCGAGCCTATCAATGAAAGCGGGATCAAGTGGTCGCGATCCGGTGCAAACCGGCTCGTCGCAGACTCTCGTCTTCGTTGTCGCGAACGAGAGCCTCGGCATATGGGAACATGTGCGTGTGAATTCGATGCGGACGGTTCGGGAAAGTAGGAGATGGTACACTGTTCTCATTGTCATTTTCGTTATCATTTTCATTAGCTTTGAGACTTTATAAAAAACTTGACGCGAAATGTGTGTTTGTTTATATTTTTAGCTCGTGAGTCATTTCTGCGAACAGACGGAATGAATAACGGACGAGGATGCGATTTTGAAAATTCTGTTTACGCGAAGTTATCGGTGTATTGGAAAAAAATATTCACTTCGTAACGATATGCTAATTCGGGCACATATTAGCCTCGCGCGCGCGCGCGCGAGTTACAGAGTTACGTTGAAAGCTGGGAAACATCTGTACCCGCTGGTTGTGGGATATAGATGAACTTTTTTTCCCGACGAGTGTGAGAACGAGTCGCACGTATTTAAGTAGCCAGATTAAGCCTCGCAAACGAATGATGAATGGGGTTCGCAAACACACGTCGGAATTTTCAAAGGATTCCACTTCTGCGTACATGTCTCTGCCAATATACGTAAGTACATTGTACAAGCTCGGAGAGCACGTGTACGCTGCATGATGCGCTCAATTCATCGAGTCTATATATTGATTCCTCCTTATCTCCTCTTTCATCGAACAAATCAGAAAACGTTAAGTAGAAATTAAGATGAAATTACGGAAATTAATTCAATCGAACTATAGGAAGAACATCCCCGCGCACAGTAATAAACCCGACTGGGCTCCCTAATATTTTCGGTCGCGACAACGGAGTAAGCGATCGCGTATACATACAGCATGATACGGACGTCGGAGCTGGGCGCGGAGTAGGCCATCCTCGAGCCTAATTGCCCGGGATTGACCGTTTCGAATTTACGACGCGATCAATTGCGACAATCACGTGCTCCCACGGCTTCTGTTGTGCTGCTGCTGATGTCTATGCGGTAAACTTGCGGACGAAGGATTTCTCGAGAGCATCTGCGCTCTCACAGTCCGAGCGAAAAGTATTTCCTTTTACGGCGGGACGAGAGAGTTTAATATGCGCGGGAGATTTGAAAAGTTGCGGATTATTTTTATTGGAGCAGTGACTCGGCAGATGTGACGCGCTCTATACAGACTTTGCTTGCTACGAGTTTTACAAGCTCTCGGGAGATAAGAGGGAGAGTGAGAGTAAATGAAAACTTGATCGTAAACACGGACGCGTACATTGTTTGCTTTGCACGCACACGTGGAATAGTGCGTTAACCTCGATTCCTACCAATCGAGAGGCTTCTCGTACACACACTGTACAAAGATTTGTTGTTCCCTGAATCATAACTATTTAATGACGAAACATCGACGGTCGTAATTTTTACGCGCGCGAGTATTTACGGTTCGGTGTTTTATACGCACAACGAATAAATTTTCATCGCTAATGGCGAAAAGAGCGTAAATATTATTACGCTACTTAATCGGTGATTGATGTACGGGACGTTCGGCGAAAATAGAACTCCATTGATCCGCGCGTTATAAACAAGCGGCTAAATATAACGCGCGCCTGGTTTTTGCTTAAAGCTATTTTCACTCCGAAACGCGCTACCGAAATACGCCGGGAATGAACCCACCTTTGGCTGGCGTAACCTTAACCCTTTATTTCAGAGCGCGCGCGAGCAGCCACAAAATCTCTACTGGTGAATGAAGATTCGAAACATCGCGAAATAGCACGAAATTCCGCGCGATTTCGTCACCACTCGTGCGCACTCGCACAGTCGCAGATGAAACTAGTGGAAGTTATCGTGATTCCGATATCGAAAGCCCGCCGGGCGCCAACAGAACGGCGAAAAGTGAAGTGACGAAAGCTCGAAGAAAAAACTCTCGATCACAACACTGTCGATATCGTCGACGGCTAAACGGCTCCGGCGCTCTCTCGAGAGCTATGCCAGGCTCGCGAGAGCGCCAATGACTATATAACGAGCAGCAGTCGCAGTCGAACTCGGAAGCGCGGTCCCGGCGCGCGAAACTTTGACGGCTCGGATGCGCCGCCGGCCAAAATCTCTAACGTTGAGAAAAGCAGCAGCCACGACGTATAGTCTGCGTCATCGTCGGAGGCTTCGCCAAAAATCTCTCTTCTCTCTCGCACGCCCTGTAGAAGCTGCCGTCAGGAACGCGAGAGGTAGTAGCATCGCGACGTCGCGTCCGTGATCATCGCTTTTTCTCTCATTGTTGCAAAGCTGTCGTTTTTCTCGAAAGAATCAGCAAGCCTCGTTTTTTGAATAGTCGACCAGGCGCTCGGTAACAGTCCCTGGTGGTTCGTCGCCAGACGGGACGAATGCGTCGGAGTGTTTTGGTTGCGAAAAGTGAGGTTAGGTCGAGCGCGAACGAGTCGAGTTTACGGCCAATAGCTGGCTAGTTACGTGAAAATGAACCCGTTTCCTAGAGCCACTAGAGCAGGCCGATTCTCTCGCTCCATCAAGATTCCACAAAGCTCGAGTTCACATGCGCTTACATAACTGTCTGCCGATCGGTCGTTCCCAGAAACGAAAAAGCTCGACGTAGCGCCAAAGCGGCCCCGGCGTCGATAGGACAACAAAGCGCAGGCAGCGCGAGCAGTGCGGGAAGTTCGGGCAGCCGTGGCGGGGAGGAGGTGCGGTGCGGATATGCATCGCGCCTCGTCGGAGGCGGCACGTCGGCAGATAGTCGAGTTCGAGGAGCTGGTCTCGCGCTTCGAACGGATCAACGACGACTCCAAGAACGCGACCATCAGCTTGGACTCGGGTCTCAACTGCTACGGCGCTGGCGACTCCAACGATAACAACAACAACGCCAACACTTGCTCGACGCTGTCTTTGGACAGGCCGCCACCGCAGCAGCAGCAGCAGCAGCAGCAACAGCAACAGTTGACGGACTTGGCTATATTGGAAAGTCTAGCGAGGCTGTCAAGGTCGGGCGCCACAGACTTCCTCGATCAGAATAGTAGAGCCAGTGGCGACGGTGGTGGTGGTGGTGCTGCTGCTGCTACAGCGGTGGGGATCAGCGACACGAGACTTATTGGCCAGCAGCGAACGGAGTCGACGCCGTCGCCTGCCAGAGAACAGGTGTAGAATCGCTATCGATCTATAGAGACGCTGACGCGGCGAATCTGATGCAGAAAGTTGCCGATTTTCAATCGACCGATTGGTCGGCTCGTGAGACTCCTTTCGCCAGATTCGCCGTCGTTTTGTTTGCTCACGAATGTATATGATATTTCGAGCCTTTCGAAACTGAATCGTTATCGCGAGCCGATTCCCGAAAGTCGACCCGCTATTGACGAGGCGCACTTGAGTCAATCGCAGAAGTAAATTCAAAGCCAAACAAAAGATTCATGACGACAGCAACCCCCCTGAATCAATCTCCTCTTCACTCTTGTAACGAATGGCGATTTTGCTGTATGTCGCAGCCGGTGCGCGTGAACATCGGCATCGACGAGGACCTGCAGATGATTCTGGAAATGGACCCGTCCATTGTGGACCGAGTGCCCCCGACGAGCAACGCTCACCACCGTGTCGTCGCTGGAGCGCCGCTCCGGGCCACGACTCGACCGCAAGGCTGGTACTGGTCTGCTGTGTTGTGTTCAGTCTCGCCTATCTCTTTGCACCTCGCTCACACCTATATTAACCGCACTAATGCTCCTAACGACTGATGTGTCCTGTGCCTTCGCTGTGTGTCGCTAATAATCTTGTTTTCCGCGGCTCGTCTGCGTCGATGATAACACCATCGGTTTAACGTCCTCGATTGTTAGCGAAAACTGGCCGCGCCTCGTCAACGAGCGACAAAAACACGAAACAAACCGACTATAGGTTCACCAAAATCCATATAGCGCTTGAATCGCGGAGCCATATGCACTATGGGCGCGAGAGAGCGGAATTTCTAATGAGCCGCAGTGGGGCGCGCGGAATGCTTTGATTGAAATGCCTCGCTAATGAGGTTAGGAATTCCTCGGCGCGTCGAGGGATTCTCAACTGATAAGAATGTACGTGAAAACAAACTCGCTCCGAACGTGCTCGGTTTCTGTTCTGTATACACTGAAAGTCAGCCAGTAGGGTGTCCCGTGAAAATAGAAAAGCGAGGTTGCCGTGCGCGCAAAGTAAACAAAGCCGCCGACGTCACAGGTGCGAGTTTACACACACACACACACACCTATACATAGAGAGAGAGAGAGCGCGGCGGCTTCCTAAAAATAGAGGCGGCAGTGCAGCTACTTACAGCGCCGGGCAGCTTTCAAATATTTGATAATGACCTCATCGGGGCCGCGCGAGCGAGCGCTAAATGCTCCTCGAATTATCGTTTGTCTTCGAGGTTTTTTTTTCCTCCTCGCTGCCTCGGCATAATTTGACGGGCAAACGAGAGTAGAAGCTTTGGGAAAACTCGCCTCGAGTGTGCCAATTAGCCTGTGTGTTCAAGACGATCTCTCGTGTTTACATCGTTGAGTGATACGGCCGAGTGTTTTATTTTTCGCGTTTTGCTTGCGGAGATATTCAAGCCGCGCAAGTGGAGGCGAAAACGTGGAAGGGGACGTTCTGCAGCGCTTATTGTTGGTAACTCAATCTAGACGTTGGCTCGAGCTCGCACCTTCTGTCGTACAGAGCGCGAGAAAGCATCACGTCGCGCGAGTTTAACGGTCAGTGATCCATGCCAGCGGCGGCGGCGGCTCTCGATTTAAATCCTTCCGCCGTGCTGCGTCTATTGTACAACCGTATATTCATACTAGACGTACGTGCGAAAGTGTTCGTCTCTGGTTTTCGGAAGCTGTTCTTTGCGCGATGATCTCAGCAGAAGACGAATTCGTTTTCGATGTTTCGCTTTCGTCATCCAATCAAAGTTGCATACGTACCCTACGTCCGTGTTTCAACGAGAGCACAGCCTTTCACACCGTAGCTTTGTATACGCTCGGCACGTCCGCGCGCGTTCGACTGATCTCGTCCGGCGTATTCCGAATTCCAGCGGCGAGTCGGCCTCCTTCGGCAAAATTAATAAAAAGCTGCGACGCACGCAACCCCGCGGTATATATAACCGATGGATCGAACGCGGGGGGCCGTGGATGGTAATTTGGAATATTTGTTTGCCGACCGCACAGTCTGTTTGCGCACGTATAACTTACGGTTCACCAGCTGATTCTCTAGTTTCTTCGCGAACTCATTAACATAACCAGATATGTTTCCGGCGCTATGCATCCGAAATTCCGCCCTCTCGCCTGTGTAATTACACATGACAGTTGCGGCGTATAACTGTTTCGCGACTGCTCCAATTTGTCTTGCGCGCTTTGTAATTAAAATCGCAGGAATGTGTGCAGTGCTCGTTGCCGGTTATTGATTGCGAGTGCATACAACCGGCCCCGGGAAGTTCGCTGTATTTCGATTATATGCATACGTATACTCTGCAAACGGTTGATGAGCTCATTTTTACGACTTGTATGTAACAGAGATGCCCGCAGAATCGGCGAATTATTGGTTTTGAATTTTGGAAATTAAAACCACTCCGATGCGTCAGAGAGGCATCGGCGCGCCTGCTCGTAGCTGCGATAGCGAGCCTCGCCCCCCGACGAGAGACAACAATAATAATCGCGGGCGGTGATAAGCTGCGAACGAGATAAAGTACGCGGGCGGGAAGAAGTTTTTAGCGTCGCGAACTTTTCGCTCGACGGGATGCGACTCCGAGGCGGTTGACCGCGACTTTTTTCTTTATACGCCGCGCTTCGAGCTGAGATACCGTTTCGGCTTTACGGTCCAACTTGGAGGCGCTGTCGCGATATTCCGAGACTGCGTGTCACTGTTTTACGCTTCTGCACGTCGTATACTTTTTTTTTTCTTATGAAAACGAGAAATTTTTGATGCGACGCTGCAGTTCGGCCCGCTTAGCCCGATTTTTCCAGAGCTCGCGTTCATTGAAAACCGGATTCGAGTCGCATTATCTTTGAATATCGTTGCGAGATAAGATAGCGTTGTTTAAAATAAGCGAATCTTATTTACCTGCGAAAACGCGCAGACGGCGGTTTGCTCAACGCGGAATCCAGGACACGCACGGATGAGACGAAGACAGACGGTATATACGCTGGAGACGCCTGATTAGCATGCATCCCTGCACATTCGGCACATAATCGGCGTCGCGCGTGGCCTTGCAGTCGCTTAAGCGGATCATCGTCAAAGTGCAGGGGGAGAACTTGCGACAATTTGGATCGTTCCGCGTGATTTTCGGCAGTCGTGACTCGGAGGATGGTACCGAGTGCCTTATGATAAAGATTTCTCGCGATATTCGCTCTCTCGGTTCAAGTCTACACTCGAGCCTAGACCCATAAAAAATTCACGCGCCGATACGCGATGCGCTTTTGGACGATTGCCGAGTAGCGCAAAGTCCGCGAGAGCATCGGTTCGCTCTACACCGCGTGCGAGCATTTACCATGTGAAAGTCATAGAATTTGAAAGACCACACGATCGAGTTTCGACTCGAATTCGAAATTCGCGGCCGACTCCCTCTTACCAAATCATCCCGGGCGTACGTTCGCGAAAAAGTCGAAAAGGTAGAGAGTGAGCTGAAAAAACTCTGACGCAAGCAGAGACTGTTGTGTATTTTACTTTTTCGCGATCGACCGCGCGGCATCGACGAATCAAAGCAGCGCGAGCATCTTCTTAGAAAACATACAGCCAGCAAACAGTTTCATTTACTCGTTGCCTTCGCACTGTGTATACGAGCGCGCTCGGAAACGAGTCGAAGGCTACACGAGGCGAAGTAGAGATGCGGGATCTCGTTGACTGTTGGAAAACAAAAAGTTGCAAGCCGAGGCCTTTCGCTCGCTGCGGATTTTCCCGCCGAAGAAAGTGCGACGAACTCGGAAGCCTGGATAGAAGTAGTTATACTGTAACTATGTACTCGCGCATGTCTTACTCCCTGACGATCATTAACCTGACGCCGGGCTAACGCGCGAAAGTCGCAGTTTGAATTGCTGCTCGCTGCGCGTATCGCTTACAGAAATGCATTAAAAATAATTTCTACTATACTCGTGCCCGCATTCTCCGTTTTCAAGAGTACGACGCATCTGTGCTTGAATTCCCTGAAATATCAATACAATGAGCCATGGATGAGTGCTTGGGTCGCAGGTTTAAAAATAAAAAGTTTCGAATTCCGTCGTAAATTTCGAAGTCTTTTACAAGCAGTCTTTTATTGTCCAGTTTTCGCGCGCTAATTGAAATGCCAATCACTCGCAGCATTTTCCAACTACGACTTTGATCAAAATTTTAAATTAAAAAGCCCCATTATTATCGAGACCTTCGAGGCAGAATTTCCTGACTACTCCCAATGGCATAGAAATCCTTTTACCTTGGCACTACGGACTTTTTATCGGACCTTCAAAGCCGTTGTTTTTCGGCTGCAACGATCTGGATGGCAATCGATGCGTGCGCGCGGCTGTCAAAGGCAGCGCAAACCATCGGAACCGCCTCTGGATCTCGATCGATGGCAACGAGCTCGCCGACTTACCGACCGTCGGTAAGCAGAACCCCGCGCGGTAACCGATCCCAGCACCCGTCGCTCGCGTCCGTGACATTGAATTCTTTAATTAGATCTCGGCGGCTCGTCTGTCTCGCGGAAACAGTCGGAATCTTTCCCGGGGAGGCGCGCCGATAGATTTAACAACTCTGCTGGCTGTCGTTCGGGAGGCTAATTCACTATCGAGTTCATCGCGACGGCGGATTTGTAGGCGCGCAGGGATAATAAATACGAGCGAGAGATAAATCAAATTTTACGACGTCGGTCTGATTGTTATTTGAAATTTTCATTGTTCGGAGAAGATCAAAGCTTGGATTCGGTCGTATGCGCGCGCGTTTGATGAAACCATTTGGATTAACCATTCCGTTAGAAATCCCATAGCACGCTGATGCGGGGGGGGGGGGGGGGTATCAGTAGTAAAGACGCGCCCCGACGGCGAGATAATTCTCGCGAGTTTCGCGACTGAAAACGCACTCTTTGAAACTCGGAAAACGCACGACAAAGCCCTATACGCGTCGGTGCGCGACGTCGCGAAGAGCCGGGCAATTACCACCCGAGTGGAAATCGCGACAACGCGCTACCTATAGCCTCGAATTCTCGGGGCGCCGGTTGGCTCGATGCGCTCGAATGAAATGATTAGAACGCTATTACTTTATTCACTCTTCTCGCTAGTCTTCCGTTAATTATTCGGAATCACAGCGGGCTTTGTTCGGCGCGAGTGTACACAATGCGCGTACAGGAGCGATAGCGACGTTTTCGTTTCGATGAGCCGTGTATAGAGAATCTCGCTGCTGATCGGACAAAAATTTGTAGTTTTAATTAACGAACGTCGTCGCTTTGACGAGGTGGGAGTGTTGTCCGCCTATACTAAACTGGGCGTATAGAGAGTGAACGATTAGAGGCATCGCACGCGAAAAACGACGCGTGGACAAGTTAAAGGGCCGCGATTTCGAATCAAGGGTTCGTCACAAACGTTAATAAGCCGTTCGAGATAAGACGACGAGGGCCAAGGCTGCAGCAGCAGCCGGAGCAGCCGGAAAAAAAGTTTGATCTAACTTAATAAAAGTAGTTCAAACTCAAAGAGTTATCTTAGAGAAAGAAGTAAACTTTTGAGTAATTGTCAAGAATATGAAGTTGGCTAAGTACACTTAAATAACTTTACATAAGTACTTCTTATTGCAGAGCCGTGGCGGCCGGCTCTCTCCCTCCTTTCTCTCTCTTCAGTCCGCCCGAGCAAATGAAATTTTCAAACTCCACTCTTGGGGGCCAGATTACAGCTAACTACGCCGATACTGCGCCCGGCCTCATCATCCGACGTCGAATTAACCCGGGGAAATCTGTCGATAGAAATCGAGAGATACACGGCTGCGCGCGTATACACGAGCGAAAATAAATACGACGACGGGGAAAAGTAATTTCGAGGAGATCGACGGAGAAAATGACGCGCCGTGGGATCCGCAAACATTTGGCTGCCGCGAATACGCGCTTTGACGAGCGAAATGTGCTCTTCCAAGCGTAAACCAGCACACGGAATGACCTATTTTCGAAATCGGGATATTCGTCCATGTATTTTTGATTGTACACGCCGCCGGTTAATAATCGAGTTGTATCCGATCAGTCTGCTACCTGGCGCCGATCGAGGGAACTCTCCTACTCCCTCCCTCGGTCCGAGAGCTCAATTAGCTCGCTGCTTTATCGACTAATTACGCATGAAACCCATGTCGACGACTCATTAAGCACGAATAACATCGCATCGCCGTATAGCTGTTCGCGATAAGCGAGGAACAATCGGCACGCTTCGGAGAATGGAAAAAATACTATCCTCCCGGGAGGAATCTTTATTCTCTCGATTCGAGAAGCAATACTCATTCGACTGGATGCACTGAAACAACGAGCCTTCGAGAGATGCTTACGCGACACTTCAAGCCCCCCAGTGGAATAGCCCTTTCTCCCCCCGATGCCTCGATATCAATTCACAGCTGCTGAAAAAGCACAACTGCTTCCCCGGGCTCGAGTGCAGCGCGTCTCGCCAGTGCGGGAGCGTTACCACTGCGACGAGAGCAGTTATACTATACAGGGCGGCTCGCTTTGCTCATTTAATTACACGAAGCCATGAGAGCGCACATCGCCGATACGGGCCGGCTTCCGCTGCATCAATCCGCGACGGCAAAAGGACCTTGACACACTGAAGCTCAGCCGCCGCCGAGCACTTATCTCCTTTATTGCGCGTATTTCGACGCGCATCCTTGCGGGATACAAAAGCCTATCCTGCCGCGACGCACAGACACACCCAAGGGCGTCCTTTGCTCCGTCTTTGCTCTCTATATGCATCGGATAAACAGTCTGCGCCGCGGCGCCAAACAAGAGCGCGGGCGAGCGCCTTAAGGCCATTAAATTTTCAATTAACGCGTTAATTACTTAGCAGTACATCGCCGAATTTCAGCGGCGACAGTCGCTCGCGCATTGTTTCGCCGCGTAAATAGACGACGTCGTCGTCGTCGCTTTGCTCTCTCGACTGCTGCTGCCGCGCTGTCTTCGAGGGCGAGGAAGAGAAGAGGAGGAGGAGCTGCGTCCGTTTGCGCGACTCTGCGGTTGCCTGCACGTCTATCCGTCTGTCTGCGAGAGGAGACGTGAGCCGTCAGATGAGAGCTTCTAATAACAATGGACGCGAGATTCGAGATGAGCTTCCCTGTTATGTGTGTGTGTGTGTATGATGACGCGACGATTGTTTGACGCGCGTTGATGCTGACGCAGCAGGGGGAGGGAACACGCTTGCGTTCGACAGATTAGAACGTTACGTACGTTCGTTCTCGCGTACGCAGTCGTCGATGAAAATTATAATACGAAAAGGTGACTCACGTGCGCCGATGTAGAAACTAGAGCTGCATCGAATACCCTGAAAAAAAAATAGCATACATTATTGTTTACATCCATTCGCAGCTATACGAATATTTCATTACGATTGACTTGTGTTTGCAGTCCGCCGACGTTCAAGACGGCGACGCCGACCTCGCGCACCCAGCTGAAATTGCAGCTGATGCGCGAGCAGCTGCAGGAGCAGGAGCGTCGCGAGGCCGAGTTCCGGCAGCAGCTGCAGCAGCAGAAACCCGCCCCGGCGACCCCCAGGCCCGTACCCCCAGCGCCGCTGCCAACCATCGGTGTCGACGTTCCGCCACAAGTGCTGCAGGTACGATGAACGGAATTTCTTTTATATTCGCGCCCTTATCGATCGTGAGCTTTTCAGCATCTCGCTCGGTAAAACAGAACTCGAGTGAATGGCGAGTAATTGCCCATCGATTTCACGTTCCGATGGAAATGGTAGCTCGGATGCTTAACGAAGGCAATTCTGATATCAGAAGCTCGTTCGCGCGGCTAAAAGCCGAAACAAAAGTGCAACGGCGGAAAATTCGAGACAAAGAAAAAAGCCAGGCAACAAGCTGAAATCATCTCGACGTAGGTTAATGAAGTTCTCTCTCCGGGCGGCTGCGGTAGTGGCGTTTCGCCGTGAAAAGCGCAATTTTCGCAGCAAATAACGGAATCCAATACGAAGTTGCGCTCCTGAGTTTTACGTTCTCATCCGCAGCCCACTATACGCTGTTACCCGGGCGAAACGAGTGTTTACGACTCCATAGAATCGCTGGCGCGCGCGCGTTCCAGCGAAATTCGAGCTTCAATTTTTTAATATCCGTCTAGTCTGCCGCTGGTACGTGTGCGCAGCGCCGGCGAACAAGGGGCGGCGGATAGTCGAGCTTTTTTTTTGCAGCTCGACTGCAGTCTCTTGCATCGATTCGCCGCGCGTTAAGAATTAATTTCGCGATGCAGCTGCCAGCGATATTCGGTTATTGGACTCGTTCTGGTTTAATGGCATCAATTAGGGGATAAGTGGAGAGTCGCATACAGCGAACCCGCTTCTACATGCAGTTGCGCGCAAGCTCGCGTAATTAGAACGACGTTTGAATTCCGGGTATTTCTAGAAAAGCTTCATTATACGAGCATCTGCGCGTTATTGTTAAATTGCATCGTTCGCCCTAGTTCGGGACGCTACAAAAGTTCGATGCAATCGAGCATTTTAACTCGAGGAGTTCGAAATTTAATTTTGTTTCTCAAATTAATTTAGTCGCAAAATGTAATTGAAATTCTGGGAGCTAATCGCTCGAGTAGCCGCTAAACATTTTCGTTCAGTTTCTATAAACGTTTATTGCCTGATTACAGCGCATAATACGAGCAGCAGGTTGGCCGGAAGAGCAATTAGCAGAACTTATCCGTCGGCAATCTCGAGCGAACACGATGTCAAACATCCTCCGCTCCTCGGAAGCCCGAAAAAGGCGAGGAAAAAGGTCTCTCCCCGCACAGAGTCACTTTGCCGGCGCTCGAACTCCTGACTCTCCATTCGTGCCCCATTAATAATCCATTATCGCGGAATCGCATCGCCACTGAATCCGGGCTTCTTACACGGGCACACGTATGGCGTAAAAATGAGTTCCTTCCGGCGAGCGCGGTACAGTTAATAGTTTCATTTTGATTAGCTTGTTTGCCGTGTCGTGAGCGGCGCAGAAGAGATAAGCTGCTCTCTCGCTCTCTTTCGGTTTCTCTCGTTTTCCCACTCGTGTATACGCTTTTTTTCGTACCTGCACCTTCTCGTCCACTGCAGGTTTGCTTTAGATTACGACCCTGTGTTTACACAGCGAGAAAAGGTGAGACGAGGTTATACGGCTTTCTTTAGATTAGCTCCTCGGAGCGAAGTGCGACGCGTATGGGTTGTACACGAAGCGCCGGTTATACGGAAAGGTATTGGATTATTTTTTCAATTTTAACGCGGTTTTCGAGCAATGCATATCGAGCACGGCAAGATATTCAGTGTCATCCATGAGACTAGACTGCGAGGCGGCCCCTTGAGATACGTATTCGTCCCGGCGCTCGCGAAATTCGCGTAGCCTACCCGCAGGTGCGCTCCCGCTCCTCCGGCTGCTAAGTATATCTGCACTTAGCGCGACGATAATCACGTTTGCGAGTCGATCGACTATCTTGGCTCACGATACTGCAGCGAAGCTTTCCATACAGCTCCGCAGACAGCCGTATCACCTATTCATGGCTGCGTATGTATGAGCGCGGTGAACTTTGTTGAAATATCTGTCCAAAAAAAAAAGATGAAGAATTCGGAGCTACCTCAGCCGGTGTAACTGCAGGGACACAATATTGCTTATCGCGGCGATAACGAAGATTTCCAGCCGCCGTTCTCATCTCGCCCGAATTCCATATCTCGGCTCGTTCCATCTCTCCGAGCGCGCGCGCGCGCGCGCTATCTTCCGGCCTCTCTCGCTCTCTTCACGACTTCCATCATATTTGACCCAAATAAAACAGAGCCGTTGTTGTCCCTCGCAATAAAACGAACCCTCTGAAGAGGCAGAAAAAAGCAGAGAGAAAGCGGACGGAAAGGAAAAACAGAGAGAAGACTCGGCGTCGTTCCTGTCCGCCTTTATCTAAACGACATCCGAGGAGAGGCGCGCACGTCCTCGAGCCATCATAAAAGGGGGATACGTAAAGGTAAAATTTTCAAAGGGCTCGAAGCGCCGCCGCATCGCCCGGCATTTCCTTAATAAAGAGGAGAGGGAAAGCAAAGCCGCGGGGAGTTTTGGCGTACGTGTTATATCTAGGAGAAAAGCGAGAGACCAGGTGAGCCAGAGGTTAGGAGCTCGGGGCGATCGCGCAAGGTCGCGGCTCGTCCTTGGCCCAAAGTCAATTTCCCCCCCGGATATGTGTGTATGTGCGCGCGCGCGCGTGTGTGGAAAAAGGCGATATCGGCCCCGGGATGACCAGGTTGAGTGCTCCTCTTTTTACCGGCTCTTGTTTGCCCCTCGCTCTACCGGCTGTTCTCGCTTCTTTGCTCAACGAATCCGACCTATTTCTCTAGGGTAATTTGACTTTTATTACGAATTCAGGAAAAATGTTCCCTTCTCGGCGCACAAAGATATGGCTCAATGATAAACTCGAGTTTCATGATCGACTCGAATGCGTTCCGACATACTCGAAAAAGAGAGTCCTTTGTGGGTTCGCTGCTCGATTCTAATTACGATACATGGCTGGGAATAAAAAACTCGATGCGCTTTTTTGAAAGGGAAAAATTAGCAATTGTGCACGTTATTGTATTATTTTCAGCGAAAACTCCGCGAAAGCTATGATTGCGGATGGGATGACATCCTATACTCGGTTTGTTATTCGTTCGTTTAATTAAAAAATACGTTTGAAGCTATTTTTATAGAGTTTCATTATTCGCTTCGTATCAAAACAGCGAAGCTATTTTTTTCCGATCAAATCAGTATTTGCAGGAAAAAACACGAGCTCACCGCCGTGTTGAATAATAATTTTTTCCATTTTTTAAATGAATCAAGCAAATACGTAACCTCACAATAACTGCTCTTTTATTAATGTTTTACATTCTGCCAACAGGTTCGGACGCTGCTGGAGAACCCGACGCGCTACCACGTGGTCCAGAAGCAGAAGAACCAGGTGCGCCAGTACCTGCACGAGTCCTTCCGCAGTTCCTCGGACATCCCGAGCTCGCTGAGTCTGGGCAGTAGCAGCGAGGGCGGCGGGGACCAGCAGCCGGCCCTCGTCGACCCGGGACCTGGGGGCCAGGTGCCCATGGCAGTCCAGAGCGCACCACCCGGCCCCATGGTCCATCCGTCCAAACATCAGCAACAGCAGCAGCTGCCTCACTCGCTCTACTCCCACGCGCTGCTGTCCAGGGGTCACGTCGAGCCCAGTCCCGATCCCACCACCGGTGCCATGTCGCCCAGCCTCAGCAGCGTCGCCACGAGCAATTCCGAGGTGAGCTTCAAAATCGAAGAATGATATTTTTTTCGCGGCAACGTCCGATTCCCGAAGGAACCGCCGGCTCCAGATAAGCCGAGCTTTGGCGCTCTGCGATCGGTCAGTTGCAGGCGGATAATATCGTTGCCGACGATATCGCGCGCAGAGCAATACGAGTTTACGAGTGTCGTCTGCGCCCAGACGTTTAGTGACCATCAATACCGAGCGGCGGAAAGATACGGCCGCGTGTAGTGTTATGTAGCATTGTGCAGCCAGCACCGCTTTGGGGATCGTTCCAAGACGCCGGCGGCAGTTATGCCCCCCTCCCCCGAGCCCCTCGACGAGATAATCGTAATATCTGACGCTCGCTCGAGACAAGAGAGGCCAGCTAGCTCTCTCGCGCGGTAACTGACTCGGACAATACGCCGGCGCTGTAATCACGTTGTTTCGCGGAGCTGCCGAGACGCGATTGCCGATTTGATGGTTTCGAGGTTAGGTTCGACGGCCACTGTTGTACGCACCCAACGAATTCCGAAGGGTCGCGTTCGAACAGCTCGAAACGTCCGCACAAGGCCTCTGCGCGCGCACGTTTGCGTTTAATATGCGCGCGACTCAAGGCTCTATTCAATGAGAAAGGAAATCCACTGAAATTATGCAATCCCCCACCCGCGCACTCGAGTCCGCGGAGAGCATCGGATGAAAAGTCGCTGCGGATGCGTTTTTTTTTTCTTTTCGCACACGTGTTCTTACGCGATAGATAGCGGATCGCTCGAGTCCCGATTATGTAAGTCTCAGCGGTATTGCTGCGCTGTTCCTCGTCTTCCGATACACTAATGCATCCGATAAAAGCGACATCGACGACACGCCTTCGACTCGTCGCGAGCGAGGCAAAAAATGATAAAAATGACAATGTGCACGCGCGACACGCCCATAGAAATGCTGCAGCCGCAGTCGGATGAGGAGGGGAAAAAAAAGGAGCGAACGCGTGTTTGAAATTGTAATGGGCGCTTATGATTCACGTCTTTCGCCGCGGCAATTACGAGCCGAGAGAGAGAAAACTGTTCGCATTGAGTAATTAACTTTTCGAGCGGCATGTGCCGCTTCTGCTGCTGTGTATATTCGCGTATAAAGCCGGTGTATTGACTTCGTTACCCGCGGAGTAATTAATGGCGCTGCGAAAAGGAGCGCATATAACGAGGCGAAAATTCACGTGAAAAAGAAACGTTTCAAAGCCTTTGACGCTAACACGCGAGGCACTTTTCGAGCACATGCGTAAAGCATTATGTCCGATTATCGTTTCCTCAAAAATCACCGGCTTCCTTCGTGTGCGGCGCTCGAGTTTGCGCTGCAGTAGCAGCCGAGTTGATCTTTCGAATTTACACCCGGGCGTATATGCGTAGATGGGCTGGGCCTCGGTGAGAACCCGAGCATAGCAGACGACGCCTGGATGGCTGACGCGCATCGTTGCACAATCGCGCGGATTGGCCACGTAGTGGAGGGATTTTTCTGGTTATATTTATACCGGTGAATAGCACAGCGGAGGATGATAACGAGATGTAATTCTCGTCTGATTATCATTGGCTTCGCTGTCAAGCTCCTCTAGGCCGTTAAATAATCCTCGTCGATTGGCTCGTATAATGAAGCCGCAAAAAAGGATGTTACACATAACGTCTCGGCTCGCAGTGCTCTTCCAGGAAAACCCGACGATCCGCAATTAATAACTTTTCTCCGTAAACACAATCCGCTGCTCCATACGTCAACAATCACACACACGATAATCAACCTCGGCGAGTCCCGCATCTCTCGGAAAACGGGGGGAAGGGAAGAGGAGAGCTCGAGAGTTTTCCATTGCCATCAGAGCCCGTCAGTCGCGCGAACGTAATCGAATGAAAACGCGACCGCTTTTAAAAAAGCTTCAATTAACGGCTCCAATTGACGTCCGTGAGAAAAGGCGACGACGCGCTTCGCTGTATCGAGCCTCCGATGCTATTTACTTTTCGTCTTGCGCTCTCGATGACGAGACGGATATATTATGTACGATGTATATACGCGAGAGCGAGATGAAAGTTCGCTGACGTCACGCCGTGCTCGATTTGACGCGGCGCGCTTTCGATTTTTCGCTCGAAGAGCCGCGCGCGAATCGTGAAAAACGGTTATCCTCGTCATCGCCCGGTAATTATTATAAGGGAGATTAAGAAAGATGCAGAGAGTGCTTTATTTTGCTCCGGCCAAACGCGGCACGCATAGGCTTCTAAAAAAAGACTTTGCGCCGCTCATTAGTCTGATAATTAAATGGGGTAATGAACGACTTATACGCCCGAGTAGCTGCCGATTGCGAGAATCGACGTGTCCTGCAATTATAATTGTCACTCTCGTCGTACGTTTCAGATAAACGGGCCGAGGGTAAATATTAGATTTTAAGCCGGCTTTCGCGTCACGAGGTTAGCGGGACCTTTCGAAACAATCAAGAGGGAAAATGACTTTGTAATAAAGTCAGAGCGCAATCCACTTTGTCGAGGAAGCAGAAATGAGAATTTTTACAGAGCAGACACAAGAGCGCATCCTCATCTCCCTCCTGGCGCGCGACACTGCTACACCTCGACGAAATGGCCATATCGATGATAATTGCAGTTGGCGATTATTTATCAACAAAGTTCGCGCGCTACGCGATTACGTAAAGCGTCGTCGTCGGCGCAGTGGGAGTTTAGTCAGAGCTGCGAGCGTATACGATCGGCCGCGCTAACTAGGTGCGTGCATTTTAATTTTAAAATATTCCGCAATAAAAGTAATGGATCCTTGCCAAAGTTGATCAGTCCCTGCGTTGCCATCCGAAGTCAATGCGCCGTCAGCGAAAGTACGACTCGTTTTGTGTACTGAAGCGCCGTTCTAAAAATCAAGCATCATGTCGCCCGCTGGAAAAGGCGCATTACTCGGTGAGTACATCTTATTGTTACAGTATACACGAGCGAGAGCGGCGCGAGTTTCTCGAAACGATGTATAAATATAGCGCGAGTTGCTCGTAAACAATGACTCGATTGTCGCGTAAAAAAATCTTCTCTTGCGCAACCGAGCGAGCGCCTCTAATGAATTACATCGACGTGAAAAGAAGCGCGCACCGAGTGTGCTGCAAAATGCGTGGCAGCCCAGTTTTACAGGCGAAGCTTGATTAAGACGCGGGATGAGCTGCGCCGCTACAACTTCAAGGGAAGTTTTTGCGATTCGCCGTTAACCTCGCGCGATTCAGGTGATACACAAGCGTGGCCGCCGTAAAGGTCGTCGTTGCTCGAGTTACTGCTCGCGGTTATTTTTCGAAAGATTCGATCGTCGTCTCTTGTACACGTAGAGATAAACACTTAGTATGAGTCAGAGATCAGATGAATCTCGGGGCTTCGACCTCTGCGGTGAAAAAGTATCGCCACATCGAATGTAAATGAGAATTAGAGCTCCCGATTATGAATTCCTCGCTGGGTAGGCCATTCGTCAGGTCGTAGACAAGTCCACCTCGTCCAACTTTTGCCGGCGAGAGAGATCATATTATACAGAGCGCGATGACTCGGCTGCTCCAGATTTTTCTGCGGCCCGCGGCGATCTCTCCGCGCGCGTAGCTCAGGGCGATAGAGGAAGAGAGGCAGAGAGCTGGGAGCGATAAGAAAGCGTATTTTGTGAAATTTTTCCTGCGCCGGAGAGAGATAAAGTGCGTGTGCACCGAGAGACAGATTTCATCTCGGTGATATTGCTGGGACACGCGTAATAACCTCGAAAAAGATGCTGACGGGTCAGCGCGAAAATCGCGTCTAGGCGCGCGAGAAATTAAAAGTCCGAGGTCGGGTCCGCAGGGGTCGGGTCGAGAGACGTATAGAAGCTCGAGGGCAAAGGGTTGGGGCGGTCACATATATATATATATATATATATAAAGAGAGAGAGCTGAAAAGCGAAAGGCTCCGTCTTAAGAGAAATAGCCTCTCTTTCCCCGGGCTAATATTTGAGAGCCGAGCCTCTTCAAACGGTTCCAATCTCGTTTGCCAGCTGGCCTCTGCCTCGGGCTTTCTGAATAATGGATCAACTCGACGCGGCGACCGCGACGCGGTTCACGGGGCAAAGAAAATTCGCGGCTGTCCGGCGGTGCATTTCGTTCGCTGTAGGAGACTACGGGGCCGCCAGGAGAAGATAAAACGCGGAGGAATCGGCGGGATGAGTAAGGTTTTAGGGCTTTCGCTGATAATTGCACTTTCTGCAACACGACGTCAGCGTGTGTATACATATCAATTTTCGCGCTCGCACGAACTTGGCCGAGGTATTGTATAACTGGTGTATACAGTTTCTAAATTCGATATGATTCGCGCATTCTTCTTTCTGCCTTTGAGGATGATTTGCAAAGAATCCTTTTAAAAAATGAAATATTCTTCGGGAATTAACGGCAACGTTTCGAATTTTGACTCTTATTCAAGGTCGATCAATTCGAATATTCAAATTTCGCACCGAAATTCATCTTTTCAATTCCATATCGCACGAAACCGGTTGGGTCCAAACCATCGTCCAAAAATCGTAAAGCACAAGTTCGCGTGCGGCCGTCTACAGCTACGAGCTGCATCTATGCACACAGCGGAAAGTTATGAAACGCTCTCGGCTCGTGTGGCAGTCGTTATCCCTCTCTCTCTCTCTCAGTCGCTCGCGCGCGCGGAGGCCCGAGAGCCGACTAGAAATTGATTCGCCGAAGATAATGGGTTAAGGCTCTTTTTTCCATGCGAGAGCTGCTCGCGCGGACGTGCTTTTAAAGGTCGATTCCGCTCTTTTTTGCACAGTCATACCGAGCGGCAGCAGTAGCAGGCGGCGGCCGACGCCGAGATTTGCGCTTTAAGGATTCGCTTAGCTGGCATTAATAATTGAAAGCGATTCTCCGAGACGGTTACGAATTTCCTCTTCTTCTGCTTCGGGCTTTTTCTCTCAGCGCCGAATCAGCGATTTTGCATGTTACAGGGCCTCCGTGTTTTCATGGGATTTTTGTTTGGGTATCTACGCGCCGTGTTTCATCTGGAAAAGGAGAATTTCGATCAGTCAGCGTCAATACCGACGATTAAAATGAAATACAAACAGCGTGTTTTTCAATCTACCCAAGGCAAACTTACGTCTCGACTGCGCGTATTATACACACAGCGCGCGAAAATCTTTCCCGCGACCGGATAAGAGGAGGAGGGCGGAGAAGAAAAGCTACTGGGGGGGGCAGGCGAGGCTAAAGCGCCGTGTAAACGTCGCGCTGAAATCCCATTACCAATTTCATGAAAGTTTCATTTGCCTCGCGGGCCGAGCAGCCGCGAAACAGAGAAAAGTGTATATATCCCGGCGTCTCTCGGCGGAGGGCGTGCGTATATACATATACGTATAACTCGGAGCCTTATACAGCCTGTGTATATAGAGCTCGCGAGTACACTTTTCTCCTCTTTCTCCCGGGCCGCTGTTTAAGAACCAGGACGTCGTCGCTGCTATTTATCGTGCTGCATTTCTGTATACGCGTTACGTACAATCCAATGAAACGCGCATTTTTTTTTCTCTCCGCCGACGAGTTGAGCAACGGTGCAAGTACTCCGCGGGACTCATCGCGATGGACTTTCCTCGTATAAAAATACGATTGAAAATTTATCGCGACGCGTTGGTTGTGCGTTATACGAAAAGCGAAGGCTGAACTACGCGTCTCATCAACCGATTTCTCTCTCTCTCTCTCTCTCTCGCTTGTGTCCGGTAAACATGTGTGGCCCTGACACTCGGTTTGCGTGCCTTGTTTTCCCAACGCGTCGGTTATGTTGCACACGCGCGAGTGCAGCTTTTCGATGCAAACCAGAGCCGCCGAGAGAGAGAGAGAGACAGAGGGCATAAATTCGACCGGCGAGATTCCCGAAAATTCGACGGCAAAACTCGACTCAGCGACTAACGCGCAAGAAAGCGACGTGTATGGCTGGCCGAAAAAAAATCCAGTCGTGTAATTTTCCGCCGCTCGCCTACGAATGATCGAATTATAAGTGCGCGTATATAAGACGCGGGCGCTTTCTTTTTCGTCTCTCCGCGCGATTCGCGCGAGCGATAAACCGCGCGGTGTGCAAGAGAGAGAGGGCAAAACAAACAACCAGTAAAGACACGCTTCCGGTACCGTTACTCCGCCGCCGCTACCGCCGAAAATCGAGCCCTGAATGCCTGAGCGCGCGCCTATGGCCATACCGCAACCGGTACAGTACAGGCGTGTACGTTTCTTGCGCGCGCGCGTTGCAATGTTGCTCTCTCTCTTTCTCGTTTTTTACTTTTGAATTCGAGAAGGAATTTATGAAGGAACGAGGCATCGACGCGCGGAGTAATTGGAAAAAATGCCGGAAAGTTTTCCTGCGTGTATAAGTTCAGAAATTAGTTCGCGGAATGACGAGACGAGCGCGCACGTTGTGACGGATCAGCAAGGAATGAGATAAACAGCAATTATTTCGCTTACTAAACGCGCAGTCGCGTATCGCAAGAAAGTAGCCTAGAGAGGGAGAGAGAATGCTGCGCTCTCGTCTTTTCCTGCCGACTTACCGATACATCTCGTTTTTGAGTAGGCGCACTATCGTAGAGAAAAACACGAAGGAAAGAGCAAACTGGGTAATGATAGAGCGTCCGTTCCGAAAATCGGCCACTCATGCGTCGTAAAATTTTTTAGCCCGCTTCGCAAAGCGGAACAGTCAGCGACCTTCGATCGTTGCGTAACGCAGGCCTCCTCCTCCGACTCGATGATGTGCGCGAGAAAAAATTGTATTTTTTCTCCAAAGTCCGGCCATTATGCGCAAACAAAAGCGGCGACCTCTTAGGAGGATTACGTCGGAGTCGCAGCGCGCGTAAAAGATGATTTAAAGCTGGACTATGTGAAAGAAATCGAGTTTCTTCTCGCTGCAGACGAAATCTCGTGAGTCTGCGAATTTTTTGCGACGATTAAAAAACCATTTCTGTGCGTCCTGGCAATGAATTCGGTAATGATGCCAGGGCGCAAATGGAGACGGTGTACAGTGTAGTCGTCGACCGCGGCGACAAAGTTCGTATAACGCGCTGCAGACCGCGAGGAATTCTCGATCGAGATTCGCACGTCCGCGGAACGTGTCGAATCTGAAATAATTCGCGCCGACTTTCCTCGAATTATCGGATACATATCGGCGCAGCGTCGCGTTCTGCGCCTTTGTCCGGCGTCCCTTTTGAAAAAGCCGAGCGTCAATTGACCCCCGAGGGCACAAAGGGACTTAATCTTCCCTTCAATTCCAACGGCAGCAGCAGCGACACTTTCACGGCGCGTCGTGCAATTGGTTAATTCGTCGCCGGCGCTGCAAACTAGGCTCTCCGAGCGCTGAATGGAGAGTAAGAGCGGCGATGAAAATTACGCTCCGCGTGCTCGTGTTTGTGTACGCGATCGGGCGAGATGGACGATTAGAGGGGTCGCGATCGATTTTCCGCGAAGGAAGGTAAAAGCCGCGTGCGTCCGTGACAATATCGAGCACGCAGAGAAGGAACAGCGAAGCAGCTCTCAGTCGCGCCAATGAACACGCACGGAGAGCACACAGAGAGGCTCGCTTCTCGCGAGAGAGGGAAAAGCACAGCAGCGGCTCGGGCTTCCTCTCTCGCTCCGTCAGTCCGTCCCCGCAGAAGCGAGCGCTCGCACAGACACAGGAGCGCGTGTATGCACTCGTCTGTCTGTCCGTCTGTCGGTCTCTCCTCCTCCAGCAGAGGTACACGTGCGCGCTCTCGAATCGGGCCCACCTGCGATAACAGCTCGGAGCCGCGGCAGATAACGGCCAGAGTGAAAAGTGACGCCGAGACGCTCGGTTCAAGTGCGCGCCTCGTTGCGATACCTGCAGTGTCATCCGCGCGCAGCCAAATTCCAGTGTGTACAGCCCCAAAGCAGTCAGCTGCGCACTGTGCGCGAAGAATGCGCGAGAGCTGATTGAATCGTCGTCGTCGAGCGATGGGACGCTCTGAATTGATTTGAACCGTCGGCTAGAGGCGAAACGAATTCATCAGCGAGCAGCCTCGAAGTTTCTCTTTCTCTCTATCTCTCGATATGCCGCTGCTGCTGCTGCTGATCCACGGATCCTAGTGCGTGTTGTTTCGCCGCGTACAGACAACGTTTCGGGACGCTACACGTGCGCGCATCGACGAGAGAGAGTGCCGCAACATGCCCGTCTTCAACATCATCGCCAGGAGGTGCAAGGTAAGCCGCGTATGAGCGATCGCCGTTGCGTTATCGAGCCGCAGTTGTAGCCGCGATAGATAAGGGGGATTTTTTAACAGACGCCGAATAAATTACGAGCTGCGCGTTGCTTACGCGAAAGACTTCTCGATGGGAACAAATTTCCCCTCCCCCGCACCTCGGAACCATTGACGCTCGTTATTTCAATTTATCTCAATGGGGCAGACGTCACGAAACATAAAATGTGCATTATTATACGCGCGCTCGAGCAGCCGTAGCTGGGCTGAGAGAACACACAGCCGTCATAATAATATCGTGTCAAACGAATTCGCTTTTCACGAGAATTTCCCACTTAACCTTGCACACACAACAATACCGCGGTATCATGCGGGCGGCGAACACACACACACACACACACACACACACACACGGGAACACGATGAATAGGACCTTTCATCCCGCGAGCTCTATTCATGCGATATCCGATCAATTATCGACTCTGTGCAAGACGCTTCTCCGAATAAATGTGTTGTATTAGTTTAGAGGAACATGTAATACGGGCAGATAGGCCCCGATAAGCCTTTACGTATACTGCGCCTTGGTTTCTATTTTGTTGCTACGATAAGCGGCGCGCTCTTTAAAAGCAGGTATAATTGAAAAACGGCTGCTTCTACGACCCGTCGACATCGACAGTTTTTATCTTTCGACGACGCTTGCGTTTGAGGTTATGTCAGATGGGGCTGTCAAAACTTTGAATTTCCCGCGACAGGTGTACACGCACTCGGACCACCGGCGCAGTGGCGCTTCGATCGCGCCGATATTTATATCTATAGACGCGCAGCTTCCCTGTATTCATATCATACCACAAGCGCTCGATCGTCCTTTCGTCGCTTTTTCCAGCGGTAGCTGCGCGGCAAATTGAATCTAATTGCGCGGCTCGTCGCTCGCTCGTATCTCTCGAGACGGCAGCGCGCCGTGTACGTACATCAGTCGAGAGAGAAAAAACGCCGTGATACCGAGGAGAAAGGAGATAAGATAAGTCGCGCGTCGGCTTGTTTTCTCGTCCAGATTCCGAATCGCGGCGCGGTGTCGTCTTACCTGCGCGCAGCTCTCTTATTCTCTCCTCTGATTTTTCCACGACATTACGCATTATCGCACCGCTGATGGTCTCGTTTTACACCTATATATAGTCACCCTTTATTGTTATACTTTTCACGCTGCGCACACGTACACCTAACATTGCACAATAACAAAGATGGCATTATGTAAGCCCCGCGATCGCGCGCGGTGCAATGTTTCGACGTATCGATCTATTTTCATCGATAGCGATTAGCGAGCGTTAACGAGGAAAGCGCGCGCAGCCTCAACCTCCTTCGGAGCGTACTGCGCGCAGGCAATAAACATTTCAGCGCGATCTGCGTGTCGTAAAGTTGCGGAATAGGAAAGGACATTCCACGGACTCGTTCTCCCCGGCGTCCTTTTGTCACCGTGCCGACGTCGTTTCCGAAAAAGAGAAACTGGCGCAGCCTCGATAGCCGTACAGCCGAAAAGTCAGTCGTCTCGAAATTTTTCTTCTCCACTTTTTCAGCCGCTTCACAGCCGAGCGACTCGCGCGTCATTGAAGCGGGGCCCGTTACTATAATGTAGTTCATCTAGCCCGCATATCGCGATCTGTACACTGTTCTGTCGGGCTTTTCATTTCAGGAGAAAAATCGACGACCCGTAGGAGCCGACGCGCAATTAGAACTATAACATCGGCCAATTGCAGCCCTGACATTAGCAATTATAATCTTGTAAGAGTCGCGCAAATTGTAATAAGGACAAATTGTAGCTGCAATTGAAGCGCCGCGAGCCCGTCTATAACGTATACTATACATGCATACCATGCGCGAGGCCGGACGTAAATTACTTTCGCCACTCGCAATTGATAAATAAGCGGCCGCGCGCGCGCGCGCGCGTTTGTTTGTACACACACACGGTATACTGCTCGAAAAGTCGTGGCGACGGTACTTTTCGAAAGCACTTCCGGTCGAACTATTTTCCGGCGGGACTAATCGTTTCCGGGCGCGAGGACCCTCGACGCGAGCTTCTGCCTCCGGGACGCGAAATTACTAAAGCCCGGCGGAGAATTTTTCGCGGGCATGTTATTATCGAGGGCGTGACGGGGAGCTGCGGTGTGGGAGGAAAAATTGTTTTCTCTCGAGAGTGTCTAGAGTCGGAGTATAACGGCTGAGATAAGATTTATAGTTCGTCATTATCGAGCAGTGATCAGGGGGGGAATATGGAAGAATTTAAGATCGCGCGCGCGCGCAGGTGAATTGAATTTTACTCGGCTGTAAAGAAAGTGCGATTCCAACGATGGCCTCGCACCTCGGCTCGCTCGTATAAAACGAGGAAGAAGGAGGGCTTCAACGGGCGTATAAATTAAAAACCGCGTAATTTCCGGTTATCTCTCTCAGCTGCGAGTACACACGGTCTTATCCGCGGGCGCAGTGCCGGGGCACGTTATTCCTCGAAAAAGCATAAAAAATGACACAAAGGCGTATACCCTCTCTGGAATTATCTCGCGCGACACTGCATACTCGCGCTCTTCTACATTTCATTACGTAAAATACTGCGAGCGGAGATAAAGCAGAGTTTTACGACTGCCTGATGGGCACAGGTGTGCATTTGTGTGTCGGACTCAATTTCTATCGATGGCGCGAAAATGTTTTTCTCTTTTCCGTATACTCATCGGAGAGCTGACGAGTGTGGATTGTTTGGTTGAGAGAGATTGCGATCTGTTACGTCAGGATGAGATAATCAGACGCTTCCCAGGCAAATCTCCTGTATGCAAACGAAGAAATAATGAAGAGAAGAACCGACAATCCAGAACGTTTCAAGGTTCCTCCGTTCGTCGCCGCGGGAGCTCATCTCTCTCTCTCTCTCTCTTCTCGCGGCACACACAGGCATTCCTTCATCACACAGCGTACACGCGGTGCCCGGGAACCATTAAAAATTTTATATTCAGCCGATAAAGCGTAATTGAAACAGATGGCGTCGCCGGCGCAGGCTAATATTGACACAACTTTATTACCGTTTCAATCAAACGTATTAACGCGCGGCGTGTACTCGAGAAAGAGTGCCTCGCCTTCCTTCTTGATAAGCCCCTCGCGACTCTCTGTGTGCGTGATTCTCCGACGCGTATACTATTGCAGATGCATTTCCTCCGGTGAATTTCATGCCGCGCGGCTCAACATTTCTATCGGACCTTCAAAAGCCGCGCACGCGTCGAGCGCGTTCTTAACGTTTCAGCGCGCCCTCGCGCGCAATATTCCATCGCCGCTTTTGTTAATTGAGTAATATCGACGAGGCTTTGCAACGGTAGCGGCAGCGCTGCCTCCATTATGCGCCGAAATTACAGCGCGGACCGGAAAATTAGAGAGAGACGGAGCGAGTCGCAGGGCCGCTCATTAAAGCATTAATGACATTCCGCGCGAGCGCTCTCTCTCTCTCTCTCTCTCTCTCTCTCTCACCAGTGCGCGTGTCTGCGGAGCGCGACCACCGAATGTTTACCAACTCGCTCGGCTTTTCAAATTTCCCGCCATTTTTTTCGACTGTCGCGCGAGAATTATGAATGACGTCGTGCTCGAAGTGGTCCTAACAAATGAACGAACTTCTGACATATCTGACGTGTGACATTTTGAGGTTATGTTTGATTTATAGACGGAAGCCGCGAGTTGTGACGTTATGTACTTGTGTATGCGCGAAGCTATTATGACAACAATCCAAACATAACCTCAAAGCGAGCTCGAGAAAGATCATTATCGCAGCGCTGGCATTGTTTGCGAATCGCTGGAAACATTGTATCCCCGTGTGTGTGTGTGTGTGTGTCAGTGTGTATAACTAGAAGAGCAAATTCACGTCATTGAGACGAAGCGCGTCGGTCTCGCTATGTAACGCATCAGCGCCGTCAGCGGGAATCCGTTTCAATTTTCGCATTGAAGTCCGCCTCGTTGCGTGCGGCTAATTGTGTATGCCCCTGCGCGAGATAGATACGACGAGAGAGAGAGAGAGAGAGAGAGAGAGAACTGAAACATTCCGAATGATTAATTGCGGCGCCGTCGAACGTGCAATCGCTAATTTGCAATTTTTCAACCTGTACTTTTTCCCCTCTAGCTCCTGTTAACGAGCTGACTAATCTGATTTCACACGCGCAATTATTTTTCATGCCGCGCCGTAATTGCTGGATGTCCCAATTTCCGACTGTTCAAGAGCACTTTGTCGTACGCTGCGACGGCGTTTCGAGGAGTTTCGCGCTACACACACACATATACACAGAGATACACGCGCGCGCTCGCGGGAGCCGGTTTTCCGCGACGATTATGAATGACACGGATGTCGATGCGCGCGCGCGCGATTGATTGAATAATTGCGACGAGTAAAAACTGGACAGTTGAATAATACGATTATTCAAGACGGTTCTTGGCAATCTCTTCGATATACCTACACAAACTAGATCACTGTTTAATCACGTTTTGCATCGGTCTAAAATTAAACTCCATCGGCGCTCGAGACACGTTTTCCAGTAAACATGTCAAGCAGATAACAGATTTTTACGACGTGTTAACAATGCGGTCGCGAAAAAAAAATGAACGACGATTTTTCTTAAACCCGCGCAATCAATAGCACAAAGGAGCATCCTCTCGCGCATATATTTACGATTAGAGCGCGTTGTTTTTCCTTCGCGAGAGAGCTCGATTTCTCGTTGCCTTTGGAATTCTTTTTCGCGGCTCTTGTTTTCCTTTTTTCCTCACGTAGCAGCGAGTACGTGTCTCTCGGCATCGGCTCGACTGCGTCGTGTAATACGTATGACAGCCGCGACGGATTCGGAGAGCCTCATCACTTTCACTACACGCCTCGAAAACGTATATGCATGCGCGAACTACTTATTGCGCGCACGTGTATGCTTTTATTTCGTCGACAGAGCCGAGGCTTCTCTCGAGCTTTCGAGCGGATATGAAGTGTTTTTGTCGCTTGATCGAAGTCTCGCGAAAGTTTTTACTTTGTTCGTCGTTTATTTTTGGGTAATACCATGCATTAAGCGTTGCGTAAACGTAAGAGCAAATCATTCGCCGATTCCGTTAAGTGACTCGTCACAAAGTGCAATTTGAGGGTAATCGCGATTCCGTTGAAAAGTGTATTAATACATCCTCTTGTAAGACGAAGACTCGAGCAGATGTCTTACACGAGCGGATGGCGCATCTCGTTTCGCTCCTTTATTTCAGCAGCGTATTACTCAATGCCGAATGAAGACTTTCGATCCGTTTGCACAGATGCTCGATCGCAGACGTCAAATCCAGCCCGACGTCGTCGTCGACGTCGTCGTCGTCGCGGCTGCTCTCTTTGTTTTATACGTACGTACACGTACCTTGAAAGTCTTCATTACTCCACTGACATTTGAATAGTTCGAGCCAATATTTGTCGACTTTATCGTACGTTTTTCTCCAGTGCTTTTTATCTACCATCGGGTATTTCTAATTGGAACATGCTCTTGTTCAATTCACGCGCAAAAAATCCTAGCTCCGGAAATTCGAAAATCGCGAGCAGATCGATCGACTCGATAGTTAATTAACGCATTGCTAACCGTGTTTATCGGAACAAGAGATAGCCATCGAAAATCGCTCTTTGGAGATACCCTTGATCTTATCGCGACTGGAAAACTACCGGTCAATCTCAATCAATCGAAGACGTCAGAGCGTTTTCTGATTACTCTCCGGCTGCATAATGCGATTAGGAGGAGCGCGGATTATTAATTATTTTCTTCCTCGGAAGCCTTTGCATACGTTCGAGGAACGGCCGAGTGTGACACGCGTGTGTACATGCGTCCGATAATGCCAGACAGATAAATCGGGAGTTCACCTACCTGTCGGTTCTCCAGATCTCCGACGTGTACTATCACGACGGATAGACTCTGACCGATAAGGAGTGTTCACGAAAAATTGATTCGCCTTATCCTGCTGCGTTTACGTAAACCCAAGCCACGCTCGAGAGCTGGGTTTCGGCGCGAAATTCGAATTCGAGAGAGAGTTTATCGTCGACAAAAACAAGCAGCTTTAGAATTTCGAAAAAAAATCTGTCACGTTTTGAACGAATAGAGTGGCGCTGTTGCCTTCTGGCGTCGAATCAGCGCGACCGGACAATAAACAATTTTCACGCCTCGCAGCTGGTCGAAATTTTGATGAATTTTTTTTTTCCGAGCGAGAGAGAGAGAGAGAGAGAGAGAGAGAGAGAGAGAGAGAGACGCGGTTGCGTCACGGAAAAGGGACTTTTTCATTCGCGGCGGCGAACCGGCAATTTCGAGATTTATTTCGGGAGATTTTTCGTGTATAGAGCTCGTGAAAGCAGAACCAGTCAGTCGGAAATTTTTGTAAATATTCGAGAACATATTGCAAATGTTTTACAAGCGCAGTGGATACGTCGTCGTAAGTCCGTCGCAGATTAGTTCCGCGACTAATTGATTAGCGCACACATAGTGTTTCTAAACACTCGTAATTACGCATCTCTCTCTCTGTATCTTCGTCTTTTTTCTGCAGACTTTTTTTCCTCCTCGGAAAAGATACTGTACACGAACGTTCATAAACACGTCTCGCATGACTGGGCATAATTTTCCCGTCGAAACAAGTCCTCCGAACCATATGTCATCCGAAAATGAGTCATTAAAAAGTTAAGCTCGGCGCATCGGTTATGCAGTCCTAAAAAGGGAGGAGGAGAGGGAGCTGTCCGTCCGAAAACTGAAAAATCTGAAAATTACCTCCAGTGGCACAAAAGAAGAAACCCAAGGGACGAGACGAGAGAGAGAGCCGGACGCACGTCCAGCTTCATGCTAATGCGGCGTATAATGCAAAATACTCTCGAACTCTGCGGTAGCCCTAGAGGCCTTGCTCTCGACTCGTTTACGATGCGTATATAGTGTCACACACACACATAGAAACGCGCGCAATTCTCAAAACGCCCAGGCGGCCGACTTTTACGCCGGAGCGTATATCTCATCGGGGTAATAGCGACAATAAAGCGCCCGCGGAATATCCTTTATTGTCCGTGTCGTCTCTCTCTTTCTCCCTCTGCGTTCCAGTTATTATTTGACAAAAGAGAGAGAGAGAGAGAGAGAGAGAGAGTCCGGCCGCTAAACGATCGTTTTTCTTCCTTTTCTCGGCCCTCGCGCACCGCCCGTAAAAGCGAATGGCGCGCGAGAGAGCGATGTTATGCTACGTCGGATAATTAATTTGTCCTTTTTTTCTACAGCCCTAGCTGCGATACATTTTCGCCGGGGTATCGGGAAGCAGCTTTTTGGGCTGGTTTGTGGAAACTTTGCCGACCGCGCGGACGCATCGATAACGTCGACGATTTAACCGCTTTATTGGTGCCGCGCTAAGGATTACGCGCGCCGGTTTTACACTGCAGATAACGCAGTCGCGAGAGAGAGAGAGTTACGAAACTGCGCGCGCACTTGAAGAATTTACGACCAGCTCCGCTTCTTTTTTTTTCCTTCTCTCGATTCTCGAAAGAACGAGTTGCCTCAAATCAGTTTTCAAGTATATTTTTCCATTTCCACGCGACGCGACCTTTTCCAGTCGGCTCTCCCGCGCGCGTACACAGTAGTTTCTTGATTGATCGACTGCATTTCCGCGGAATTGATTCCGCGATGCAGGCAGTACCTCAAGGCTGCTGCCGCTATACACACTCGCACTGCGGGGAACGTAATTGTCGAGAGCGGCTATACACACAGAGCGCGGCTAATGATTCCGGAAGATAAGAAAAAAATTTGTTCCGCAACGATTGATTGCAGCGAGCTGCGAAACTTATTTATCATTTTTTGCGCGCAGAGAAAAAACACATCGAGCCTCGCGCCGGCTAATCTTTTCTCGTTAACCCTAGAAATTCGCTGCTGATTAGCGCTGTTTATCTCCGTAATTATTAACTCGTCGTCATCGATAGTCGGCGCTGCTGATTTTCTATCCAGCTAATGTAACGCCTCTCCTCACTCTTCTCATTAGCGCGCGCGCGAACTCGAAATAACATCGCGGGCCTCTCGAAAAAGCCGAGCAGAAGCTGGAGCACATGGCTCGAGCATAACCCAATGACCTAAAAAGAGCGTGTCGGCGGCGCAAAATTCCAGCGCTCGGGGATCAGCGTCTGGCCGTATGGTAATCGAGATCGCCTTTATTCCCCGCTAATAACAATTTCATCAGCCGTCCATCAGCGGCAGCGGGAGAAAGAGAGAGAGAGAGAGAGAGGGAGAGCGAAAGCGAGAGCAAGTGCGGCTAATCGCGAAGCGCTAATTCGAAAAGTCAAAGCCGCTGCTGCGGATCCACTTGTTCGCCGGGCTAGTTTCGTTGCCACGCGCTCGCGCGCAATTGATTGCGCATGTATGCGAGCGAGACTGTATGGAGCGTCGACAGCAAAGTTTCGCAATCAATTGACCGGGGGTTGAGTGCGCCTCGCCGAATGCCCGCATGCTCGTTAAAGGGCTGAACAGATGTGGAAATTGGATTTGCCGCTCGCGCGCGCGCGCGTCGCAATATTATAATGCAGCCAACACGCGGATGAGCGACTCGCCGGCTTTTACTAAGGAGAATCGATATTTTTCAATTAAAAAGCCTCGGTCTCTTTTCCTGAAACGCATCATATCCCGTCGTATCGAGTGCCATTACGTCGGGAGAGAGAACGTTGTTTTCATTTAAATCGTTCGCACTCGTGTCCGATTTCCGGAAGCCCATCGACATACGCGCGCTTTAATCAACGAAGGGAATTTAATACGGAATACGATTTTTCTAATGCGATCGAACATCGCGCATACACGTCGGAGTTGCAGGACGGTCGAAGCGAAAACTTTTGCGAAACGCTGTGCATGTCCGTCTCCTGAGCATACACGGCTATACGCGAACGAGGGAACAATGCCTGGTGCAGTGAAAGCTCCCATCCGCGACGACGCGAGAAAAGTTTTAAAGAGACTTGGCACTTTCTCGCGCGAGCGCAGGGGGATACAATGTTCTCACTCCGTATCAGCACATCAGATCGACTGGTCGAAAATTTGAAAACACCCGAAATGAAGTATTGTGCGCGCGGGCGACGCTCAACTTTCGGGCTGGATAGAGAATTTTCAGGTCGACTTCGTCACTCTTCTGTCTCTTGTCGAATGATTCACTCTCCGATTAAACGCGCTGCATATAAACGCAGTGCGTCACGGACAATAATACGAGCCGCCGACTCTCAATATCAACAAATTCAGCCAACTTTCACCCGAAGGAAAAAATCGCCGTCGCGCACGCAACGTCAGCTCTCGAATAATCAGTCCGCGCGCAAAACTCTCGCACGTCTGTACCTGCGGAAGAGCCTGGGTAACGAGGGCCTCGTCTGCGCGCAGCCCTCCAAGAAGCGGCATATTTACGTACAGTCGCGACGACGACGCGCGGAAATCACGTAGCCGCGGCACGTCGCCGAGGATCGAATGCCGTCGGGGGAGCGAAAACTCGCTAGCGAGCGAGCGACGAATGCAAATGCCAAAGTCGAGAACCGACTCTATACGCTATGTTACAGACTCGCGGTTCCATACGCGTATTATACTCGCAAGGACGCTACTTACGTAAAGACATTACGTAAACAATGATAAGCGGGACGAGCTGCTGCAGTTGTTGCGGATCGATGAATGCGTTTGATGTCCATGATGCGCAGGACGATCAGAGAAGCCGGACCAAACCCTGTCATCATCTACTTGCGCGCCGAGGGGAATTTCTTTCGCAAACATCGCGACGATATATAACTCGGTTTACTTTTCCGACGACGCGGAGTACAGGGGATTTTATAATCTCCGAGCCGCGGCTCTGTATTTGTAGAAATTACTGCGTAACCGCGCGCGAGTGCTTTCAGTTGTCATAATACGAGAGCCGCCATCGTATGGAGCCTCGAATAAGAGCGAATTGAAATTGAAATTTCAAATCTCCCACCGGCCGCTGTTTTATCAACGCTGCAGTAGGATGTTTAATAAAAAGTCGCTTTGCATCTCGTTACGGCGGAGCAGAGCTAAGCTCAAAAAGCAGCGAGAGCGACGTGTCTCTGGAATTATTAACGGCGACTATAAATTGCAAGCCAACTGCTGGCGATTCCTTCCCCATCGATAATACGCGGGGGAGCGACGACAACGAAGCTCCCGCAGGATATCGTCGCGGCATCGATCATCCGCTCGATCGAGTCGTGACCGGAAGACAGATTCCTCGAGCGTCTGCCGCCTTAATTCTGCAGCGCGAGGAAGCGTTGATTTATCGATTTCGACGAGTTTTTGAGGTTTTGCGCTTTTTTTCCTCACCTTATACACGTAACTCTTTACGCTTCTATCTCGAGCTTATCTCTGCCTCCCCCAGCGTGCGTTTGTTTATCACTGGGCATCAGCGCGCGCGACGAGCTGAGCAATAAAACAAGTGAGTTTTCAGGTTAAGAAAGCGAGAGCGGAGTGAGTGTTTTTTTTTTGCAAAACAAACGTTTACAGCTCGCGACGGCTACTCGGCTTCGTAATTCCAGATAAGCTCGCGATCGTTGCGCAATCAATTACCGATCTCTTGGAAATCGGTAAACAAGGAATCGCGCGTTGTTTCAAAGGGATCGAAAACGAACAGAGATGAAAAGAAAAGCATCAACATTCCAATTTGCTCAACCCACTTTCCAATTTCATCGAGTAAGATAAATATGCCTCGTATTGTTCCAGGCGGAGGATCTCCTGGATGACATCCTGTCGTTCGAGGCCGGCTCGCTGGGCGACAGCCTCGGGAAGGACGGCCAATCCGGCAGCCTGACGGACCTGACGATCAAGCCGGAGCCGCTGCTGCTGACCGACGCCGAAATACACGCCCTAGCCAAAGACAGACAGAAGAAGGACAACCACAACATGAGTGAGTACTCCCGAGTCTTCGATTTAGTCGACTTTCGAGAAAAGCGAGCGCTGAATTCCCGTCGAATTCCGGTGCGCGGCATCGATTGTGCATAGCCGAGGACGTTACGCGCGAGAAGCCAAAACAGACGACTCCGTCGGGGAAAAGGGGAGTCGCATTCCGCGGCAAAGTGCATTCCCCGCGAGCATCAAATATTCAGGCTGGAAAAATTTTCAAAGAGACTTTCTCGGCCTCTTCCGCCCGACGAGTCGACGGAGAGCCGAAATTATTTAAGAGCGGATACGTGCGTGCGCGCCGTGTGCCGCATGTACGACGGCGACTTTAATCTTGCGTCGTAATAAGAGCGAGCGCGCGCGTGTACAAAGGATATCTTCGCGCTCTCCGAAGCATTTCGGCCATTACCGGCGCGGGGAAGGGGGCCGGTATACGTCGGGAAATTTATGCCGCGTACGCGAACGAGAGACTTTCATTTTTGCAGCGGACGCTCTCTCTCTCTCTCTCTCTCTCTTTCGGGCAATCGGGGCACGTGCGCGACGGGGCCGTTCGACCAGTGAAAAATGCTCGAGATTTCATCCCCGAAAGAGAGCCGAGAGCGCCAATATCCAGCAGAACGCGCCACTGCGGTTTTTCCCAGCGCCAGCGGCGGCGGATAGGCACGTGCAGCTCCGCTATACGAGGGTGTTAATTGGAATCGTTCGGATCTTCGATTTTCCAACGGCTACAGCGCGATTGAGAATCAAGACGAACGCCCCGATTTTTTTCATTCGATTAGATGCTTATCCGCGATAAGCCGTTGACGTGCAGACGCGAGCTCGATCGAAAATTTCGTAATCCCGCCGAGTGTACAATTGCGATTCATCCTCTCCGAGTGCGTAGAGAAAAAGTTACACGGAGAGATAAGGCGCGCGCGGTATCACGCAGCAAATAACGTGTGCGACATGCGAGTGCGCGGCTGTACTGTTATGTAAACAATGTCGACGCGAGCGTCTCGCGGTTAAACACAACCTGATTCGCGATCGGTGCTCAAAAACGCGGATTCATCGATCGCCGTCACTAATTAATTTCGTCGTCTGCTCGGTGAGCGTGTATCGACAGAAATAGACGCCGAATCGGTTAATTATTCATGCAAACACGGCGAGACTCGCGACAGGAGGAGAAAAATATACCGTAATTACCACTAAACGAGCCTTCGCGGATGGCGACGAACGCTGATCAGCGCGTTATTGTGATCTTTGAAAAATGTTCGAGTCGAAAGAGAGACGGATGACCTACTTTGCATGAACGACGCGCTCGCGACGTCTTTTCGCGGCGGCGGTGCAACGCGTGCGCACACGGATTATTAGATAGGCGTGCGCTGTCTTTATTGACGAAAATTGCCGCGCTCTCTTGTTATCGGGACAGGTGGCGACGACATCGATAATGACGAAGCGCGCCCGACCTCGAGTTCTGCCTCTTCCACATAATTCCCCTCTAATCGGCTCTGATTTTCCCTCGCTTCCGCCGCGATTACATTTTTCTCCTATCGTTGTGTGCAGTATACGAGGACCGAGTTTGTAAATTCCGAGCGACGGCGCACAGAAGAAAGCAATTTCCAGCTCTCGCTCGATCGAGATTCTCGATTCGGGAGTTACATCAAAGACTCCGGAATGGAGGGCGGTGGGGGGGGGGGGGGGCGGAAAAAGGGAAAACAAAGCCGGGACACAAAGAACTGCGCGGCAACTCGATTGTCGATCCTCATTGCCGAGGCTTATTGGCCAAACTTTTCGCGCGAAAAAGACGACGAGGCTGCAGCGACACCTGCGACGAGCCCCAACTTCTGTAGACTTCTGTTTCGTTCCGCTGCAAAGCTCGAGTCCGAAAATTCTGCGCGAGAAACTTCCCCGCCGGTTGTTCTTCTGCGCGCTGATTAGATTACGAGGCTGCCGCTAATTCGGAGATAGGTCGGCTCGATTGATGGGGGAATTTCCCCCGACGCACGTATATAGGAAAGGAATCGGCCTCAGCTGCGTGTCAGTGGGTCGCGTCTCCGTACGTGCCTCGATGAATTTCAATCGAGACGCCGCGTACGTCATCGCGATCGTTATTCATGCACGGAGAGAGAGAGAGAGAGAGAGAAGGATAGAGAACCGATGATTTCGTAACGGACGCGCGGAGCAATATTAAGGGGCTCCCGCACTGGCGTCGCTGAAATAAGGAGCAAAACAAAATTCGTAATTTCATCGCGACATCTGCTATCTCTCTCTCTCGGCGAGTCGCGATATTGTGTTTCTCGGCTCTGTGTCTCCCCGTTGGTCTTTGATTTTACTTTTTCACTCGGCTCTGCTCTTTAATATACCGCGCGTCTCTCTCTCTCTCTCTCTCTCTCTCTCTCTCTCTCTCTCTCTCTCTCACTCTTTTTCTCGAATTTCCCTTTTACGAGTTTACGAGAATTGTAAGAATTGCCAACTTTCGGCCCGATAATTTCGCGTCTTTTCAGCCGCCGAGGGGCTCCATAAGGGCGTGAATCCATCGATTGGCGACTTTTCGAGAAATTGAATAAGCCGCGCTGCGCTCCCCCGGGACGCCATATGAAAGTTCGCCGGCGCGAGGTGAGAATGCCGAGCGCTTTCCGCTTTCAGCCCCTCCCTGACACGCTCGCCGCGATTATGCGCGATTCGATGACGTGAATTATGTCTGCGTTGGTCTTTTTTCTGGAATTGCGATATCACGAGTTGTGCAGCTGGGGTATTACACCTCTGGCTTTATCGTTCGAGCATTTCGACCTATACCGCACGCTCTGAATAAACTGTCGCAAGTGTGAAGCGAGATTTCTAAGCCGCAAACTCGCTGTTTTTCATCCCGCGCAGCTCCGCGGCCTTGGCAGAAAACGAGTCGGTTGGAAACGAGCTTTGATTTTTTCCCCAATAAACTACTGAATTTCCAGCAGTGTTTCACTCGTCCTCGCTTTGAGCTGCAAAGGGCGCGACAGGCGCTTTTCGAAATTTCCAGAGACTTCGCGCCCCCGGAGCTTTTGACGAGCTTATTTTCCACGGCGCCGAGTCGCGCAAACATCCACAGAGCCGCGTTTGCGAATTGGCACGTTTGCTCACAGTTGATGCAGCTAGTATAGGAGTGGGAAAGTGACGTCGAATTAACGGACTGATCTTTTACGCGGGCAAGCCGGTTTTTTCTCCGCGTCGCGCTTTGATAATTTTCTTGAGCAACGGTTTATTCCAGCTAGCGCATGGAAATCGCGCGGGATAAATTATTCATGACGACTCGGTAATAAAGTATTACATCCTTGCGAAAGTTGGCAATGCTGGATTTTTCGAAGACCATTAGCCGCTCGCGCGCGGTAGCGAGACACTACGCAGGGGGGAAACGCGAGAAGAAGAGCCCCGAAGACAGAGGTGTGTGAGATGCAATGATTGATGCGAGCGATTTTCTGTTTTCAGTCGAGCGGAGGAGACGCTTCAACATCAACGACAGGATCAAGGAGCTCGGTACCCTCCTGCCCAAGACCAATGACCCGTAAGTGCCGTTCGATTTTTCATTCTCTCTCTTTCTCCTACTACTGCTGATTCGTGACTTTTTTTCCATCCGACTCCCGTGCGTGTGTACCGCCCAGACGAGCTGCTGCAGCGAGCGCGACTAGTGTCCCCCTTCACTTTTATCGCGTCGCTCGGCCTTGGTAATGATCTTTTTATGGCAGTCGCTACTGGGCGCGTTTTCTTGCCGTTTTTTTTTTCTCCCGCCCGGATTAATCGCCGGCCCGGGAAGGTGAGGCCGAAGGCCGCGCGGCTAAGGGATCGCGCGCAAGATATGCAAATCTCTGGCTGGTTTTTCGACTCGGCTCTCGGATTTGCTTTGACTCGAGAGTCAACGGGATGGAGTTTTCGGAGAGAAAAAGAAACGCGCGCGCGCTTTTCGAAAATGACTAGTGCAACGACAGAAGAGAAAAAACTGGGTCTCTTGGCCAAACAAAAGCCGCAAATTGCGACGCTTCGCGCCTCGCCGGGGCAAACAGCAGCCGTGGCGTCGGCGACTCGTTGCGTAACGGGCGAGGCTGCTGCCAGAGATATATATAGAGAATGAGAGAGAGAGACACTTTCAGAAACCGAGTCGCGGCGGTGCTAACGAACCAGACGCGCAGGCTGCACTCGTTGGGAAACTAGCGCCTCGTCCTTTTCTCTCCTATTTTATTATTGAAATGTACCGAGCGCTCTGCTCTCCGCGGCTCATTGTGTGCGCTAGACGCTTGTACGCGGCGCGTTTAGCGAGCGCGAAGGACGCCGCGAAAAAATGGGCACACGTTGTTTACGTACACGACGATCATACCGCCAAGAGCGATCGCGTTTTTTCCCCGACGCCTGCACCGCCGAAGGTTGACGGAATTCGAATTTTCGGGTTTTTTTCATCCCCGACTTTGTTTCTTTTTCGAACGCGCCTTATCGCGCTCGAGAGTTGAGAAATCCCGAGAAAAGTAAACAGCTTTCATAAATGAACGGCATTTCCAGAGGCCAACGAAGCGAGTTACGCCGTATACCGACTTTTTGCGCGCGCGTATCATTTTTCGAATTGGTGCGCGCACACTCGGATATTTCACGCACGCGCAGTTGTATAATAATTTCTAATCGAAGCGCAAAGCACGCCTCGATTAATCGTCAGTTGTAAATCAGCGAGCGCTCGTATTTACGCGGCAGATTTATGCCCGACACACATTGTAAAATAATTATAAGCGTTAAAGAAAATACAATCCTCGGAATCGACTACAAGTGTGCCAGACCTTCCATATAAGCGCGGCGGCGGCCGATCGTTAACAATACCCAGGCTATAAATTGAGCGCGCAGAAATGGGACACTTTATTCAGCCGCCGATTGTTATTAATATCGAATGAGGCATCAGCGGGGGCGGGCGACGCTAGATGGCGCATAATTCATGCGTAGGGGGTGTCGTAGCCTGGACTTTCGAAAAAGAGAGCCGGCAGAGGTCAGTCGAATGATCGATCGGCAATAAATCAGAGGATTCCGCGACTAAACGTGCGTAAGACGGCTTCGTTATCGGCATCGGCAGCAACGCGGACTAGCGCGAATCTCAACGAGGCCCCGCTCGTTTATCAATTCGCGGCCCGATTCATTTGTCAACGTCGCGTCGACTCAAAAAGCACGCCGGCCCTGTCTTTATTCCTCGGTTGCTGGGGGACTCGAGCCCTTTCTCTTTTTTCTCGCGATGCTCGTCATGACACTGACGGCTTATGGGGCGGCGCTCATCACTTTTTAAAATTGACTAATCGCAGAACGATATTGTTGACAGTTGACGTACTTGTAAACGAATGGTTAACTTTTAATTGTAATACCAAATTGAACGTATGTTCCTCCGCATCGAAATTTGCCCGCCGACTAATTCGTCGGTTCGCCAATAAGTTGTCGCTTAAAAACGGGTGATTCATTTCGTTTATTTATTATTTTACAATCGAGGCTCGGACGATGATCGAGCGAATTTTCGCGGAATAATTCGGAACGAAACGCGTGCAAGTACGTGTGCGTTAATCGCCGCTCGACGTATACGCGCACCGAGCATTTATCTGTATTGAATTGAACTCGTCAGTCGTCGCGCTTTTTCCAATACACACAGACACAGGAATTTAATTCGTTTCCACTCAGAATCAGTTGAAAAATTCATCGATAAAAAGAAGTCGGAATTTATTGTCGCCCGAGAGTCGTATCGTGTATCGATTACATCTATAGCGTGCGACGCATTTTATTAGAAGCGGATAAGACTCTCTATATGTCGATTTTTCTATCGCAACAAATCACGTAAATACTGCCACCGACGCGTTGTTGTTATTATTATTATCTTCGTCGCTATCGGGTCATGTTCTACGCCTTGTTCAATTTTGTTTGTCTCTCGACTAATTAAAAAGGAATCAGGCTCTAATGCCGCGCGAAATCTCGCCTACACACGTATAACGGAGAAAAGCTCGCGGAATCGCCGTACTTTTCTCGTTTCCCAAACAATGGCTTCGTCCCGCGCCGATATAAAAGTTCGAGCGCGCGCCGGCCGAGACTTTGCGCACAACTGTAATTAACTGATTAAAGAGCGGCATTAATCAAGCTCGCCCGTAGGGGTGGGGGGACGGCCGTGTGGATGTCGATAATGAAAACGAGAGCCGTAATGAAGAGATGAGCGCGCTTTTTTGCGGAGCCGGTTTCTGATTAAAGGGTTTGGCTGCCGCAGTTGTTATGATTAAATCCTCGGAGAGCCGTGCGTTTAATGCCCCGCGGCAATTCTGATTAAAAATAAATGAAATACCGGTATTCTGATTCGCGTGGAAGAATACTCTATAAAAGCTCACGCGAAAAGTGGAAAAATGGATACCTGGTAGTATCGAAATGAGCTGGGATGTGTCAAAATGATATGCGAGCGTGAATCGGGAATTCGACAACAATGCCTCCCGACGCGCCGACGTTGTCGTCTGTTTACATAACAAGATTACGTTTATTGATTATTCATCATCGCGCTCGTTCATTGAAACTCTCCCGCGGATCAGGTCGGAAATTTTCCTCCGACTCATCGAGCGCAAAACCCGCGCGATTCGTGATTCACAAAAGGTTATGTGATTTCAGCAAAAATTGATAGCTAGCCGAGGAAAAGTCGTTCCAACGAAGAAGCAAGTGTCTCCGCTGCAGTTCTCCAAGTCCTATTAGCTTTAGGGGATTAGTTTTTATCCGACGGGAACGAAAAAAGCTCGCCAGTTCTTCTCGGATTACCATCCATTAACATAAGCTTCGACGCTATGGAAACGTATGGAAACTCCTCGGCAATAGCCTTTTAATACCGACTACTTTACGCATCATGTACAATGATTTCAAGTAGCGATCGACAAGTGTGCCGCGACACGTTTATTAGATAAAGTTCCCCCCGATAGCCCCTTATCGGCCGATAAGCCGCAATTACGTGTCTCGCTTCGTCGAATTAACATACTACTCGAGCTGAAGGAATAAAAAAAAAGAAAAACTGAAAATTCACGCTATCCTTTCTGACCCCGCAGTTACTACGAGATCGTGAGGGACGTCAGGCCAAACAAGGGCACGATCCTCAAGTCCTCGGTCGAGTACATAAAGCTGCTGAAGAACGAGCTGACGCGCATGAAGCAGAGCGAGCTGAGGCACAAGCAGTTGGAGCACCAGAACCGCCGGCTACTGTTGCGCATCCAGGAGCTCGAGCTCCAGGCCAAGGCCCACGGGCTACCCGTTTCCGACTTCAGCTGGGGCTCGTCGTCCGCGAGCCTCCTCAACTCCTACGTCAAGAGTAGGCACGAACACAGAAAGGTAAGTTGATTGTCCGCAACGTAATCTCCAAGTCTGCCAGAATTCGAACGGGGAAGCGGAGCCGTCGGTAACGTAGAGAGACCATGAAAAATACACGGATTAGCTGATCAAAGCGTCGCCGTTGGAGGTTACAATTTACTGTTAGGCGCGCGCACGGGCGGAAGCGAAAAAATAGAAAAAGAAACGAAACGCTGCAGCATAGCGGAGCTTCGTGTCCAGATTTGAAAAATCCCGCGCTTTACGTAACAATAACAACAGCGGAAGAGGATGAAATCGTTATAGAAGCGAATTCAAGATCGACTGCGATTGTTCTCGGCTCGCAAGATTCGTTCTGAAAAAAGACCGGTTTCGTAATGTAGGCTCTTTTTGGTGCGCGCTACCTCAGGAGGGTGCGTACAACGCTGCGACGTTTTTACTTCATTACCGCGTATCTCTGCTAGTTCCGCTCTCGAAATCACAGGAGCGCACAAAAGCCGCGGCTGGCCGCATTTTATGGGCAAAGTTTTCAAATATCAGGATCCTAATAAATAACGGAATTTCCGCCCGCGCGCGCGCACGCACGCACGCGGCCGTGTATTATGGGCGTAATTAAAAAACGAGCGACGCTCGGCTCTCGGCGCGTCGTTTAATTTACAGCTCTCGCGCGGCGCAACAAAACCAAACAATTTCGGAAACAATGAGAGACGAGGAAGAGCGACGCGCGCGCGAGAGAGAGAGAGAGAGAGAGAAACAAGCTTCACCTGAATTACATAATGCCCTTATCTAACCCACTTCAGCTGCGAGCGTGAGCGTCATATTGTGTGCCACAGCGCGACGACGCGGAGAGTCGTAAAAAGTCATAAAATTGATAAAAGCAGACGCAAGCTCTTTCGAATTATTGTGCCGCAGCGCGACGTGTAGAAATACGCCGGCGTGTATTATACAGTGCGCGCCGAGTGCTCGAAGGGAAAAAGGGAACAAGACGAGCGCGAGATTGCCCCTATGTTTTATTAATGCTCCCTCTCTCTCGAGTTTATTAAAGCCGCGCGCGGATTCTTTTTTACTCAGATTAAAACAGTCGCCGCTATGCGTATCCAGGCCCGGCGAATTGATTTTTTCTCCGCGGAATCCGAGCGAAATTCGCTCCGTCGCGCGTGAAAAAGGAGCCGGAGAGATGCCGGCGCAACGCGACTTGAATTATTACGCGAGATTAAGTTCGCTCGACGAGAAGTTGTTCCCTCCGTGATTAGAAAATTAAACAGCGATAACATTGGCGCCGAGGAAATTCACTTCCGACCCGAGTCTTATCGCTGGGGATGAAGCCCTGCCGAGTGCAGCGTTTTTTCGAAACGCGCGCGCGCAGCCGTATTCAAATTCGAATTCCTTCCGGTCGCCGCTCGCGGCAAAAAAGAGAACGATTCAATTTCCTCGGAGCGCATCGAGACGCCGCCGATTACGCTGCAATCAGGCCAAATCGTTCCATCCAATTTCGGCGATGCCGATCTTAATCGGCCGACGCGCGTATAAGCGACAAAACGCGCCGGACTACACACACACACATATATATATAAGCATATAGCGCACCTGCTTTACGAGCGGGCATACGCGCATAAGCGGAAAAGCGCGCTTCCGGCGCGCGATAGGATCGCGCGAGCGAGCGGGAGGATGCATATTACGATTTTTCTGGCCAAGGCCGCCGAAAGATTGCCGACTTCCTCGCGCAAGGGCGTACCTGCCGATTCTCGTCTCTTCTCGATTATCTCGCCGCGCGAGTTATACAATGTGTACACGATGCGTAATTCCACGTTTTTCTCCCCCTCTCGTATGCTGCCATTACGTAAACTGGAGCGCGCACGTGCTGGAATCGCATTAAGATCTTTCGCTGATCGACGGACGACTGCAACCGCGCGGTACCGGTCTGGTTTTTCTCTCGAGTCGTGCGGCGGTTGCGCAACCAGACACCCGCATTTGAATGCGTCGAGAGGTGGGAAAAAAATCGCTTTAGAAAAATGTTTAGCTAATGATCGGCCGCCGCTCGATTGTATTCATCAGCGCCGCGAGCGATGCTTTTTTTCATCGCAGCTCGTAACCTTGTATCCGCAAACTTACACGCTGCGTGAGCGCTTATCGCCGGCAAACATCGTAAATCTCCTCGGATTCTGGCAGCTAAATCTCGATCGAGAGTATCGGTCCGCGATAAAGCTTATACAGCCCGCAATAAAGCTTCGGAGGGGACAGCTTGTTTATTCGGATAGCGTTAAGAATACACCTGTTGAAAGTCTCTTTTTAACGCGCCATGTCAAAGGCTGCTCGGGCCCAACTGATGTTCCAGCTGCCGGACATCGTGGCGGAGGACGCGGCCGCGGCGCTGAGCATGTCGCAGCTGGAGGACCTGATGGAGGACGACGCCGGCGGCCCGGTGCACAGCGGCGACCCGATGCTCTCCTCGCCGCACCTGCCGCCCCTGAGCCCGCCAGCGCCAGCCTGCCACCACCCCCTGCCCGACGAGGACACTCTCGGCAGCCTCGCACCGACCACCTCGAATTCCTCCTCCGACATGGACATTGTCGCGTAACCCAGCTCCCCACTGGTTCACGTCAACGAGTTCGCAGCGGCGAATCCCATTACATTATGTGCCCGCGGAGCGTATCGCGATCGATGATCCAGAACTAATTTTCCTCGGAGAGGAGGAGGATGAGGAGAAGGACGACACTGACGACGACGACGACGTCGCGCAAGTTCCTCGATTGCTGTCGGCCTCGCTTTGTGCTCGCGACGAGGGCGCCGCGCGGGGGCCCCCCCCCCCCCCCCCCCCCCCCCGCCCGACGACAGTGAACTGGTGGTGCTAGCCAGCGGCGAACAGCTGTTTATACATGTTATAAATAAAGCTACCCATGCTATAGACATACGTGCATTATACATATAGTTTATATAGTTTGTACTTCAGGATTTTACTACTACGTGTAAGATTAGAGAGTAGGCGAGAGAGTAAGAGACACACGAATACTAAGAAAAAACACACACTATGATGATGTATCGATATTCGAGCAAACCTGTGCCTTTTCAAGAAGATGTGCCTTTGCCAAGCGGTCTTCCGAGGCGACATTTGTGCTGTTTCTACTATTATACACATACGTACCGTATGCATCGAATGAGCAGATGACGAGAGAGAGAGAGAGAGAGAGAGAGAGATGTATACAGATATATTTTTGTTGATGTTATGCACACGCGAGACGCTCGACGAAACGCTGGTCGTTCGACTCGAGCGACGCGATCAAGTTGATGGTGATGACGACGACGAAGAGACGTCCCGGTTACGAGAGCTACTCTTAGCGATTGTTCGGATCACTTATAAGTATGTAGAGCAATAACTAGAACCTATGTATACACGATGTCTGTTCTGAAATTGTTACAACGTCATTGTTATGAAGATTTTAGCCTCGACGAAACTGTTGAATTTTATGTTTATATATTTGCGAATGTATTGAATCCATGAATGATGATGACTATGTTTATTCAGATACATATATATATATATATATATATATATATATATATATTTAAGGACACATGCCGCGGCGTCGCGCAAACGCCGCTATTCCTTGTGTGTGTGTGTGTGTGTGTACGACGATCGAGAATCGATGATGATCATACGATTCTACTGTTGAATTTCAGCAATAAAGTTTGGAAAATTCTATCTTGCATAAATCAAAGAGAAAACACTCCGGGGCCTCTGCTCGGCTCTCTACAGTCATTTCACCCTCCCGAAAGCCTCCATTTTCAGCCTTACACACCCTAGCTGCTACTCGTGGCGCAGATTCTTCGACCTCTCTTTCTCTCTTCGAAATAGAGTCCTGATACAGCGGCCGTAAAAAGTGGCTATCTCGCGGCGGCGGAGAGACTCGGAGCTCCGTCGGGCGTTAAATTTAACGTATTTCGAAAGCCGTAAACGTTATTGCCGATGCGCCGCGACTTTACGCCCCTCTGGCTTTCCGGACAATCGAAAGTGCAGTCTGTCTCTCGCGCGCTAATACATCCCGATTGAGCTTTAAAAAGGAGAAACGCGCGGCTTCTCCTTAGGAAATAATTGCGCTCGACCGGGAGCAAACAACGTTTCCTATAGCACAGAGTACCGACACCCTCGTCACGTACGCAGCCGCGGTGGAACTTGCGAGACAGCAGCGTGCAGCGAGCGCGGCTGAAGTATTTTTTCAATTAGCCGCGTTGCAGTAGCTACGGAGAAACGACGTCGATTTTTATCTGCGAGCGAGCGCGGCTCATTACTCACCCCCGCCGTCATTTTCCGCGAGTGTTATTGCCGATCGTAAATTCCCACTCGCGACTATTAATTTCGCGCGCGAGCCGGCATCGAGAGGCTGCTGAAATTTGGCTAATTAAAATTTTCCGATGCAATAACGTCAGACTCGCGATAAGCATCGTCTCGCCTGCGGGAGAAATCAAAATTGCCTCGTCTATCATCGCGTAGCGGCGTGTGCGATTTGTCGAGGCAAACAGCGCGGCCTCGATACGTCGTCGTGTCTCTCTGTGTACACTTCCCGCGCACTTTGTTCGCCGCCTATACATTCTGCTCTGAATGAATAATACCCGCGAGTCCTGAGGCATTATCCTGTTTGAATTGCTATCGTCGCTATATTTTGTCAAATCCGAGCTCTGAGAAAAAAGTCGGGCAATCAATGCGATTGGAGGTCAGTAAGCCCCGCGTCGTCGACCGTTGTGTTTCGCTAGCTCGTTTTTCTCGCGATCGGGATTAGCCATGTCGCGACGAGACGAAGTCAAAAAGCGCATCCGCGGCGCGACGTACTTCTCTGAATGAATGCATTACGATATCAGCGCCCCCCAGCGTCGCGCCGGCTTTTATTAATAATGCATACCGACTGCACGCGCGGAGTGGGCTGCGAGGGGCTGCTACATGGTAATGACTATGAATTTCCATTGCCGGCTGGGATGGGCAGCGGCGGAAGTTGCCGCAGAGAGAGAGAGAGAGAGAGAGAGAGAGAGAGAGAGCGAGATACAAGTCCGGCCGACTTTGAAAAGTCGAGATTGCGTTACAGGCAATTAGCATAGGAATTATCGCGGAAAAACGAGCCTTCTTCTCGAATCTAATTGGATCGCGCGCAGATGGAAGCTCTTAGGAAGCTCAAAGTGCCACGTCTCGTCAAAGACTAATCAGCCCGGTCCACGTATGTAAATTCAGCCTAATACATCCAAGGTAAGGTGGCCCGGCACGTAGAAAGTCTGCCACCGCCGCCGCCGCCGCCGCCGCTGCGAACTCGACAGTCTCGCGAAAGTTGGCTCTCCGCGCGAGAGGTTTGTTCGAGGGGTGAATTCCAAATTGGAATCGGCGCCACTGCAGCGCAACTACAAAGTGGCTAATTTTCCGAGTGCTCCTCGCCTAACTCCTGCCTCTTCCGTTCGCGGTTCGTTCGATCGAGCGATTTTTTCTTCCGACGCGCTTAAACATCGGCTTATATTCGCTGCAAAATTCCGGGAAAATAGAATGAAGCACTCGTCCTCGCGGTCGCGGCTTGTCTCGGTTTTATCTCAACACGGGCCGAGTCCTATCCATTATTCAATGCCAGACAAGCGCTCGGAAAGTGTCATCTCTCTCTCTCTCTCTCTCGCTGCTCTTCATTGTTAGATTAAACTATTTACGAAAGTTAAGATTTGTTCGCGGAGAATCGCATGAATATCTCGCTGGCCCTTTCTCCCACTCAGCTGTCATCGTTTTCCCTCTTCTTTCGCCGCCCGCCGCGATTATGCGTCAATAATACTTAAGGAACTGCCTAACTTCCATAAACGGAGTCCGAGCATAGCCGAACTTGTTTCCCTGACTTGTGAGCCCGTAGCCGCAGCTCTATTCCCATAGGCGAGTGGAAAATAATTTCCGCACTCGCCAAAAACTTCTATTCTCGCGCGAAGAAGGAGACAATCGTGCTTGCGAGGAGCGACGTCCGGAAAAGGCGTCTCCACTCGATAATCCTCTCCGGCGCCGTAATAGAGACTTCCTCCTCCTCCTTTTTCGCCTTTCTCGAGGCATAGCAGCAGCTCGACGAGTAAATTGAAGCGATCCATTATACGAGGCTGTCGGCCGGGCTGCCGCTACCGCGGGGCTCCCTCTTTCGCTCTCGCTATGCCTCATACAGCGCGTGGATGAAGCGAGAGAATCAACATCGCGTGTGCGACTCATCCCTCGACGTGCTGCCGCGTTTCGTCGTCTTTCGCGCGATGATGTCGTGTCGAGGATTCTCGGATGCGCTTGATATAATAATGTGCGATACGCAGGGTGTCGCGATCGAATAGATTTGAATTTTGAATGATTGAACGCACGCGAGATTGGTCGAATGAAATTTAAAGCGCAAACAAATAATGCAGCTGCGTGGCGGCAACGAATTTGACCGACTGACTCGTTACAGCGCCGACTGCGGGGTATCCGAACGCATGATTGAGTTAGAGCGGCATCGAGCAGATATCCGGATAAAAAAGTCGCGCGTAACGCTGCACATCAAACAGAAGCCGATAGCGCGGTGCGTCGAGTTTCCAAACAGTTCGACGCGGCACAGCCCGCTAATCAAAACGAAATAATTATTAATCGCGCTCCTGTGAGCGATTCGTTAAGTATTAAAACTGATGTTTCCATTCCGCGCTCAGCCGCGATAGTTTACGCCGCACGTTAGGGTGAAAGATGCGATATGTAAAGTAAATGTATGGATATTTATGGTAAAAAGTGCAAACTCCGTAATGGCGAGTATAAAATTGCGCTGCGCGCTTAAAACGCCCGCGCGAGTGCCCTAAAAGTGGTACTAGCCGGTCCTAGCTCCGTATACTCAAATTAAAGGTTCAACAACTCGTACGAAAATGATAGCTTCGTAACGAAGCGAATTTTCAAAGCAACGATTTTTACGCGTTATTTTACAGCTGCAGTATAGAAAAGTATAATAAATACAGTCCGTCGAATATCCACTTTAAATACATCTCGAGCTCGCGCAGCTGACGAGAGAGCATCGCTCAACACGGGAGCCCGCTTTCGGATTCACGAGCATGTTATCGATGGTCCCCGTAATGCGCGTCTCGGTGAAAACAAGGCCACCCCCGCCTCCCCTCGGGACGCGCGTCGCGCGCGAAAATTATGTGCCCCGTCGTGGCAGCATTAGTTTTCCAGTTATTCGCGCTCCATCGACTCGACTGCTGCTGCTCGAATCGATTCGACGTTTGCGGAACTGCGTATTCGCTTCAGCCTTTGATTTCGCGAAATTTTTGCCTGCAATCACGCACGCGTGAGAAAATCATGAGCGAGACTCGCTCTCCGTGAAAATCGGTGTAACACCTTTAATTGCGGTGAGTTTGCGCGCCGCGCTACGCGATAATGAGGAATGCGTTTGGGCTGCGCTTTTTCTCGGTATTACGAGAGCTGGCAAACTGTTGAGATTTAATTGCGGCGTAGCTGTTTGAAAGGCGCTTTGGAAAATGAGATCGCTGAGTAATTGGTTTTAATTTGCGCGTTGCACACGCGCCTTTCGCCTTTGACTTCCGCAGTAGTCCGACGATTTTTTTTTCCTCTTCTCAAAACGGCTACTACTGCAGCGATTCGGCCGCTTTCGTTAAGGGCCACGTCGTACAATCGTGTTTGCAGCCTCGATACTCGAGTCATGCTCTGAATTTTCACCAGCCGGCAATATCTGCGTTACACTTTTCACTGCTTCTTCGCGCACTGCAGCACCGTCTCGGGGAAAAGTGTCTGCCTCTCGCCCCGGCGTAAAAGCTTCTTCGCTCGACTCCTCTCTTTTCCTCTCGGAAACTAAGAGGCTGGAATGATTAATGAAGCGCGTCGGCTCCTCGCTCTCAGTTCGTACTGACTTGGTTAGATTTTTCGAATTTATAACATCGACGCAGCTACCGAAGGCTGTTTTCGGCGACGATGTGAAGCGGACATTTTAAGCGATAATCTTCACGCGTCTACGGCTTTTCTGCTTATTGGAATTTCCCGTGTCAATAACACGGCCGGCGACAGTTTATTTTGCAAAACAGGCGTATCCGTTTCCGGCATTTTTTACGGCGGAAAGAGGAACGGCTGAAATTTCCGAAGTGTCAACGATCCAGAAATTTCGATCGGCGCGCGCGCGTGAAATGGCAGCGCTTCAGGAGAGGGAGGGAGTGGGAATAGCGGTATCGAATATCGATGACGAGTGACGCCTGTCATTCAAGAAATGCACCGGCTCTTTTTCTCGTCGTCTCTCCCTCCTCCTCGTCCTCGGAAGGCTGTATAAACAAAGTTCATTCAACGTAATACCGTCGCTCCGAGAAGTGGAAGCCAATTTGAAACAAAATAGATTTCTCGCTGCGAAGAAGTCGCCTCGAAGATCTCCCGAGGAAATCCAGGATCATCCGCCAAGATATGCACGACTGCTGTCTCTCGATCGCATCGATATTTGCATAGGCCGCTGACGAGTCCGACGCGCAATAACCGGAGTTAGTCCCCTTAAAAGCGAGAACGAGATAAATCCCCCGCTCTGGCGCTAAATCCGAGCTCAACGAAATTATCGCCGCCGTAAGTCATGGCCAGCCGAACGAACTTGGAAGCTCGCGTCATTTACGAGCCAAACGATCGAGAATGCATGATCCAAGAGAGGATGTCGCAACCGCTCGCGCCGGTTCGCGGAGCGGACTTAACGACGCGTTCGATCTTCTCTCTCTCTCTCTCTCTCTCTCTCTCTCTCTCTCTCTC
>QLSS01000024.1:211922-283811 GCA_024372645.1 Trichomalopsis sarcophagae | reverse complement strand
GCCTCTCTCTCTCTCTCTCTCTCTCTCTCTCTCTCTCTCTCTCTCTCTCTCTCTCTCTCTCTTCCGCTGACACGCGGTTAGCGCAACGTTGTTTTTCGAAAAAATTTCCTCCGTCGTCCTGGAATTCCTCGGGCAGAAGACGTCTCCTCCAGCTCGCGCAAAATTGCCAGCGAGCGAGTGCTTCTGAAACGGGGGAATCGAACATTTCGACGAGCAAACATCGTGTCTGGAAATGAAAAGAAGCCGCAACATTGTCGATACGCAATTTAATATCTCGATCGCGCGTCGTTGAAAAACTCGCAATTTCATTGGCTTTGACGAAGAGTCCCCGTAAACTGCACGTCGCGCGTAATGCATCATTCGCGTGTATACATAAGTAGGGAGCGTCGCGCTGCGCTCCTGTAAACAAGGGCCAGAGCTACGGGATTAACAATATTAAACTCCGGGAGATGGAGAAGCGGCCGGAAGTTCGAGTGGAAGATGAGTTATGAAGCTTGTGTACTGCGGGACGGGGCGAGGGAGAAACTTGACTAATTGTGCGCTGGCCGAGGTAGCGTCTTGCGTATATACCTGCAGCCGCTACTGCGCTTCCACTACGGCAGCGCGAACGGATCGCTTTGCGAAAGTTCTTTTCGCCATTAGCGCGGCGGAGATGAGCCCGGCGTCTTTTTTTCACTGAGCACTTTTTTCATTTGAACGCAGCTCTCTAGCATTCGGTTGAAATTGCGCAGCGATACATCGAGCTGGAGATTTCCATCCGCGTCGGATAAAAATTCCGACCTCATAGCGCCGCATCTCAATTAGTCGACGAACGGCATTATCGATCACTCGAATAGATGCTCCATTTATTGGTAATTGAAGCACTCTGCGTGACGCTGAAAGGTCCTTTTCCCATTTTTTAATTCACTTTCGAGTTCCAGCAGCTTGCGATAATGCGCAGTGATGCACTCCGGCTCATTTTCGAAATGGTGACACGGCGAGCTATCCGAAAATGCGGAGAAAAGCGCGCTGTTCCGTATTGACCAGTGTTACGAGGACGAAGTAAGAAAGAAAGATGCTAAAAGCTCCGGGGAGTATCTGCATCTCGCGGCAATGCTTTTAGTTTGGCTATCTTTTACCATTACGTCGCCGTACCCTATTGGATTCAAAAACTTGTCCATTCGCGAGTCGCGCCGGCTACTGGACCGAAGCGAGATAGAGAAGGAGGACGAGGGAAAAAAGGAATCCGCCAACTTTTCGAACGTAATAAAACTTTCGATCCGTGAAAATAATGCGGGATTACGCAGTCGTTTGGCGAATTATGATCGAGTAGTAGAAATTTAAAAGTCGACTGAGTGATTGGACGAAGGAAGGCCGTTGAGGAAGCACTGAAACATGTTAATCCAATACAGTCGTCCTCTTGGAAAGTACCTATATAGAGAGAAAGAGAAAGAGTCGCAATCTCAAACACAATCGTCCGCGTGCACACTCCACTCCGCCCCGGTGTCGCTTTATACGAGAGCTCGATTTAATTACCGTCTTAGAAGCGAAGAGGAACGAGAAGGAGAGCGAAAAAAGAGGCGGAGAGAGAGGGAACGCGCGCCGGACACTCCGACAGGTCTAATTGACCCCGAGCGCGAATTTTCGAGCAATAGCTGCAGTGGAGCGAGAGGGAGCGGGGGGGGGGGCAGGGGTCGAGTGCCTTTGTTCCTCGTTCCTCTGCTGGAAAATTGATTAATCTAATTAAGGACCGGAGGGGGATACGGCGCGGGCTTATTAAAAGTACAGCTTTTTTCCTCCGGGCACTTCGGCGCGACGGCTCGAGGGAACGAAACCAGGAGCGCGATGTAAATACGGCCGATATATTTTTCCCGGCTGCTCGGGGAAAAAAAGGCATATACGCGCGTCCGATGATAATTCGAAAGTTCGCGCAGGCCGAGCGAGGGGAGAGCACTTAAGGCTCCGGGCTTAACGACGAAGCTAATTTGGCCGGGGTCCAGGGACCACAATGGCGAATAAATAAACCGACTTCGCGTCTTCTTCTGCCGCTCGTCGTCCGCGTCGTCGCCGCGTGTATTGTGCGAGCGCGCAAAGACGTACGCGGAGAGACAGATTTAATAACGCGGCTGATTTATGGGCCCGGGGGGGGGGGGGGATAGAAAGAGCTTCTCGGAGTAAATCAGGATTCGCGCGGGCAATTACCCGTTGTTGTGCCCCGGCGAAAGTGACGCGCAATTTTTCGCCGAGTGTCGCCTGGGAGAGGCTTGTTTATGGCGGGCCCCCGTCCGTCCGTCCGAGGACAGCCCGCGATAAGGAAGATTTGCCCGCGAACGCAAAACTCGAAGATGCTTTTGCCTGCGCGTCCAGCCCCACCGCCAGCACTTAGCTTTAAGTACACATCGGATGGCAGCGCGAGCACTCAACGTCGGCGTAAAAAATCCAAAAAATAGCCTCATCAATCCCTGAAAAAAGTCTCTGCACTATCTTCTTACTCGTGGCGCGCGCGCGCGCTCGTGCTCGCCGGCCAGCAGAGGCGGAAAAAGCCCGTCGCCTCCGTCATTTAAAGCGTCGTCGGAAAAACGTCCGGGGCCGCGCGGGAGCGAGCGAAGAGTAGTCCGCCGGAATAGTTCGCCGTAAAACCGCCAGGCAGTTCGTCGACCTCGGCGTAGAGCACTAAAGAGCGATACAGGGCACGTACGGTAATTCCGCGGTCCTATTAAAAAGAAACGAATCGCTCGTCTAGCTCTCGGAAATGCGTCCCCCGAGCCGCTGCCAGACTCTCGCCGCGGCGAAGGAGATACGAGGAGAGTATGCTGGATGTATTACGCCGCCGTCTCTGCTGCTTCTGCTCTTCTAAGGGAGCAGGGTCTTTGCGTCCTAGGACGTGCCGCTGATGGCCGAGATCGGATTATTTGTCCGGCAGGATTGCTTTTTTTCGGCATATTCGACGAGTTCTCGCTGCTCGTTAGCATTTGTCGCTACGCCGGGCGAAACACCGATGTCCCGAAGCTTATGCTGCTTTTTGCGCGAGCGATTCGGTGGGACAAAGTTTTGACCCAGATTCTGCGACGGCATTAATTACACGCTTTATCTTCTCGGAAAAGCAGAATTTGTTGTACGTGCCTTGCAGCAATTTCTCAACTTGTCCCATACTGCGCGCAAAGATTATTAATTTGCTTTATGATGCAACATTCGTTTTTATTCGACCGGATAACGAGTCGAGTCTGCCTCGTGTAGTTGGCGAAGGGAAACACGACGAGGACTGGCGCGTTACCATCCTCCCGCACGTACGCAGTGCTCTCCTCTTACCGAAAATTTATCGATAACGTCGTTAGGAAACACTCTACTTGTAACGCGAACTCCAAAAGCTTACCGACACCTTCAGTCACCTTGGGAGCTTGATACGTTGTGAAACTTGTCTCGTCATTAAACTCCAAGGACGCAGCTCAGCTATATTCTCAAGTTTTAATATTAGCGCACTCCATTGTAATGAGAAACCGCTTTCCAACACAAACACCGTACATCTTTGGAATTCGATTACAATAGAACTACAACCTTTCGAACAAAAACTGCGCGTGCCCTCGTTTTTCCACACTAGCGGCGTTCACTCGGTTGTGCTGTAATAATCAGAAATATAGGGTTTCACGATGAGGCTAAACGGTTTCATCAGATCTCTGCTCGCAGCATCCATTTTTTGCTTACTCCTCGCCAGCGGTAACTCGAATACACTTAAATATCTCGCTATCATCCGATTTCGAGCTAATTCATTCTTTCTCCAGTACTATGTTCGAAGCACGAAAACTCCGAAGAGTACGTCCAGTCGGGTGAGATACCCTATCAGGTGTCCGTGCAACTAGGGAGCGACGACGATCAAAATGATATGATGACCTGCTAAGCAAGGAAGAGGCTAAGGAGACCGGAATCGAACTGACCGTCGTAGCTGGTACCAGTGACTTGAACAACGAATTCGGCAAGGTCGTCAGGAAGATCGCAGAGGTGGCAGTGCCTGCGGACTACGAGAAACAAGAAGATGGACACGCCATCAAGGACATCGCCGTACTGAAGGTATGAGAAAGATCGTGTCTCTCGGACTGGTGAACGATCGAGTTTCTAACAGACCCTTGCGGCTTGTCCTTCAAGCTCAACGCAAGCGTGAGCATGGGTTGCAACCCCAACGTGGGATCCGTGAACATACCCATGACGAAGGAGCCGTACGCCAGCAAGTATGCGGTTTCCAGCGGATTTCTTCCACTGGAGAGCAGCGGATCCTATACTCACGGTCCGAAAAAAACTTCAAGCTAACCAAGGTCAGCCCTCTGGTGATCCACAACGAGGTCTGCAAGAACATCTTCCGCGAGCTCAAAGACGAGATAAACAGCCACCTCTGCAGCTACCCGTTCGCGGTCAATGGACGACTCTACCGAGCTTGCGAGGTACGTATGGCGCATGACTTTGCGTCTCGAGAAACTGTATCAGAAGCAGAGAGCACCGCTTCAATTCGATTTCGCATCCGTTTATACAGCTCGACGTCGGAGCGCCGCTGGTTCACGGCAGGAGCACTGTCATCGGAATATCGAGTGGCACGCGACGGCGGAACGACTGTGGTAAAGAGCCCAACCTCTACACGAGGGTGTCTTCCTATCTGGAGTTCATCGTCATGGCGCGGAGTGGAGATTACACGCTGAAGAGTTGGCCTGTTTATACCAAAGTCTGTAATAACTGTAATATTTCAATAATAAAAGCACCGAATGTGCGGCGGGAGTAAAAAGCAGCGAGAGAAATCTTTTCATCAACAGCAGCGCGCAGCACTCGAAAGAAAATATCGTCAGCTGGACAGCTGTAAAAAGAGAAGACATAAGCCGCGCGCTGGAAAGATTCTCAAAAGCCTTAAAACGGCAACACTCGCGATTCATTCAGCTGCGATAGCCGAGCGGCTTTGTTCTCGCCCGGGGCTGGACAATAGCTGCGCTTTGCGAACGACGACGACGACGACGAGGCGAGTACACATATAAAAACGCGCTAAAAGCTCTCTCTCTCTCTCTCTCTCTCTCTCTCTCTCTCTCTCTCTCTCGCAGCGCGCATTCAATTCAAAGTTGAGTGTGTGCGTTTCTGTGTGTACTGGTACATAAACATATTGGCGAGGAGAGATTCGTTAGCCGGGAGCGCGCTTTGCGCAGCTTTTTGAGCTCCTCCGCAGAAAAGCTGACGTGAAAGGCGAGGGCGTAAGAGCGTTCCGAGCTTGTCTCTGAAAAGAGTCGCGGGATTAAAAGCTCCAAGAGAGAACTCCATGGAAATTTCAAGCGCTCGCGCTGCCTTTTCGCCAACTGATCTGCAGAGCTTCGATTCACTCGCGATTACGGCTCCCACTTGTGTGCGTGCATGCGTGCGTGCGTTCCTCGGTCAAGGCGCGGCTTTAATAACGTCACGATTTCAGCACTGGCTGCTTAGAGTCAAATTCGAAATTCCTGCGGAAGCCAGTTCCAATGGTCGAGCGATTATCGGAGATTCTTCGAAATGGGAACAACCTCAAAGCTTCGCGAAACAAAGCTCGTAAACGGGAGGTCAAAAATTTGCGTCATGCCGCCAAGTACGCCGTATACGTACTGTATACGCGCATCTTTCGATGTGCGCGGAGGTTTTACGAGGCCGCACGGCGGTGGGCTTAACGGCCAGCAACGCGGAATGGACCTCTCCCGGAGATGGATAATGCCGCGATTTGCGGCGTCGCTCGAGGTGCTTTATGACTCTCGCCACTGACTATACGTATCCGCTGCTGCTTCCTGCTTCTGACTTTCGATCTCGCTACTCGCCTCCAGGCAGTTCCATTCTGTAAACACGCTCCTATCCGGTACGGATAAAAGGCACTTCTTTCTCGAGATGCGTCCGGAGATCAGTCCGCGTGTGTGCGCAAGTTATTTATCCCCATGAAACGCCACTGGATGGCACGCTGTTAATTAAAGCGCCGAACGGGGTCGTGACGTCGTGCGGAGCAGAGGTAGAAAATGCTCGCGGAAAAAATGAAAGCCGAGAGAAGTAGCAGTCGAGTGGGCTTTTATTCGACCGCCAGCGCCAGCAGCCGCGCGACGATGCCGCGGCAGGGAGAGAGTGAAATTAAAAGCGTAAATTATGACGCTGTTTGAGGGGTTAAACGCTCAAACAAAGGCTAAATTACAAGATTGCAGCCCCGGAGGAATGCGCGGCCGCTTCGTTAATTAACGCGCTTGCTTCGCTTTCGTTTTCGCCGCGAGCTGTCAGCTCGATAATCGACGGGAATAAAACGCGATTTTATTTCGCTGCCACCGGCTCGTGACAAAATCGAAGATTTCGAATAATTCATATACGCGCGCGTTAAATTATTCATCCGGATTCGAGCAATCCGCGGTAATTTTGTAATACCCCATCGTACGAGCCCCCGCGTATTGTTAAAGTGTACGCGTATGCGCGTACAACTCGCGCATTGTTCGGCAGATTCGGGAAATCGGAACACGAAACGATTGTTCGCGCTCTTTCGGAATTGTGTACAACGTATGCACAATGGACAAACGTTTGCCAAATGTACTTCAACGTTTTGTCTCCAAATAAACAATCGCGAGCGTCGCGAGCGCAATATAACGGACCGGTCAATTATGACTCGCAATCCCGGAAAAAATTCGCGAGAGGCAGTAACGCGCACTCGCCCCCTGCATAATCACAGGGCCGAAGTGCCAGACTCGCAGACTCGCTCTCGGTCGATATTATAACGACACACGCAGGCACATGCAGAAGAGGGAGGTCGGGGGAGGGAGAGAGCTCCGCGCATAACAGGCGTTGGAAAAAATTCGCGCGCGTTGTTTTTAATTAAAACCGTGCTAATTTAATTAAACCGCCTCGACGGAAAATTGATTTCGCCGATGAGTACTGCCGAGGCCAGCAGACCGTTGAAATTTAATGACGCGTTTTTACGGAGGCAGTTAATCGATGTCGAGTGTGTACTTTTTGCCCGAGCGCGGCGCGCCGAAAAGCCAAGGAGGGAGGCAGTATAGAGGCCAAGCTTGGCTGAATATAAAATTAGCAAGATTAACGGCTGATGCTTAATTGCGCGGGACCACCGCCAATTCCGTTTATTACCCCCTACAGCCTGTCCATCCGAACGCCTGTTTCTGAGACGCGTATAACTACGACTGTGCACACGCGATACGTGGCGGATCATTCGATAGAGCGAGAGAAGCCAATAATGGAAGAGCCTCAGCCCGTTCGGCGAATCAACCGCGACGAACGGCAAAATTGAGTTTCCTTCGAGCATATCGAAGCAACAAAATCAATCTCTCTGGATCGAGTTATCCTCTGTCGTTATTGACGTCTGCAGCTCTCTGCTTTCTAATTGGAATTCATTAGGCGGCAACGGCTGGACGGCGTGCACACGCTCGACTGATTCCTCTCCTTTGCCGATGGTACGGCGTTTCTGATTATGACTTTTCGTTGGGGCGTCGCGGAAAAATTACGATTTAAGGCTCTCTCTCCACGTGGCGACTGCATCGACGCAAAGTGCATGCCATTATGAGCAAGTGGCCGCGGAAAAAGAAGCAGCCAGCGAGCGCGCGCGCGCGCGCAAAGGGGACTCGCAGCGGTTCTCCTTTCCCCCTCTCCGCGTCGGGCACTCTCGTCTTTATTTTGCAATTTCCTGCTGCGTGTAATTTAGTTCCAGTCTTTTTTTGGTCGGCGTTGCTGCCGCTGCTGCTCTTTTGACTGCGCGAAGCTGGATTTTCCGTGAAAAATTCATTTTCGCGTCGACGCTGAATCGATTAATAAATTTGAATTTCCCGCCTTTTGAGCCGAGTTCAGACTTCAGACCATCAACGTGAAAGGCTACTCGGGATCGCTGCGCACAGTCGTCGAGTGTTAAAAGCTGAATTAATCGGTGAAACTTCCCTATACCATTAATTTTCCATACGACTCCCTTGATACAGCTCGTACGCCCTTTGCTCGTCGCGCAAGACGCCGTGTCTTGTCCAGGACGTTAATTACGCGGGCCGCTGGACCAGAATTTGGACTAGTCTATGCGAGATCCCGATTATATGCCGAGGGCGCGCTCCTCGCGCGCGGCTGCGCGAAAACTAACGCGATTCCGTAACCGTAGAATCTCCGAGTGTAATTAGCCTTTGATTAAAATTCGCGCATACGGCCAGTGCAGCTTCGCAGCGCTTATTCGAGGGCTTCGATTTTCAAGCGGACGCGTGTTTGCGCACGCGAGAGCGCGCTTTGTAATTGATCGAACAAATTACAAAGCGCATCCAGTCGTTATCGCAGTGCGCGCACGTAGCCCGACGAATCAACTGATCCTCGTATAGTCGGCTGCTGCTGTAATCGCCGTACAGACGTTCGTCAAATTCGACGTAGGGCGCAAAAAATTCAAGCCGAGACTGATCGGCATATCGTGCGGAGAGAGCGAGAAAATAAGGAATCCCACCCCCGAGAGCCATCTTCTCTATCAATTTCCCTTCCGAGGGGCCGCGGGACGGGGAAAAGCTCGGCTATCCGCGATCCGAAATCCGCTCGTTTTTCAGGCGATTTCCCGAAAGCAGGCAAATCCGAGGTAAGACCGATCGAGGGGACGTCTCTCATCGCGGCCGCGCAGTCGTCGCGGGTAATAAAACGACGGGGCCGAATGACGAATACCTACCGGGGCGCGTTCGGAATTTTCAAGGAGCTCTCTTGCTCCGGCGTAGCTGCCGGGAGCGTCGGAGCGCGTAATTGTCGGGGATTTGTAATGACTAATGCGCGAGTCGTGGCCTTTTTTGCTGTCCTCCTCGAGGCGAGGTTCGATAATTCGTGCGAGGGAGGACGCGAGGCAAGAGCGCTGAGCGATCGCATCGATTGATTCGTAACAGGTGTCGTAGTTGGGGGACTACACGCTAGCTTTTCCTGGGCTTTGATCGAAGATTATTGACGCGGCTTTTTCGAGCAAAACCGAAAAAATGAGATACGCTCGTTCGTCGGTATTCTCACTGTCAAAGGGAAATCCCAATACGGTGTATCGCGGTTTTCAAGTCCGAAAACAGACGTCACGCGGAGCGAGTGAAAAACACAGCAGCGTATATTAGGTAAAAACGGGACAGCTCGCAAAGGGACGCAGCGAAAACAGCATCGAAAGAAGTCCAAAGCAACGCGTCCACAGCGAATTTTATCGCCTTTTTTTTTTTTAAACCCGCCTCTCGTCCAGATGAAAAAGTAATTATCCGTCCTCTCGAAGCGCACCCACACACATCTGCTCCCCTCTCTGTATCGCCGTTCCGCCCGGGCCGAGATAATACAGGGACTGCGGCGGTCGTATTCGCGCGAGAATTGTGGTGGCGGCGGTCAGCGTAAATACTGCGAGCGCGTTGTCTTGCGGCCTTTTCTTTGGCCCCTTGCGCCTCGTGTTCGGAGTTTACGAGGCGCGTCGCAGCGAATGGAATTTCTTTGCGGCTGCTCTCTCGCTCGCGCACCGGATGAATGTTCGCAGCGCGTCCGCTTATTCCCGCTATTTCCATAATTACTTCTCTCACGGCCACTCGGTTTGACGCTCGCGACGTCGATGAGCAGGAGCAAATCTCGAAACTTCCAAGTGCGGCATTTGCTTTTTCCCGTGTTCGGAAGTGCGCGGCGGATTAATCTGCGCCCCGGCGCGTAAGGCGCGTTTTTGTCATTAGCATTTAGAGCAGCGCTAGTCGTCATCGTGCGCCGGGCAAATTACTGGGCGCCGTGCTGGGACACGAGGCCGGAGGATTAATTAATCGGCCCTCAAGGCGAGTCGAGCAGGGCTTGCCGGAGCGCTGCTGCTCTGCTGCGGCCCCTATCAAACCTTAATTTGCGTTGTACTTTGTATTTGCGCCCTGGGACTGAAATTCGTGCGTTGACGCAGATGCCATTCCGCGCTGATTCACAGTTCTTGGGGGACCCTTAATCGATCTGTTTTACCGACGGAGAGCAGGTCGGCTGAATTTTGCAAAAACGTTCGCGTGGAACTGCAACGTTTGCCGAGTGCGTAACAAGGAAGAGGTGGAAAGAGTTTTGAACGACTGCAGCGCTTTTTCGACTAGTTTTCGCATTCGGCGCAACAGACAACACGTGCTTGTAATGGAGAAGAACTGATATCGGGCCAATGCGTAGCATAGACCCCCCTGCGCCGGGCAAGGATAATACTCTTGGGAGCACAGTCGCGCGCGCTTATCGGCAAAGTGATTAGCATCATCTGCGCGCGCTGCTGTTGTTGTCGCGCGGCGCCTCGACGTTTGTGTCTGCCTTTCCGACCTGCGCACCGCGTGGGTCATATGCGTATTAAAGCTGTACGATCCAACACACTGCGATCGGGTAATTAAGGACTTTGTCAAGTCTCCGGCTGACCAAATGCTGTCGTTACTACTTGACGTGCAGCGTCGCGATTACAGATAAAATCAACGGTATTTATTAGGGGCAATCTCGTCCGCGATTGAAGCTTACGTAAACTACAACTTCTATATCCCGAATGATCAATTAACGCCGCGGAATTTGATTATTTTACCTAGAAGCTGCTTCAGCGGGAGCAAAATTAATTACAACGATACAGTCTACGCACGCCAAGTTTATTTACCTGGCTTCGTAATTTAATTAAAACCTCCGCGTTTGGTATGGCTCAAAGGCTCGGATACAGATTTTCACGTAGAGAGCCCCCCGTCCACAAAGAATGGAAGCACTATTTCAAGCAAAAAAATTATTCTCTCTCGACTACACGGTAATAGAAAAGTTATTTTAACGTACCGGCTAGGAAAAAAATTGCAACGAAGAAATCCGGCGCAGCGAAAATAAAAGTTCCAATGTAAAGCGCGTGCAACTACGAGCTACTCCCGAAAAGCCAGGCCGAATCAGCGCAAAAAGGAAGAAACCGAGGAGCAGCCCTCGGGCAAGTGCAAATCCGCACGACTGCAGGCAGCGGTCGGTAATAAATGGCCGATGCGTGCGGCGCCGGAGTGTGTATCGCGTACCTGAAATTACGCGCGGTGTCGCGTGAGCCAAAGGTTGCGGCGTTGCACAGGTGCAGCAAGCGGGTGCCAGAGGGGTGGTGGGAAGGTGGAGCCACGCCCAAGTTGCGACGCGCGCGCGATCGTTCCTGTTTCGCGGCTGAGCTTCTTCGACGCGGAGATTGCGGCCGGCGGCGCTTTTTGCGCGGGGGCATGCTGATTGTGGGGGCTTTTTGCCGCCGGCGCTATTTTCAGGCTCTGGATTAAGCGAGAGAGGGCTTCACCGCTCGGCCAACTCGGCTATACCGGCTGCGGATTTTTGATCGCAGAAACTATAAGCGTCTTTTTCCGCGTCGAGCTTGCGAAGGTCCTTTGAAGGGAACCGCATGCAAATTGAGAGCTGCGTTCGTGAAGTATTCAAAACCTTCGATTCGCAGGAGAAGGACTCTCTGTCAAAAGCCACGAGGAACGGGAGTAAACATAAAAAATCCATTCAGCGGGCTGTATTTCACTTTTATTCTTATAGTTTCAAAGAAGCTGGCTTAGGCTTTCCGGTCGATGTACCTCGGGAGGCATTAAATAATCCTAATTCTCGATTCGAATGAGACAACCCGTGTAGCGGGGCGAACTCAACGAACCGGGCCAGGCAATAACGATAAAAACTCGATAAATATAAATATAAGGGCGCGCGCGCGCGCGCGGATATCGCTTATTCAGGCTATTCCTGCATGAGAAATAAATTTTTGCGCTCGGGATCGAGAGAGCCTGCACTGAAATCAGAGTCTCGGCGCTGTAAACGTATCGGATTTTACGGCGGGCTTATTTTCGTCGCGTGACTGCATCACCGAGAGAGACGCAGCGAGGCGCGATGATCGCGCCGCCACCGCTTGAAACTCGAGCCGTGTCTTGAGTTGCGCGCTCCCTCTGTGATGTTTTTCCCTCGCGGCGGGACGATTAGGCTCCGCGCGCGCGACACACTTGCCCGAAGGCTGGAAATAAGTGTAAAACCGTATGGCTCTGGAGAAACAAATAGCAGGTGCGACAGATCTCGTCCCCGGAATGATAGCCGAGATATCTCAAGCTCAGCGCCATAACTGCGCGTCGCGGCTCGAGAGAAGAGTATCCACTCGCGCTCGGGCGAACGAGGCGACGCGAGGCAGACTTAATAATGGCCGAAATTTATCTCCCCAGTCGCATCTCACGGGACGCTCTCCCATCGAAAGCGCGGCGGCAGAGCTCTATATAGAGACGGAGAGCAAGAGAGAGAGAGAGAGAGAGAGAGCTGGGTGTACCTGCTCTTTTTTCGCGCTGCACGTACGGGATGCCAGGTTGAGGCATCGCCGACTCGTGAGGCGAATGCTGAAAAAAGCCGAGGGCTACGCCGCTTGATTCGTTGATGTTTTAATTTGGAGCGAGAGAGAGAGAGAGAGAGAGAGAGAGAGAGAGAGAGAGCCGAGAGTATATTGCGCCGAGGGGCGAATTTCTTTTTTCTCTCGCCGAGCATCAAAACTGTTTGCCGCCGAGGCGAGAGGAGGGATGAGGGATGGGTAGCAGGGAAATAATAAGGAAGCGCCGGGAGAGACTGGATGGGGTTCCGCAGAAGCCGAGCTGAGCCAGGGGGAGAGACTCGCTTCACGGATACGTATACGGTAATTCGAGAACGCCGAGCGCAGGCGTAAAAGAAAAAAGTGGTCAATCAGGGCGCGATGCATGTTGCATGCGTCTCGAAAGCCGCTGTCCACTTTCTCCCTACACCGGCGGCCGAGCTCATCATGCTCGGTCTTTCATTCGGCCGGCGATCGACGGAAATGAGGGGAGCCATAATGCAAGGAGCGAGCGCGCCGCTCTAAAGACGCCGGGCTTTGTGCGCAGCGAGTCGCCCACGGGCGATGTTCTAATTTCCCGCGCTCGCGCGACAAATTCACGTCTCTTTCAGCGAGGGACGATCTTGTTCACTTTGTGCGCGACGCTTTTTTCCCTCTCGCCGTCGACGTCGCGCGGCTAATGACGCTGAAATTATTGCGCGGCGTGTTTGGAGACAAAGTTTTTTAACGAACGGAGCGAGCTCTTGTCGAGCTTTACGAGGGCTCGGATCGATGCCCGATCAAAGCTCGAATGGCGGAGCACTTGTTTTTCCGGGCGAGTTGTTCAGATAGTCGTCGGATTCAATTAAAAGTTGTTCCAGAGGCAAAGGGAATAATTCACCGGGCTCTCGAGGATAGGATCCCCCTCGATTACGAGAACGTTTGCGACGGATAGGAAGAATCGCCCGGAAGCAGCGCCGCGAAAGAAGGCTTCGTCATCATCAACCTCAGCAGGTCACCGCAACAGCATAGCGGCAGCAGAAGCAGAGAGGAAACGCGGCCGCAGCGCGCGTACACGACGATGATGGGCGAATAATGACGTCGCTTAATTGCCGCTGCCGCTGAAATCCGGCCGGCGGCGGCGTTGCCTGACACTTTGACGTCGCTCCGGATTTCGCCTTTCGCCTGCTGCCGCTGACGGTTTTGTCCATTAAACGCGCACCGCGACGGCGGTCTGAGAGAACACCGGCGGACGGTTATATTGTGCTCGCGTATGGCTGATTTAATTTGTTGCCGCGCTGCAGCTCCCACTGCCCGAGGGATTTTCCGCGCGCATTGTCGGCCTCGAGAATCGAGGCGGGCCTTTCAGCGCGCCAGCTGAGTTTGCCCAGCCCGGCCTTGTTCCGGCCCCGAGCGAGCAACTTTTCCTCCGAATTAAAATTGAATACACGCGCGTAAGAACCGCCGGCGTCATCGAGATTCCGGGGATTATTCCGGGGCGCGCATGAAATATTCGGAAGAGAGCCGCTGAGATATTGAGAGAGGGCGCCGCTCGCATCATCGGGTCGACGGCCGACTCGACGCGGACCCGCGCCACTTGCGTCGAGCCTAGCCGGCCGCTGAAAAATGCACGAGCGGAGCTTCCCTCGATGGCCTCCTCCGCCGCGTCCTGCGAGTTGACTCTCGAACGTCATCTCGGCTGCGCGTCAGCTCCTTTTTGCCGCAATAAAAATAGCGGCTCTGGAGCTTCATTTTCGGGAGCAAGAGCTTTTTCCCCTGCGGGGCGAGTGCAGCCCAAGAGGCCGAGATTAAAATAGCTCCCGTGGCGGTGACTTGGCGTCTCTCTCTCTCTCTCTCTCTCTCTCTCTCTCTCTCTCGAAGCCTTTGAGCCGAGGGCGATAACAAAGTTGGACTCACAAAGGCCAAGCGTGAACCGCCGCCGGTTCGGAGAGAGTTTTTCCAGGCGTGTGTGCGCGCACGGGCCAGTTGACAATAAAGCCCGATTCCGCGGCTGCCTCTGTTCTTCGATCCTCGGCCAAAGGTATAATTAGGCGCACGCGCGGGTGACGAAGAGTTACGGGGCAAATCTATCAGGAGAAATCCATCGTGAGGCGCACTTGTTTCCGCGCGTTCGATAAACAAATAGCCGGCTATAATAAAAATGACACGCGCATGACGGCCGACGAATCGAGATTTCACCTAGCTGTCGTCGCTTGGCGCTCGCGCGAGAAAAAAGCTCTCTCCCCGGCGCTCGCAGCGACGATTCATCACGCGTCAGTCCGTACATAGCGACTATTTTTCAGCATCAAAGCATCAACGTCAGAGCGCGAGCGCTATCCCCGCCCCCCAGCGTCGCTCGAGCCTCGAATTCCGTCGGGCCATTAGAGAGTAGCATAATCGCCGGCTAATCTTGTTAGCCCTAATCGTCTGGAGCAGCGAGTGCAGGAAAAGAGTCCAATAAAGCGTTCGGTTCGGATTGCTTCCGGCGTCTTGAAAGCCTCGCGAGCCCCGTGTAAAAATAATTGGATAAAAGGCTGCCGCCGCTCCGCGCTTCCGGCCCTCGTTTCTCTCCCTCGCCCTCTTCATGCTGCTCGCAGCGCGAGCTGCTGAGAAGCTTTCTGTGTTCCCGCGTTTTTCCTCCTCCTCCACCTCCGCGCCTGTCCGCGTATGCGTCGATTTGCGGCGCTTGCCTGTCGGGAGAATTAATTGCCGACCGACTGACGAGGATCGAGGGCTGTACGCGTGACCCGGAGTACCTACACCCCTTTTAATTAGCGCGCGTAAACAATAGGAACATTCTTGCCGCTGTTTCTCTTTTTTGCGGCGAGGAAAGCCGATCGCTGAAAAGCGCGACGGTCGGATCCTCGGGAGGCTCGTAAGCCGTAAGTCTTTCATCGGCGAAGATTACGGCGCCCGCAGCGCCGCGGCGATCGTAAAGGCAGCGGAGAAAAAAGAACAGGGCTCGCGTATTCAGAAACAAGGCTATATCGGTATACGTGCCAACGTTCGTCCTTCCCGAATCATCCCCTTAATTGTTCCGCGCCGGCGGCCGTCGGATTTATAGCTATTATCTCTCCCCGCCCCCGTTCGTTTGGCAGAGAAACGCGAGTGCAAAATAAATCGGCCTGACGAATGGCGCCGCGAAAGTTAAGCCATTCCGGATGGGATTTTTTCTCCCACTCCGGGCGATGACGTGTATCGTAAACGCGTCGTTTCGGTGACGCTGCAGAGGAGCGGAAACTCGGAAGCGCGCCGGGGCCCAAGCGTCCGAAAAAGATGTCGCCGCGCGAGAGAGCGGCAGCATTACAAAGCGGTAAATCATGCAGTTCCGCCGATAGAGAAACATCGAGGAGCAGCCGGGCGAAACTCGAGCCGGCATAAAGCGCGAGCTCCGAGTTTACATTTTGCTCTCTCTCTCTCTCTCCTTCCCCCGAAAGTTTCGCGCGGAACTTTGGCCGTCGTCGCGCGCTGGCCCGGCGTTAAATCAAGAATAAGACCAACATCTGCCTCCGCGCGCGAGAGAGGGTATTGGAAAAAAAAGCGAACACATCGGCCGCAGGAATGAGAGGAAGAAATCAAGGAATGGAAATATATTATAATCCGGCGCGCGATATCCGACGGCGAGTTTCCCACATTTGCATGCATTCCCGGCCGGAAAAGTTGATTTAGCACGCTGACACGATTATCGATTCGCGACTTCCCTCCCTCTCTCTCTCTCTCTCTCTCTCTCTCTCTCTCTCGTACAAGATATTCGGAATCGATATCCGCTGAGAACTTTCTTCCCGCGAAAGAGAGAGAGAGAGAGAGAGCGGCGAGTTTGCTCGGCTTTATTGACATGGCGTTTAGCCGACTCTTCCTCCAGCGCTCCGCGAGCTTGACTGGGACTGACGCTGGATTTTTCCGAGCCGAGCCATTAGGCTCGTTCCGCCAAGTTTTTGCAAACGGTTGCTCGCGCTTCGGAATTTCAACTTTTCGAATCAGCCGCGTTTTTGCCCATCCCGAGCCTGGAGGACCTCGAGGTCTTGACGGACGAGGACACTTTCTGCAAGTCCCATTGCGGCGCGCGGGGACACTCTTCTTTCCCGTTATTTACGCTCGCGGCGCATTCGCCTGTGGGAAATTACTGGGCGCGCTTGCGGTTTCGGCTCTGAATAAACTTGCGCGCGGCCGCAGGCCTCCTTTATTCCCCGAGTTGCGCGACGACAAACCGCGTGAGCAATGGGATTACTCGCGGAGGAGTCTGCTCCCATCCCGGCGCGCCGGATGTTCCTCGATGCATCGATTCGGCAAACTTTCGGCAAATATGCTTTCTCGAGAACTCCATTAGAATTTAGGCTGCAGCGATCTTTCTGGCGCTGCGCAGTTTACATCGCTCGAGAGACTCGAGAAAGTGAAGCCGTCGGACGCTCGTTTCGCGCTTTTTGCCGCCCGCACTTTTTCAATAGAGGCGTGTTTGCCGAGTACATACGCGCCGCCGCGTCGAGTTGCCGATATGAGCTCCTCGCTCCTTTCGGAAATGAATTTTCGCCGAGCCCCACTTCTCTTTCTCTCTCCCTCTGCTCGCTCGCGAGATCATCGGGCTGACGTGCACACAGAGCACTTGGCTCGAAATATTTAATCCAATTCGCCGATGTCTCGCTCTGCTCACGTATTCCCTCTGAAGCCGCTCCTTCGGGGATCCACTTACAAGTGAGCATAGCTCGCATTAAAAGTCCGCTCCGCGGGGAATAGGAGTCGGCCCGATGGCCTATGCCTTTTTAATGAGCAGTTTGACCTTTGTTGCGCACCTCCGTGCGCTTTATCGCCTGCTAGGGGAAAAAAAAATTACACCACGGTCGAAGGAGCGGGATGCTTGAATAAAATCGCGCGCCTGATAAGAGCCGAGAAGAACTGAGAACCAAAGAAAAGCGGAGGAAGGTCGAGAAAAAACAGCTGCGGGAAGTTTTAATGATTGAAACGCCACCGACAGTTATTATTACTCTCTTCGCGGGAAAATTGACTATTGCTTTACACCGCTGCGAGAGGAGTTTTCTCGACTCCGGCTCGGCTCTTGAATTTGCAAGCGGTTTGGCTTTTCGCTCGCGCTCTCTTCGATTCACTCGGCGTTTTATTCAGCGGCGAGTATGTTTACACGGGGCAGCGTCGGGTTTTTAATTATCGCCAGTCCGCGGACGAAGGCGGAAACCTTTCGGATATAAGGAGCTGGCTATCCAGTGTTTTTCTTTTCCAATTATTGAAATAAAACCGCATCGCTCTGTGGCTGCACAGAGGCGCTAGATTAAAGATTCAATAGCGCTTCCGAGCACGGTGTCGCATTACAATTTCCAGCGCAGCCGCGGCCGCTGATTTATTCAGTAGGAAATTACGGGACTTTTGAAAATCTCGCCGCAGGCTGAAAATTTCATCGAATATGATATAAGCTCGTAAAATCCACCGCTAAACAACCGCGTAATCCCCTCCCGCGCTATCGCATCAGCCGTATCGCGCATAATTCGCGGCGATGCGCGATGCGCGTAAAAGCAAGCTCGAGATGAAATCATTTCGAAATTCCCTCTCGGAAAAAGGCGAAGCTCAAAGTTAAGCTCGAGCAAACTGGCCCGCGAGCTAGCCACTCGTGCCGCAGCCCGTATAAATCCGCAGCAGCAGCAGCGAGCCCTCCGCCCATAGTAGCCTGGGCTGTGTGTGCGCGCGCGCGCGCGCGAGAGCGCAACGCCGCCGGTGTCGCTGCGCGAGAAGGAGAGCGTCGGCCCCCCGCAGTAGCGCCGGGCGCCTCGACGCGGCAGCACGCACGTACGTCAGTCTTACGTTCTCCCCGTCCCTCAAGGGAGCCGCCCTGACCGCGCGATTCAAACGCGCGCGCGCGCTCGCGTGTGCCGCATCGGTTCTCTCCGCTATACCGCCCGTACTGTGCTTTTGTGCCCGACGATGACGATGTCGGAGTGCTGGTGAGAGGCACTGTTGCGCGAGTGCCCTGCGATTCTGTGACAGTGAGAGAGAGCGCCTATTTCAGCCGAGTTCGAGAGCAAGTGCGGGACGATGTGGACGATCGCGGCGCTCCTGCTGCTGACGCGGCTCGGCGGCTCGCTCGCCGTCTCCGTTTCTGGTGAGTTATCAGATTTTTCGCCGATTCCGCCGAAATAAAACACTCGACCGTACCGAATTTCCATGCAATATCGCGTATCTTTAATTTTCGAAAGTAGAGCAAACGCGGCGCGCGCTCCATTCATTTATGGGCAAAAAGCGCGCTTATGCGACTTATGTTCTCGCGCCGCTGCGGGTGGGAGGCCTCCTCATAAATATTTCCAGCTCGTTACGTGTACGTGTTCGGTGTTTCGCGTGCGCCTCTCCGATGATCAGAATCTCCGGGGCGAAAAAGGAGGAAATTCTCCGTATATAGGTGTAACATGCGAGTAGAGGGAGCGAAGCGCATCTCTCTCTCTCTCTCGGGATAATGCGCCGTATTCATGGGAGGCGTCCCATTCTTCCCGCGAGAACTTAGGAGCGAAATCTTGACGTCACATGAAAAGGCACTATGTGCTCGACTATACTCCTCGTCGTCGTCGTCGTCGTCGTCTCCGTGAGAGAAGCGTTAGACTGCTCGTTACGACGCTGATAATACGATTGTTCGCGATGAGCTGCCTCTCCCCAGCTATCCTTCTAATTTTCTTTCTCGTCATTTTCGCCCTCTCATCTTCTTAAGAGGGCGTGATATAGAGTCGTTTCCTCGCCTTACTTACGCGGAATATTACGTTTTATTTTACTTCCAGAGAGCGAGCCTCGCGTAGCTTGATGTAAATTTACTGCTACACCCGCGCGGCGCCGCTCCGCAGCTTCGGTTATGGCACTCCGTTACGTTGTTTTACCCGCCGGGTACTCCGGGAGCTCTCTCAGAAAGCGGATCTCGTTTTCGCCGAGTTGTTTCGCTTGGCTCGCGCTATAGTTTTCGTAAGGGGCGCGGACGCTCGGTCGGTAACGCGAGGTCGGTAAGGAACAATGAAAAGAAGTGGGATTCATCGAGCGTTTCCTCGGAGCTACGGGAGCCGGGGACAATTTCCGCTCGAGCTGCTGTTAATTTTTCGACAGCACTCGACGCGACGTCTGCGCGCGCTCGATTGGTATTCATGGGGGGGTACAAGAGTCCGAATGAGTAAGTCCCGAGCGGCCGCCGCTGTGCTCGAGAGCCGGTGCGCTCTGTGTGCGTGTGTATACGTGTATATAGAACTGCTGCTCTTCGCTCTCTGCTCTCGCTAGCTTTGTTTAGTCTCGCGCGCTCCTCCTCCACTTCCTCTCGCGAATTTTCCGACTGGCTATTTCGATGGGTCGCGCGCTCTTTGTTCGAGTGGCTTCGATTAGCTCCTTGGCCGAGTGCGGAGATTTCAAGCGGGTCAGCATTTATAACCTACTCGTGTTTTTTTCCCGTCTCTCGCCGAAGTACCAGAGTAGCTTGAGCAGCAACAATGGCAACAAAGAGCTGAAATCTCGAGAAGGTAGCTACGCTGCAGCGAGGCGGCGGCAGTATCCGCGCATAAACGAGGCGATCAGGGCGGTTAAAGTCAGTGTAAACTTTTTTACGACCCGCGGCGCGGAAAAATGCGCCCCGCACAAAACACGCAATTCCCATAATTGAAGGCATCGATCGGAGCAAGCGGCAGGGAGAGAGAGAGAGAGAGAGAGAGAGACCTCGGCTGCAGCAAGAAACTAAGAAAGCCAAGAGTCATGAATAAAGCGACGAGTCTCGACTCGCTGTTCCCGATCTCGACTCCTTTTTTCTCCCTCTCTCTCTCTCTCTCTTCCTCGCTCTTCCGACGCGACCGAGGAATGGAACGAGGACGAAGACGACGTCGGATCGACGAGGGATTTTCCGGGGGCGAATTCGCGGGAGCTTTCGAATCCGCGCCGCGAGGATTCTTTTGTCGCGGCCAACTTGCTCGAGAGATGATAGAAATCGAGCCGCTCCGAACTTGTCTCCCGATCGATGGCCGATTCTCTTTTTTTACTCCGGAGACTCGAAGCTTTGTTTATATTTCGGCGAGAATATTTCGCTCCGCGCACATCCCCGAGCCTCTATTGAAATCAGGCGCCATTGTCTCGGAGGCTGTACAGGCGAATTCCGCAACACTCGTCTCTCTCCCCGCGGCGGCGCGAGCTTCAAAATCTCTATTGCCTGGCGTACTGACAATGGAATAACAGAAGAGCCACGAACTGCCTCGCCAAGTGTACACAAGGAGCTGTGGAGGCTCGGCAAGTTCGAGCGAGATCACTCTTTGTAATTCGATAAGGCGGAGATTCGCCATGGAGCCGCGGAGGCCTCATCGCGTCGGGAGTAGCGCGAACGAGTTCGATCGGCAGAGAGCCGAGTCTGAAAAGGAGCCGGCGTTGATTTCGTAATGATGAATCGATCCGCTGATAATGGGCTTTTTCGAGCGAACCGGCTACATTATACTGCCGAGTCAAGTCGAGCGAAAGCGTATTGTTCGAGCGACTTGGAACTTCAGTATGTGTGTCTGAAATTCCCAAGTTTCTCGGCGAAGGCCGCTCCGTGCGTGATCCGGCCGTTTTGTCGGCTGGTTGAATGCGGATTTCTTTCGGAAATTAAAATACGCGGACGTAGCGGCGCCGTTATTATTTGGCTCGAAATTAATCCGAAAGCTGATACTTTTTAATCAGCGAAATACCCGACTTCGAATATATTCGGAATAACGAGATGGAAGTTTTTCCGGGAATTCGGAGCGTTCGATCCGCTGATTGCGTGTAGTGATACTTGGATGGAACGCAAGAGTCGAAAATTAATCAATGTCGATGCGCAAAAATGAAGGAGAGCGTATACACGGGCGATAAAACGACGCGACTCATTTGGCGCGGAGCGTTCCGTGTCGAAGAATATCCCTCGAGCTGGCATTTCGCGCACGTACGACGAATCCTTCGGTTATTTACTGCCCCGGGACGATAAATTTCTCCTTAACGCCCCCACTCCGTGAGAATTTCATAACGCGCAAAAAACTTTTTCATAAACTACAATCGAAAAATCATGGCGCGACGGCCACATGGCGCGAGTTTTAAAACAGCGCTAAATCATTCGGATATTTCAGCCGCCGCGCGTACGTGCCTCCCTCTCTCCGGCGGCTCGCGCGAGCGCAGATTACTCTCGTCCTCCGCTCTCTTTTACTTTGTTCCACCTCCACCTGCTCTTTTTATTTTCGATGCGTTTCCTCGCTCGCCATGTATATTTTTCCACTGGCACATAACACAGTCGCTCTGCTCTTTTTCCACTCTCCCCCAGCAGCAGCGGCGCTTGTGTGTTCGCGCTTTTATTTGCTTTTCTAATTTTCGCACCGCTGCCCGGAAAATCGCCGGATCATACAGCTCGATCGCGAACAAAGATATCGACGCGCGACCCTCTTGTCGTCGCGCTCGTGCGGGAAGCGAGTTAACGAGAGTGAAACGGCTGCGTAGCGAAACTACCGCAATTTTACTTCGCGGAACTTTTTCTCCGGTCACTGAACGCATCTCCCGCATGCAGCCCCTTTTTCCTCGTCGGCGAAGCGTTTAGGACAAACACGGCTCTGATCCTTCTCCTCCCCGCGGCGAAAAAGTCGAAAATTCCCAAATCGAAAGAAACTCGGGGGGCGGGCACGTAAAAACTTTGGCGCGGCGAACTTTCGAGAAAATTTTCCGCGTCGCGCATTTCTCTTCGGCGCGCGAGCGCCGTATAGCTAGTCGGCGAATTTAACGGCCGGATATATTCAAGCGCTCCGGGACTTGACCCGGTGAATTATGAGCGATCCTCTACCCCCCCCCCCCCCCCCCCCCCCCCCCCCCCCCTCTCTCTCTCTCTCCGACTTTGTCAACTCGTCGAATATCAACCGGCGCAAAAAGTAAAGCGACACTTGTATTTTTCCTCCGACATCAGGGACGACGCTAGAGTCTACCTAATTCATTCCGCTCGAGAGAGCAAGTGTCCCGTCTCAATTAACTTAACGCTCGTGCGGCTCCTTCGCTTTTATTTCTCCCATAACGAACGCACACACACAGGTGTACGGCCGTGCACTTTTCTTGCTCAGACACCGGGACAGCCGAGGCTCGGGGGCGAAAGTACATACGGCGGGTCGTTAGCGCTCATACCGCGGAATCGTTAGCTGATTGCATTCGGGCTAATGGCTTTCCGTTCCGGCTGGAGAAGCTGCGAGCGTGAAAACTCGCCGCTGCGGCGAACGAGGCTGCCAGGGGGAGGACGTAAGTGCGGCAGGTACGGGGCTCGCGTGAGTGGCTCGGACGTACGTGTATCTACGTCGTCTCGAGTGCTCCGTGTCTTTCTTCCAGCGCAATTTTCCCGCGACGGCGGGTCGGGCGAAAATAGCGTTCGCGGAAGAGCGATTAACTTTTAAACAGTCGGCGCCGCCCAATTCGACTCGCTCGACGAGAAGTAGGTCATATTCCAGGCCCGATGCAAATCAGGCTTTCAGCTCACGCATCAGTCTCTCCCCGGAGGAATCCGTCGAAATTCCGCGGAGCCCGACGACTGCGCGATTAAGCGTAGGCGCCGCGACGCTATATTAAAAGAGGGTGCAGAGCGAGGCGTCGTCGGAATCCGAATCGTCGATAAGCAGCCGTACGCGTTCCTCTATGTGGGGGAGATTACGCCCCTTCTCTTACTTTCCCTTTTACTTCTGGACGTGGCACTTACTTTTTCATACGCGGACGCCCGAATTTTTCGCTGAACTCGAGAGCTATATAATAAGGAGCTTTTCGAGAATGTAAATTTGAGAGCTGCATCGACGCCGGCCAAATCCCAGAGCGCAGCATCGGCAGCCGTGTATACGCGTTCGTGCGCTGCGTACGAGGGGTAAAGTTTCATCGCGCGAAGGGATAAAGGGATTCGAGAGCCCGTATCTGAGAAAAATAATACCCCCCGCTCGTAATGGAATACATCTGTCGGAAATGCGAGAAGCGCCGGCGTCGAAAATGGAATTTCGTTATCCGGAGCACTTTTCGCGCGCGACTTTGTTCGAATTCGAAAATCAATCGACGAACGGCAAGGATCACACCGGCCCCGTATAAACATAAATAAGTGCACCGGCAGAATCCAGAGCGAGCGCGCGCGGAGAGACGTAACGCCCTCGCGAACAATGACCCGCTCGCCGGGCCGATCGATCGCTCGTATTACTTGCTCTCTGCATGTGCGCGCAGGAGCTGCAGCGGGCAACGGCCACGCGACACTGCACGCGCTTATTAACTGCGTCTGGACGCTCGGATTACGGCAAGGTCATGCACATAGATTCGAGCGCCGGACGGTTAATCCACTCGGCCGCGGGAATGGGATTCTAATCCCCTCGGCTCTTATAATGGGCGCGCTGATATTGCCGAGGGAGATTCTCTCTCTCACACGGCTCTGGAAACTAATACACATACGGCGGCGAGCAAGCTCTGTTTGCTTCTTTTTCGCGCGCGCGCGGGTGGAACTTGGAGCTCTCGACTAGACCTGAATATTACACGCCACTGCGCGTAACAGGCGACAATGGAGCCGCGATCTGTAGTTTCGCGAAATGAGGGAGCAATTTTCGGGGCTGATTGATACAAATGGAGGAACGTGTCGAATTAACCTTGTCGACGCGACGGTGGCGACGGGGATCGAAGATCCATCAAGTGCGAGGCCGCAGCGTTATATTCAGATTGAATTCGCCTCACGCGAGAGCTGCGAGAGGCCAAGTTGTCCCTCCCGACGAATCGAGCGCTTTGCCGGATTTGCCGCGGAGAAACAATTAAGCCAAAACGCCGGGCAAACGTTTCAATACCGACGTCGCACGCGGCGGCGAATAAATATGAAGCCGGGCCAATCCGGCCAGACGCACACAGCAGCCTCTCGATATACTCGGGGCTTCGGTCCGACAGTAGTGCACACAGACACACACACGTACACGAGAGCGCCGAAGCGAAGTGCCAGTAATATAAGGTTGCTCGCGCGAAACAGTCCCGAAACTACCTCAAAGCCGGGGTGTGTTCTATGCAAATTCACGTCTGCCGCCGCCGTAGCTCTCCTGCTTGCTCCTGCAGAAGGTCGTTTGGCACTTGGCCGGCTGCCGCCGCCGCCGCCAACCGAATGCTGCCCCTTTGCGCATTTTGAGGGACGCGAGAAAGTCGCACTGCTGACTCTCTGTTTCCGAGAGAGCGGAAATTGAGGACGCGGCTGCGTCGCCGCGCTACTCTTTTATTTTCGAGAGGGTCCTCTCGCCTCGTACGTTCCGGGAAAAGTACGCTGCAGGTGCGTGTGCAAACCGGGCTTAACGAGGCGTCGAAGTTGAGCAAACAGATCGAGAGGGAGAGGCGCCAGAGTCGATTAAAAGCCGCTGCTCGTCATCGCAATTAAGCGCTCGTCGGTAATGTGACACCGATGCCAGAGCGCGCGTGTCTATACAGCCGCCGGCTGCTCTTCCCTCCTCCCGTTCGTAATTAAATTAAAAGTGGCTCCAGCGCCAATTTGGCCGCGACAACGGCGCTCCCCGCGTATAATAATTGAAGCCGCGCGGAGTCGTTAGCCGTATCAACGGGATCAGCAGCTGATTCATCGAACGAGCTCGCGTGCCAAACCGCTCTCTCGACCGGCTCTATACGTATTGCGTGTGCACACACGCCGCCAGTGATGCACGCGCCTCCGTTTTTTCTCGAGGTCGAAAGATGCTTTCGCATAATTAGCGGGGGAAAACAGATGCGCATTGTTTTCGCGAAATTTCTGCAGCCCAATTAAAATTCTATCCCGCAGGGCCATTGACCCAATTACCGAGCACCGGGCCGCGATTCAGCGCTTTAAAATTCTTATAATCACATTCGAATGGGGCTGCTGCACCCCTCGGAAGAATTCTTTAATAATTGCGCGGCGGGCTTTCTCCGGACCGGCGGAATATTTCAGCAGGTCTCGGCGCGATTTATTTTCCCTGGAAAGTGAAACTCGAGCTTTGAGAGGCAATTCGAAAAATCTCCTCCCGCGCGGAATCAGATTTCGAGAAAACAAAGAGGCTCCGCGGGCGCTCGTTATTCTCGTCGGCGAGTTCGAGCTGCGGATTTACAAATTTTCGCGAAAAGCACGCGCATGGCCAACGACAACAAGCCCCTCCATGGGAATCTCCAAATGTTATTCCAGATAATAGCCGGACGACGTCGGGGCTCTGCATAAGAGGGCGGCAAAATATTATTGCTGCTCCCTCGCTCCGAATAAAATCCGAGATAAAATCAGCCCGGGATCGAGTGACACGGACGATGCTCGCTCTCCATCTCTTTCGGGCCACCGCCGGAAATAAGAGGGTCGCATGCAAATTCCCGCGTGCCGGCGTCTCTCTCTCTCTCTCTCTCTCTCTCTCTCTCTCTCTCTCTCTCTTCTGCTCTGTATACGTATCCCGCGAGGGTGTAGGATTCGCGTGCGGCGCGATGACAGGAGGGACCGTCGAGACCGTCGGCGAGAGGTATAGAAAAACACGGAGACGCGCAGCTTCTACGTTTTCTTCAGCAATTACGCCCGGGGGCGGCTCATTCTAATTTACTCATTCAGCGCGGGAAATTCAAAATGCTCTCGGGAGGGAGTGGGAGAGGCCGACCGTCAGGTTTCAAAAGGCGATGTACCACCGCCGACATCCTTTGAGCGAGCGCACTTTCAAAAATATTTTTCTTTTTATTCCCGAGCTGCAGGACGCGCGGCCTTTGATGTGAGCTCCGGAGCTAGAGAGAAAGAAAGCTGCGCGCAGTCGAGCTCGAGGAGGTATGTCTAGTCCGGAAAACGCGCCGCGAGGAGTAACGTTATTCAGCCGGCTTTCGCAAAAATACCGGAAAAATAGCGCGCTCGAATCACGACGTCAAAAGGTGCAGCGATATCCTCGATGCTCTCGAGAGCACTACTGCAGGATCGAGAAGTCCTCTCAACATCTCACAATCAGGCCTTGCAAGGGTAAACAAGACGAGACAAAAGAAATAAAGCTCGCCGGCGTAAATAAGAGCGGATCCGCTGAGGCGGTACGTAGGTAGAGCAAGAGAGCTACAACGGAGCACGGAGGAAGCCTCCGCCGGAACAGCCGTAACTTCATTTGCGCGCTCGGGGCTCGGAGAAGCAGCAGTAGCAGCCGCGATTATATACAAGGCGAGTGGAAGCTCCTGGATGACAGGTGCACGGGAGGGCCAACTTCTTCGGCTCTACTCGTAATTTTCCGAGCGGGGAAGCGCCCGGGAAGATGGATGGAGGCGTTTATGTGAGCGCTCGTCCGATTCTCCTCGTCGTCGGCGGCGAATAATGGACTCTCGGCTCTGCCTTTTGTTTCTCGTCGAATCGGTACGTCGCTGGAAAAATTCAAAGCTCGATCTCCGAGCAAGTAGTACGAGTATAAAGACTGAGAAGGCGGGCAGATAAGCGGCTGCGATGATTATCGCGAGACCTTGGCTTTATTAAGTCTTATCTCGGCCCAGTCTCGCCACTTTACCTCCGAGCAGGAAGCGCTTCGACGCCGCGTTTATTCCAAGCGAGTTCGGGGGAAGAAAACAGCGGAGCCGTTAATCGCTCAATAAAGCGGACGCTGGATCGAATCAACCCGAGCTTTCGCAGGGTATTTTTCACCGCGTATAACCTCCCCCGTGTCAACGGGCAATTTAATCAGCAATCGTAATCGTAAATCAAGCTGCCGAATCAATTTCCATTAAGTCCGGCAACACGCGTCATTCTAATTGTTTAAGATAGAGCCCGGGGCGCGTGCGTCGAAAATCATCCCAGTGCCGGCCTCCCTGGCCCCGAAATTGTGATAAATCGTCGAGCGCGGCGGAATGAAGAATAAACGAGGCCAGAGATACGCGCCCGTAACGATTATATATACAGCGGCAGCAGCAGTCCGGCGGTTTGCGGAAATTCGCGGTGACTCTTCTTTCTCTCTCGCTTCGCGCATAAATTAGCCGGCGACGACGACAGCGTCCAACTTTTCACGGCGCCGCGTGGATCTAGAGGCTACACATAGTCCGCGCCGAGTTGGTTCAGCTCGTTATGCGAAATTCTCGTTATTGCGAGAGAGGGAGAGCGGACAAGCTGCTGTTTTATCTCTCCCCGCAAAGCTGATACTCCGGCGGCCTCGGGGGACGGCCGTCTTATCGGAACCGATCCGTTGTTTAATAAACAGCCTCGCCGGCGAGGTAATATTACGAGGGAAACGACGAGTGAAAAGCGCGCACCAGCCAGACGAGTCTATCAGCAGTGCGGTGAGGGGGAGAGAGAGAGAGAGACAAGGATACGTCACTCGGCGCGCGAAGTGGAGACGCGCAGGAGCAGCCGGCGATGAGATAGACAGACGGATTCTGCAGGGATGCCTCTGGCTTTGTTATGCAAATCCCGCGAAACAGCAGCAGCAGCAGCAATCGTGCAAATCTTGCCACTTGACGGATGTATAAGCGAGCACTTTATGGAGCGACGCGTACGTGCCTCTTTGGCCGGCGTCGTTCCCGCGTGTGTTTGTCGGCCGTGTTGTTCTGCCGGCGCTGGGCGTGGCCTGTAGCTGCGCGCAGTCTTTAGCTTTAATCGGCCTCGCATGCGAGCCGAGTGAGCGCTAATTAACCCTCCATCCACCTGCCACCCGCGCGTTTCGCAGTTCGCTCCTTATATTCCTCGATGCCGACTGTTGGCGGACGACGACGACGATATCGGGGTATCGTTAGGCTCTCCGAGACGGTTCGTCGATCATTATCCGGAGTCCCGCGGCGACGCCGCCAATTAATTCGCTCATTAAGCGGCCTCGACTTCTGACGAGCGCGACGCCGGCTATACGCGAGCCCTGATCCGGGCATAATAAAGACATCAGAGCCGCTGGCATAAAAAGCTAATAAAGTGCAGAGCGAGCCGCCGCGTCGCCGGCAGGCCATCATCTCGCCATTCGTCAACTCGGCTCTTCGTAACGCTTGACGCCTGGGCCTCCGGTGCACCGCGAATACATTATACAATCGCGGCGGTCGATCCGAGCCGGCTGCAGTGATTATACCATTTCCCAGGAGCCGCCGCGTGACGCTGACTTTCGGCCCTGTCGAGCTGCCGCTGTCGGGACGCGCGATTACCGCTCGCCCGCTGCTCTGTGATTTGTCGTGCTTGTCGGACTGCCGATATTCCTTCTCCGAGGACCCAGTTCGGCCGCGCTGAATCAGGACGTAATTAAAGCGGGTCCTGGACGAAAAGTAGCATCAACGAGAAAGAGAGAGAGCAGCAGTTCGTCGCGGCCGTAAAACACCGTTCGGTTTAGTGTGCGGAGCGACGGCTTTACGATGAGCATTTGTATTCCTAATCTGAACGAGTGCATGCGCGGGGCGCAACAGGCGCGGGGGATCGCTCGCTCGCGAGAGATAGAGGGAAAAATCGGAATTGACGGGCGCGTATTCTGCGATGCGCAGGATGATGCTTTCCGTATAATGCTGCGCCGCGCCGTCGAGTGGCTCGGATGCAGCCGAGAGCTCTTCAGCTCTGCGCCTGGATATGTCTTTTGTGGGAATTACGTGTACCGGGAGGAATACATTACGTCGAAAGACTTTTTTCCTCGATCCCGTCTGACGGAGGACAATCGCTGCTGGCGCGCAGACTCCCTTTGAGATTACCGGTGAGTTGAGAGCGCATCCTCGCCGCTCAATGGACGAGATGTTTTTGTAAAATTGAATCGAGTCCTCGGGAGGTTGTATCAAATGCTATATTGCGAGCTGAAAAACGCAGCTGAATTTCCAGAAAGCCAGGGCGAAACGTTTTCCACATCACTCGAAGCTACATAAAGTCGAAAATTCACTGGAGCCGCAGCGACGCCAGACACCTCTCCCACATTCGAAAAGACAAAGCCGCAACGCGGCAGTAGCGGAAAGAGAGAAAAAACAGCAGCGCGCGGAGCAGCCAGTCGGCGGGAAAGTCGCTAACGCGATCACGCGCCCGCCCACACAGAAACATAAAGCCTCCCCCAGCACCCGCTACACAGCCCGTCTTTCGCAAACGATTATTTTTACTCAGCCAAGCGGGCAAAAAGAAAAAAAAAAAAAAAAAAAAAAGAAAACAAGACGCCAGCCGCGGAAAAGGAAAAAGCTCGCGCGCGTATTTTCTCCTTCGCAGCAGAAACGGCAGCAGCGCGACGCGAGTTTCTTTTTTCTTCGCCATTGTCGCGAACGGTTATTAGCTCGCGTATCAACGCCGCATTCAATTCAACGACAGGATGCACCGACGCCGCTCTGTGTTTTTTCGCCTCGCTCCCTTTTCCTTCTCTTATTTCGAGATTACGATGCCGCTGGAGCTGCTGGTAGTTGTGGTTAACGGTTCTCAGCTGTCGTCCCCGAGCATCGCACGGGTTTGAATTTTAATAAAGGCTCGAGTCTACAGGTGCGTGTGCGATCCCAAGCGAGATCGCCGCCGCGTAAAGGAAATGTTCACCGACACTACTGCCGAACGATTTATGCTACCAGACGCACTCTATTTCGGCGTTGAAACTGGGAACAGCAAAGATGGGCTTAAAGGGAACAGAAAAATACGTAGAAATAGGTAGGCTAGAACTTGCTGGGCAGTTGCTGCTAAGGGCCGAGACGTCGGCCACAACCGGAGGGTGTAATTCGCGTGATACTTGGGGTGCACTTATCGGGCGTTCTGGATATCTTTGCACGCTTTTTCGCGAATTTAACCACCATAGGCTTAAAGGGGACGGAAAATACACAATAGTAGGATCTCCGGTAGTTCCTAATATTGGCATAAATATTGCCTTGTATTCGACCTTGAAAATTGCGTGTTTCTGGCTTTTACTTATCAAACGTTTTTGATACGTTGACATGTTATCGTGTTCTTAGGTCCTTTTGGTTATAGTTTTGCACGTGTTCTCAGTCGGGCTGATTTACCTTACTTATGGGCGATACCGAACGTCAATTTTTATTGTTTTGCCTTGAATGCAGTCAGGAAGTTCAGGATGATTTACATCGGCGAAAGCCTTTCTTCCGATAAAAACAATCTCCCCGCCATATATCAAGTCAAAATAAAGCCAGCTAACGCGTTGTCTTTTATTCGTGACCGCGGGACTGCGAAAAGAAAGGAGAGACGTCGTAAAAATTCAAAGCGGCTGAAGCGGAAGAACAGCTCCTCGACATCTACGCGTATACGTATACGTATTATGCGTCGAATTTATTTTCTAATTCTCGCGTGTCGCTCCCTGCGGACAATGGAGATCTTATCTGGTCGCGACGCCAGAAATGCATGGCTGGGCGAATTTTTTTCAACCCCGAGTTTTGCCCCGGTAATCGTTTTATAATTATCAAAGCCACGCGGCGGGCACACGCGAAAACACTGCTGCTGTTGCTTTGGTCAAAAGTTGATACAGTCAGGAACTCGCGCGCACTCGCGCACGGAATCCTAGAGGGGAAGCGCGATAATTTTAAATTACGAATTAATTTAGCCGGGTTTCGGTATTATGCGCGCCGGGAGCGAACGCGCTCTCGAATAACACATACAAACGACTTAACGAACTTATTAATCGCGGCTAACAACCGCAGTTAATTACGCACGCGCACAGGGCCGCGCACACGGGGGCATAACACGGCGGCCGTATATCACGTTTTATAACGCTGTTTACATTTGCAATTTTCAATGCGCCCCGTTATTCATTCCGCTCTCTCTTTCTCTCTCTCTGGTCTCCCCTTTATTACTGCATCGCTGGCCCCATTTTTCGCGTGTCGCGCTGGTTCACCCGACCGAGATGTTCAATTAGCGTGAGCCGGCGCATTGCCCTCGTGCGTTCATTTTCGCGGCGATAATGACGAGAATTAGAGCCGCGCGCTCGCAGCCTGTCCGCGAGAGCAGCTCTTTTGAGGAGTTTCGAGGGGCGACTCGAGCGCGACCGCGCAGGACTTTCCAAAGCTTTTTTCGAGTCTAATAAGGTCGCCCCCGCTGGAAACTGGGATTCGCCGAGTGCGCTCGGAAGTTGGATTTTTAGAAATTCTCCTTCGCTAACGAGACGCTGTACGTGTTTTCCGCGACCATCGGCGTAAAGAGGACAGACTGTCACCCGACTACGAGGATCACGCCCCTAAGCTGCCCGGCCAAATTTTCACAAGGCGATGCCCGAGTACTCGCACTTCCAGAGAGACTGACGCCTATGCATGTACCTCTCGCATAGGATTTGCTATTCAGAGCAGTTCGCGAGAGCAGACGAGTGTCAGTTATTACAGAACCGCGCACACGGAATTTTTGATTCGCCCTTTAAAAAGGCATTCGCAGTCGCGTCAGCGCACGTGTGCTCAGTACACACACGGCTGGCTTTTATTTTTCCAGCGCGTCGCGTACACCGAATGCGCAAAAAATACCGCCTAAAGTACACACCGCTCGCGATGGAATCGGAAATTCCGAAAGCTCTTTCTCGCTCCTACCAAGATTCTCATGCCGACTCTTTTCGGGAATCGTCGCGTTATCAATCAACGTCCCCCAGCTCGAGACGAATCATATGCCCGCGCACGCGGCGGCGAGTCCAATTTGTCAACGCGTCGAGAAACAAATCGACGCCGGGCGCGGTAATTCACGGCGAGCAGGGGATAAATATTTATACGCCGCCGGAGGAATTTCCGAGCGGAGAGGTGACCAAATTCTCTCCCCCCCCCCCCCCGACGGCGACGGTCTCCCTCGGAGCTTTATAAATGGCGGCGTTTTCCGGCTGTCTATACACGGGCGCTTTCTTTTCGGGCCGCGCAGTGCCGCGAGGAGGCCGGGACCACTTAAGGGACTGGAACGGGAAATGGCCGACATTTCCGGATTCGCGGCTGCGGCTGTCGGAGCCGGAGCGGACTCGCGTGTACATCAGGGGTATCTTTTATCATTTCGTAGGATCCATCTCCCCGGAGCTGCTGCGTCGGGGGAGAGCATTATTAATCGCTCGTTTTTGGGAGCGAGTTCTAATGGCTGTACACTCTCCGGATTAGCGAGTGATTTGTTTTGGGACGCGACGGTTAATTAATTTATTCTCCCTGCTCTTCGAAGCCCCAGAAGCGGGTCAATGTCGTTTGTCGTATACGTTTTCAAAACAAGTGTATGTTATTACTAATGGTAGCTGGAAAAGTACTCACGGCTCTGCTCTCCTTTTTGTTGCAGGTAAGCGCACCTGAAAAACGATGGATATTAGTGAGTATACGATTGAAAAACCGCGCGTAACGAGATTCCCCCCGAATTAACAATTAAGCGCCGGCTGTATATCACCATTAAAGGCGTAATGCCCTGGCGAAGAGTCGCCGAGACTCTCATAATTATCGCCCGCGCATTACCGTTATTACCGAAGATCCTCCCAGCAGCAGCGCGATGAGCGCAGCAGTTAACCCCGAGCTCCACTCTGGGAAAGTTTAAATCACCGCTGCACTGCGCCCACCGAATATCCATATGAATCGCTGGAACGCCGATAATAAAGCGCGTCGCGTGGCTCGTAGAAAAAAAGAAGAAGCGGACCCGGCTTCTCCTGCTCCGACGACGACGACGACGAGAGGGAAAACGAGCGAGAGGAGGATTAAAGTAATTTAAACTGAGTGCAGTAGCGCCGGGGCGCAAGGAAATAAGAACGGCGCGGCTGCAGCTCCGCCGGAGAATTACGAAAAAGAGAAAGAACGAGAGGAGGGAATTACAAAAGTTATGGCGAAATAACGACGGCCGAGCGAGAGAGGCAAGGTATATATAGCATTACGCCCGCGCCGCCGGGATGGAGAACAAAGAAGCACGTTGAAAAATGCGAGAGCTCGAGTGTTTATAAAACACGGCGCGTACGCGTTCCTCGCTGCGCGCGCGCGCTCAGTCAGCTGTAATTATCAGCGGGAATAAATTAGGTTATTTGAGAAAAGCTATTGAGATGCGCGACGGCGGGTATGGATTTCGTCCGTTGTATTCGGATAATCAAAGGCCGCCGAATTAGAGTTCGCGAATCCCGCGCGTAAATAATGCACAAGCTTGTTAATCAGCCGCGCTCTGGAACCTTTAAAAAGCGCTAATGCAAAATCCAATATTATCTAGATAATCCAGATGATCCAATGTTGCGCTGGCTTTGAATTATTCGGCTCGCGACAGCGAGACGGGCTGGATTACGCTCCGCGGGAAATTAAAGTTTGCCGGATGGCAGATTTAGAAACGGTTTAATTTGTCAAGGACGCGCCAGAGAAGACACCCGAGTCCTCGGCTCCCGCGGCGTCTCAAAATATTGATAAGCGGGGGCTGGAGGTGTGTAGAGTGCGAAGAGAAGGGAAAAATCGCGCGCGACGGCTGTCAGAGGCAGGGCCTCGGCCGAATGAAAGTCCAGCGCGCGCCTTCATCGACTTCGAATCATCGAACGACTTGTCGCCCCTCGCAGCTGTCCCACTACGGCGATCTTTGATTAAAAAAGTCCTCGTAACGCGCGCAGTGTATACACGCGGGCTGTTTGCGAAAAATTGTACGTATCCCTCTGGGAAATTTGCCGCGTGACGAAGATGGATGTCGGCTCCTTATCGGTCGCATAAATCGACGATTTTTTACCGTCGCCTTTGTATTATTCGCCCAGTGTCTCTGCGGGACTTTCACTGCACGATGACAGCGGCGCGGTTGTTTTTGAGAGATTTCCCTTGCGATAGCCCAAGATATAGGCCCCTCGATGAAACTGCTTCATTCTACATACAGCTATACTCCGGACGCAGCTTCGAATAAAAATTTTCGGGCTGTAGGACTGCTGCCGCAAAAAGAAGACGCCGCGCGTAAAAACGGCTCTAATGGGTCCGTTTTTTCCGGGCATAAATCAGCCGGCGCAGGAAAAATAGTGACTCGACGTTTTCGTCCCCGCGCGCGGCTCGCGGATTTCAATTATTCCCGTTCGCTCGAGCGTTAAGCCCGGCGATCGTCTATTTTCGATAATTAGCTCGGCACGTCAAAGGGAAAAAATTGCGGGGCGATTATTCCGAGAGATGCGTTCGCAAGTTCGAGAGACATAAAGAGTATTATAAGCTTGAAATATTCAATTTGGCTAATGCCGCGCTCTCGAGAGCATCGCTTTTCGCTTTTGTCTCGGCGGATCTTTTGTATATCCACTTTGGTTTCTTACCTCTGCCCCGGCCTTTATACTCGCGCGAGACATCTTTCTCTCTCGCTTTCCCGGCCTCATCGTTTAAAATCCCCTTAAGGCCTGACGCTTTGCATTTTCCTCCGCTTGCCTCGCTCGTCTGCTCTTCTTCATTTGAAATTCTTGTTTCAGTCACCCCCCGGCCTTTATGCACCCGGGCCGCGGCAATCGAACAGCCTCCCTCCCTCCCTCCTTGCATTTGAATTTAGAGAGGGAAAAAGGTAGCCAGCACCAGCTTTTCGGGGAGAGAAATTTCGTTTCCAAATTAAGGAGCCGCAATCCTCTTTGCAGGTCCACTCAGGTCCTCGTGCGAGCTGCAAACTGGCGAGCGTGTGTGGCCAGAGGGCGTCGACGGCGGGCCGCAGAGAGTAGCGCGCCGCGTCGTCGTCGTGTGCCGGGCATCAGCCGTGAAACGCGTGTCCCTTTCGGAAGGCAGCAATTCGATTACGCCCCGAGCGCTGCTCCGCCGTCCGCCTCCGCCGACAAGTGCAATCAGCCACTTTGCGAGCGCCGGATTCCATTGACTTACGAGTGCGCTTCGGCGAGTCCCTTTACGTGTGTCCGCGCGCTGTATCGGCCTTTTCGCGCGCGAATGTCGGCCCAATAATCACGGGGAAAAGGCGCGGACGCCGATTTAATCTGAAATTTCGCTGAAAGTATAAAGTGGCTTACGGAGTAGACGGTAGCGAGCCTCTAATTAAACTTCCTTTTAATCGATCTTTTAACTAGAAAGTAATTGGACCAAGCGCACTGTTATATTACAGCGTATATCCACGGCGTGAAATCGCTGCGCGAAATTGCTGGAAAACCTGTTGTCCCTGTAATTACGGCAAAGTTTATTACGCAGGCTCTCCGCGCCTTTATTCCGGAAAATCGTTGCTCGTGCGTCCCGAAAATGAGTTGGCTGCATGAAATGCTCGTTAGCCCATAAACAGGAGCAGTCCCGTCGAAGTAGTCGCGTCAAAGCTCGAGCAACGGGAAAAGTTATCGCCAGTAGGAGTAGGCGCGCACGCTTCGGCGTTATTAATAAGGCATCCGTCTGGCCGGCTGCAGCCGCTGGCACGGCAGCGCCGAAATTACGAGGCGGCAGAGGCTCTTGGCACCGGCAACAGTATTAAGACGTAATGGGGCCCGCTCCGCAGCCGCCGTCGAACCCTGGCAGAGATTCAACGCCGATGGCTTTCTCTCTCTCCCTCTCTCTCTCTCTCTCTCTCTCTCTCGTTCCTCGGGATTGCTGGCTTCGCTCGCTGCGAGAGAGTACAAGAGAGAGAAGGATTTTTTCGCCCTCTCTGTCTTCGGTGACGCTTAACCTTCGCCAGGCTCTGTGTCTCGGCGGCCCCAGCCTCGCAGTGATTTATTCTTTAAATTGCGAGTTTGTTGGCCCGCTGATTTGATAGCGCTGGAATTGGCCATTTTTCGTTGCGTGCCGCGAGCGACGACGATTCGGGGCGGCGGCGCACGATAACGACCGTTAGTTTTGCCTGCAATATCGTTCGTCATTCGAGATACGCGAGATGGAGAGTCGTGTGTGTGTGTGTGTGTGTGTGTGTTTGTGTGCGGATTATCCGGGCTCGATCTTCACTTCGTCGCTCGCGCTGGCTGGAAATTGGAAATGGCTTTTTTTATTCCCAGAAAACTTAATGTGCCGTTTGTTTGTCTGAAGCCAGGCGCGGAGCTTTGACGAGAGACGACGACGTGACTGATGGAAAATCTTGCGCGCGCGCAGCTGGCGTGTGTATCGCGTATCGTCGCCGTCGTCGTCGGGGAAACTCGAGCTTTTGAGACTCGATTAATCCGTCGGGGAGAAATGACGGCGAAAGTAGTAAAGTGCTGGTAATTTACACTAGCGATACGGATCGGTTGTCTCTTTTGCCTCTTTGCGCTCCGCGCAAACGCAGTTTCTTGCTCGCTCCTCTCGCCAAACTTGGCGTAGCCTCGCTCAACTCGTTTTTCGAAAATGCCGTCGATGGAAAATTCCGATTTCAAGCCTCGTCGAAAGGCAACATATGAATTCCAAATCGAGTGGCTCTCGATAGTTTCATCAGCAGCGCCGATGGACTCCTCCTCTCGAGTGACTCCTCGGCCGCTTCATCGGGAAAAAAGCTAGGGAAGGGCTATATTAAATACCTGGCCATCAACTGCTCCGCCGGCTCCCATTATTATTTTTCCCGCACACGCTCCTGCACACACGTCTCCCGCCTGTAGACCTACATACACACACACGCACATAGAGGGCGATGCATAGCTGCTGCTCAGCGGACGTTATAATCCGAGCCATTGTGATCGACACAATGAACGCTTCAGCGATTCTGGCTCGCTCGCTCTCTCTCTCTCTCTCTCTCTCAAGTGCCGGCGGGCGCTGCTCGAGACGCGGCCCCGTGTAACTGCGTAATGGATATCCCCCCGTGTCACCTGCTATTCTCGCTCCTTTCTCTCTCATTTTGGCTCCATTTTTAATGCTTGTTTTGTGCGACGGCGCGGCTGAACTTTTTCCGAGGATTTCCTCGCTGCTGATGAGAAAGCGCGGCCGCACAAAGGTATTTTGCATTTTCCCGGGTATTATGAGGGAGGGATAGGAGAGAAAGACGGCGGCGAATGAGTGATCGCTGCTCTCTTGGACGTAAGAAAATGGAACTGGAAAGTTAGGCAATCTAAGTTTTAACGATTAAAATCTGCGTTCTTGTTTTCAAAACTTCGAACTCCCGAAGAATTTACAGAAACGTTGCTCGAGAGTTGACTCCCAACTTCCCTAACGATTACATGCTCTTGTATATACATGCGCCGAAGTTTCGCTTTCCGTTCATTATGCCATGCGGACCGTCCTTGCAGATGGACAACTGCAACATCAGGCTCTCATTACCGTGTTCGCGTGATACGCTCAATTCGCGACGTTCAGAAAACCCCTCAGAACGTTTGAAAAACACACGATTCGAACTAGCAATACTTAAAAATTAATATAGACTTTTTCAGAAACTTTATTATTACGAAGCTTACTCCGAGGGCTAGTATAAACAGAAGACACGCTTGAAAATTCGAAATAAATTCAATCTGGAAATTGAGGCAGCCTCCGGAGCGTTAATTTTCCCACTGCGCGCATCGCCGATGCCTTTTGGGCGAAATCGCGCAAAATTACGAATTCCACGAGAGGGTCGTTCTAGAATTATATTTTTCCGAAATGACTCACGAATCCGTCGTTTCGAGTTTGGTTTTCCAAAGCAGCTTCTCGCGTATGGATTTCGTGCACGTCCGCGGGGAAATCGAAACAAGCGATATGATAAAAGCGAAATTTAAAATCCGAGCCGAGCGATAGCGTAAAAATTTTACACTCCCGGCGACCCAGTAGCGAGCGACGAGTTTTATACGATATGCCCGGGATAATGTGATCTCTTTGCGGTGCGCGTGTAAAAACCGCGCGAATGAAGAGTGATTCAGACCTCAAGTTCAGAGAAGTTTAGTGCGAGTCGCGTGTGGCGATATCCGTTTTGCACGTTATGTTCGGCGCCTAATTTAACCACGCGCCTGCCCTCGATTTCGCACAGCGGATAAAAGCGACGAGGCTCGAAAAATTTTCTCCGCAGTGTACAGCAGCGCTGTATAGCCGAAAATTAACTGCTACCTCGCCATTAGTATTCGCGTCGTCGTCGGCGTTGTCGTGGTGGTCGTCGTTTTTTTCGCGCGCCATTTTCCGCAGCGGCCAATTTTTTTCCATCAGCGCGCGGAAGTGCAGCTGGCCCGTGTCAGTCATCCATCTGCGTCCGCGAATTTTGGTGCGCTCGTAAAATAACAATCGCTCGGGACGTTGCCACCGGTTTTTTTTTGTTACGGCGATTGTTTATGCGCTTTTTCGCGTCCCGAGCATTTCGAGGGGATGTTTGCCATTTTTCGGCCCGAAAGCGGGCTTCCTGCGCGATATTTCGCTGTCGCTTTTGATTTTTCGCCGATCAAAAATAGCGACGAGCGACTAATGCTATCGTTTGAATTACGGTAGGGTAACTTACGATCGAAGTCTCATCAATATCTCGATCACGGCTCTCCTTCAAGCGTTTGCATCATCCCGAAGAATAGCGCTAGGAGCGGCTCCGATGGCAAATACGCCGAGCTAAAGTAGAAAAACACTAAACCCCCGCACGCGCTCGATGTGTGTGCAGCGTCTCATCTCCTCCTCGGGAGTGGCGCAGTGTGTTGTTGGGTATATAGGAGAGGGTGTAATCCGCGTCTGGCCACGCGAATGAATAATTGGCAGGACTGAGGGCTTGTCAACGTCGTCGTGCGCGCACCTATACTCCGCTTGTTTGTAAACCATTAAGGCCGCGCGAGCGCCGAGTCCGGGGAGAGACACTTTTTGCCTACGCGCGCGCTTTGTCTCCCAGTGACGGATATTCTTTTCTTTCTTTCTCTCTTGTACACTACGCCGTCGCGCTGCGTCCTGTGTCCCCGCGCGTACAATGAAAGCTCGTAGAGAAAAAAATGATCGGAGACCGCTGCTAATGGCGCATTGTCTGGGCACATATTGGGGTAAAAATTCGCTGCGCGATTTGCAAAGGAGAAAAGCTCTTTATTAGTGGAAGGCGAGTTTTCTACAATTTATCATTGACCGCCGCCGCCGCCGCCGCCGAGCATCCTGATGACGGCGTTAGCGCCGAACTGGATGACGTTGCGTCCGGTGTCGAGGCCGAGTCGCGCGGCCTCCTGGACGTTCGTGATCTCGTTGATGACGCCATTCTTGGCAGCGTCGATCGCCGTGTTCACTGCGCTCTGGGCCACGCCCACCGCGTCCGTCACCGTCTGCCGCGCCGCGTCGAAGACCCCGGCCACTGCCTCTTCGACCTGCTGCGGCCGCGGGTGACCCGATACCTGAAACTTTGCTCGTACTCGCGGATGGTCCAAAATCAAGCAAACGTTTCGATAGAAATGCTCGACGTACCTGGGCCAATAGCTGGACAACCCCGATCAAGAGGCAAAAACAGCTCTTCAGACGGAGGCTCCGCATCATACGCACCGAGTTCGTATCCAGAGCGAGCGAGCGAAACTTTACATTGGCCGCCCTTTTACCGCTGATTTTTTGCTCCCTTTGCGAAGCAGAGGCCGCTGCGCGACCGACAACGAGAGGCGAACTGAACGGGGAAACTCGAGTGCGCTCCGACGGATGTAGGCAAACGACGACTGATTGCGCCGTAATTTATCCGATTCATACACATACGCCGCGCCGAGTCCGGCTGAATGGAGGACGCAAATTTAGAAATAATACACCGGCGCGCATTATAATTTTCCGCGCTTTGTGCGCCCGCGGCGGCCAATGCTCTCTCGGTGCGTTTGCGTAACGCAATTTTCCCCCTATTCTCGCGTCAAGCGCATATCGTAGCCTCTTTTCATTCTGGTAAGTACATCGAGCTTCTTAAACTTTGGCGATAACGTGATGGACCATATCGGTTCCTCGCGCGCGAGAGCTTCCGATAGATTCTGCGGCATCTCAACATAATCATAAACACTTGCCGCCGGAAGAGGCGCTCTCTCTCTCTCTCTCTCACTGGCGCGCGAGCGAGCGGGCGGGAAAAAGCAAACAAGAGCGGCGCGCGCAGAGCTCGAGGAGCAAAATAGAAAAAATCCGGGGCTCTTATGCTTTATGCAATTTCTCCCCCATCAAAATCCGGGCTCGTGTCGGCAGCCCTTCTCCCCATTCAATCTTTGTCGTTTTTGCACCTTTCTCCATTGTTCCCGCTGCCGTTCTCTCGCTTTTTTCCTCTCCTTCACCCCTTTCACGCGCGAACCTTTTCCCGCGAGGCGCGTCTTCTCTCTTCCTCTCGGTCGTTTTTCCCCCGGCCCCGGCGTGTACACCAAAAACGCCGGGGGATGAATTTCCAAGTCCGATGACATCAATTTTTCATGGCCGCGACGCCCTTGGATGATGATGCCGTGGGGCACTTGGTGAGCACGGGGCGAATTTTTTTTCTTTTTCGTTGATGGAGCGCTAGGATTTGCGCCGAAGCACGCGCTGTTTGGGTTTTAGTTTTATTTCGCTTCGCTGTGCGATCGGGCTTTCGTTTCATATTTTTGTTTTCGTTTCGGTGCGATCATTTTTGGCGAAAGTTCGGAAAAAACACGCGCTGATCTGATCTGGAATGCCGTCATCCTACAAATTCAACAATTTTAACTGATTTTTTCAATCCGCTGCGGTGGAATCGCCATTAATTTCGAGGGAGGGAAAAAAGCAAACAAACCCTTCGTTCATTCCAACAGATTGAACAATTCCACAGCCGAAACGTAAAAGCATTCAAACGGAAAATTCCCGTCCGAATTCTCGCCTCTCGGCGAATGTATATATATCCGCAAGTGCATTAATAAAAGCGCGGAGCAGCTCGAATATCTTCAATCAAATTAAACCCTGCGCATTTTACGGGCAGCTCGCGCAAAAAAAGGTCAAGCCCTCCTCCGCTTTCTGCTGAATCGAGCAGCTCGGCGAAAAGTCACGAATTCCTTGAAATAAAATCCGGCAAAAACCGCACGCTCGCGTCAAACGCGATCGCGCAGAATAGTTCGGGACGTGCGCTCTCTTCGCCGGGCACTTTTGCTCCTCGTTTTTCGGGCGGACTTTCCAGCGCGACAATTGCAGGCAAGAGTAGGGTTAATCATTGATCAAGCGGACGCCCGGTGTCGATGGAGAGAGAGAGAGAGAGAGAGTTTATCCGGGAACGGGGGCGGACGTTTCATTAAAAATTCCGGGGGACTTAATTTTGCACGATGGGCTGATCGACGCTCGCCCGGCTGGCTTCGGCACGATGTTTCCATTGTAATCCGCGTCGGTCGACCGATGCAGCATGAGCGATTGCGCTCCGAGTGCATAATTTATACGCTGATCCTGATCCGCATTACATGTAAATATGGCACGCATCGGCGAATCGATCAAATAAGCGAAATCGCGGGAAATGAGGCTGTTGCGTACACATCCGACTCCTCTCGGCATCGATTTCACCTCGCGTACGACGGCGGCGGGGACAACTTTCCCGGTGGCGCCTTGGGGGCCGAATTAAAACATGATTAGAAACTTGCGTGTGCAATATTGAGCGGCGCGCGGCGCGGTAGGAAAATTTCGAGTGCGCACACGCGAACTCGGCTAAGTGAGCCAATAAGGTGAATTTTCTATCAGGGCCGTCGGTACGAAATAAGATGTCGCGCGAGTAGCTTGTACACTAATGCACTTACGTCCTCGTCTTTAATCTCACTCGCAGCGTGTAAGACCCGAGCAGCAGCAGCAGCAGCAGCAGCCAAAGTCGCCTCTTCTTTCATTTTAGCCGTAATGCCTGCACCTTATCCTTTGGCCTTTTCAGCGCGGCGCCGCTCCTTTCATATATTGATGAAGCGAGCTGCCTCCGCTGCTGCTACATTTTACATGCCGCAAGCTCCTTTTCGAATTATTTAGAAATACGCGATCTCCGACCTATTTCTAAACTTGCGGAAAGAGCATTTCCCGAGACCGAGCCGCGCAAACAGCCTACTGCATTTGCGGATAGCTTCTTGGAACTGGTACAAGATTTTTTTGCCGACTAGATCTCTCTCACTCTCCGTCTGCTCGTTCTTTTCGGGGCAATCTGCAGCGCCGCCGATTTTCGGGAACAACGGCACGGCGTTCGGGTATCGACGCGGCTCTGCGCACCGTAAAAGCCAAAGCGAGCCGGACGATTCTTTTACTGTCCAGCGGACCGATAAAAAAATCATAGTCGCCCGCTCGGCCGCGAAAAAAGAATTATCAAATCCCAGACACGCACGCGCTCGTATCGCGGGATGCACAGGGCCATGAAAGTTCCACTCGATTCCTAGAGGAGCCGCGCTGAAAAATTGAAACGAGCCCAAACCGATACATCGCGTCGGGACGAGGGGATAAAAACCGCGCGCGATGTGTACGGGGAATCGTAAAACGCTGAAGCTTCTCTGATTGTCCGCTGCGAGCGCATATCACGCGTGACGTATCCAAGGACGTCTAATTAAGCATTAGACGCACATCACCACATCCAATCAGAGCCCAATCGTCTTCGACTTGTCCAGCGGTGCAACAATCGTACTCGATAAAACTGTAAAAGAGAAAGAGAGAACAGGGAGTAAAAGCCTCGCACCGCCGCACTCTATTTCCCCGTCAATCTCTCTTGCCGGGTAGCAGCAGCAAACCGGGCGCTTTTTCGCGGAACCGCGTGAGAAACGGCTCGCTTCCGACGAAGCCAGCCGGAAATGGAGCGCGCGGGGCTTCCCATTCTTGGAAGCTAGCAGCAGCAGCAATAAGAGAAAGATACAGCGAGGCTCGCGGCCGAGCGCGCTTAAATCTTTTAAGGGACCTGTCCGGTATTAAAATTGTATGAAACACTGCCGCTTCAATCGGCCGCGTTGAATAACCGAGGCGTGTCAAACGGTCCGCGCCCGCGATGCTCGACCGAGTGAATTACGGAGAGCGCTTTCAGCATTTATTGCCGGCCGCGCTCGCGAGAGAGAGAGAGAGAGAGAGAGCTTTCGGATTTTAAAGTCGCGCGCGTATGTGGGCGAATTAATTTTTCCGCGCGGAAATGAAGATCGACGCTGCTGCGCTCGCATCGAATCGGCTTAACGCCTCGATATCGAAGCTCCCAATTCGGGCTTTTTCCTTTTTGCCCGCTCCTCTGACGACGAGCTAATAATTCCTCGTCGAAAAGTTCCGACTGCATTACATTTTTTCCTCTCTCGCTCGCGCGATGAAGCGACGAGCGGCGGGCAAAATAATATACGCTAAAAGCTCGGGTTTTAATAATACCCGACCGAGAGACCCCTTGGGAGGAAAAAGGAATCCTTGAGATAATGGTTTTTCATTACCCGAAACACAGTTGAGAAGAAGCAGCTGCTGCGCGTTTATATACGTATAACGGAGACCCTTCGCGCCGGATAATTTCACGATGCGAGAATTTTCTCTTTACATCGTTCACCTGGATTAATTCCTTTCCGAATAATCGTACAAACTGCATCTGGTGTTTCTTTTTTTTTTTCATAAATTTTTTCCGCATACACCAGCTCCCCAAGTTCGTACTTGTCGCGAATCAAACGCGCGGCTCACACGCGGATAAAGCGGTGCGCGGGGCTCTAATTAAAGACGTCATTAAAGTAATGAGTGTGCGCAGCACTCTCGGTTCCATTTAAAACTCTAGATTCCCGTGCCACTGGCTATGCGTGCCCCACCGCGGCAGCCTATAGAGCTTGGCGCGTGGGTTGCTTAGCTACACTGCTGCATACTGGCTCTCGGTTCGATATTAATTCCCCGACACTTGTAAGTTCAAAGCGAGATTCCGGGGGGAGGGGCGGCTCTCGTGATTACATCGACGACGTTATTGCACTATCTCGCCTCTACCGTGCAAAATTACGAACGAGGAATCTTCGAGCGCTCGAATAACTCGGAAATCCCGCGGGTAATCCGATTTCGAATTCGGGGCCGAAGCTTGAAGGGGGAGGCAGCTACTGAAAAAGCTTAACTTTTCAATAGCCTGCTCTCTCTCTCTCTCTCTCTCTCTCCCCGAAGTTCCAGCGCGAAATTATATTTTCCCGCGGTAACTCGAGCTTTCGAGTCACGAGTTTCGAACAGCGGTGCGGCGCATCGCGGACCCTTGGAATCTGGATAGGGGGATCGATTTTTCCCCGAGTACGTGTGGCGGTTAATCGTCGAAAAAAAAAAAAAAAAAAAAACGATGTAAACTCGGTGACCTACAAGCATATAGAGCTTTATCGAACGGACAATGCGGGAGGCGAGAGAGCGCAGAGAACAGTCGGGAAAAATGTCCGCGCCCCGCCGCGCTTCTTCTTATGCAAAGAACAGCTCGGCTGCACAATGGACTTCGCACGGGGAGAATCCCATATCCGTTATATTATTCCGCTATTGTCGGTCAGGCCGAATCCGCGTGTGCATACATATTCCCCGGCTCTGCTCTCGATCCTCCTGCTATACGTATTCCGAAATCCGCGACAGCCGCACGTTGACGGCCATCTCGTCTATCTGATATCCTCGAATTTCGCGGATATTACTCTCGGCGTCGCTCGAGAGGAAAGCCATTTTTAAAGCATAAACACTGCGCGCAGAGCCGTTCATTAAAAACTTTTATTGTCCAACTCTTTCGCAGACGCTTCAGCTGCAGCAGCAGTGCGACGCGAGAACCTTCCGACTGCGCGGGAGAGCGAAAAAGAGAGTAAAACGCACCATAGCGAGAGAGTCGAGGCTGCATCCCTCCAACAGCATTAAACAAACCTTCACTTGCAATTACTCGAACATCTTAAAAGCTCTCCGTTTCCTCCGCCGGCGAGAAGGAGAGAGCGAGAGAGCGAGAGAGGAAAAAAGGAAAAAGGGCGCGATTCTCCTTTTTTCTTCCTAGCAGCGGGTGCGCTTAAGCGGAAATGTCAATGGCAGGCCCGGGCGAGAAGTGCGTTTTCATCGAAACTGGAACTCGTCATCTCTTCGGACTCCGGGTCGGCTTTGGTCGGGGGAGAGAGAGAGAGAGAGAACATTTTCGCGCAAGATCGCCTGTGTACTTAGTCGCGGGAAAGTATAACACACTGGCTTTTTCTCTATTTCACTCAACCTCGCCGCAGACATTAAGCCGTAATATCGCGGTTCTAAACTTCCCCAGGATGGCGTGTCTCCCTCGCCGTTAATCACCTGTTCCTCGGCGCACTCAGCCGCTGAAAAAGTCCAGGCGCGTCGCCAGGCACACCTGAGCGACGTAATGGACTGTAATATCTAATAATCCTTTGCGGCGGGAAAAAAAATGAGGCCGTCCCAAGTTTTTCCTTCCACGCCAAGCGGGAGGTCCGCAGGGGCGAGAGACCTTTAAAAATGATGGACCGATCGTTTGTTTTCGAGCATCACGCTCGGGGGATTAATGGTACACAGACTGTCGGGGGCCTTCTTTTAGTGCACAGGCTGCTGCTGCTGCTGCTGCTCGGCTCAGCTCCCCAAGCCCTGACGGCGTACGTCCGACAGTGAGGGATTCTGACACTTGTTACCCTTATCGATCGCGAACTCGCTAGTTTCTGAGCTCAACGCCTGCCGATTGAATTTCCTGCGGGCGGGATATGCTAATCGAGACGAATCGGATGTGTTCGGGAGCTCGACGTCATACGCGCGACCTCAAATCCACGGAGAGAGTCATCGATCACGCGGGCAGCGGCAGCTGCATACTACAACCGAAACCATAATACGGCTGCAAAAAGAGAAATAAGAGACGCGGACGGACAGAGACGAGGCGCTGCAATTTGCGCGATTAGTCGTCGCTGACGCGCGAAACTTTCCGCGCGGTTAATTGGAGGGAGTTTTTCGCGAGGAGTTTTTTGCGGCCGCGGTATCCTCGCCACGCGCGCGCGCGCGCGCGCGCTCTGACAAATTAACCGGATTAAGCGCGTAATCCTGTCCTAATAACTTGGCCCCGGGCTCGCTCCGCGGCGAAAAAAAATTGCGAAATTAAAGCCGCCGGACTCTGAGTTCATTTCCGCCGATTCGTATCCGCTTTCCGTCAGCAGCAGCGGCATTGGTATCGTTGGAAGCGATAATGCGAGATCCGGGATGAGATTTATCGGCGTTTAGGAAAATAATGTCGTTATCTTTGCAAATGTACAGGGTACGCGCATACGGCCTCTCTCGCCCCGGAGAAGGAAGGAGAGGCCTGGAGGCGGAAGGAGATTGTGTGCGGCGCGCGGGTATTGTTACAGTAATGAATTCCCTCGTTCCGCGGGGCTTTCAGCCCTTGGCGCAGTTTTTGCTCCTGATTTCAAATTCAAATTCCGCCGCGCAGTAAGAACGTTATACATTCATTTGGGCTTTGTATGCGTTACTTTGCATGTGACGCCGCGCGCGCGCGCGTATAAGCTGATTCCGCTCCCGTGGCCTATACTCTCTCCTCGCATAATCATTCAATTACGCCGCTGTATAAACAAGTATAAAACCGAGAAAGCTCCCCCCGCGATCACGTGTTGCTTTTTTCTCTCTTACATTTTCAAATCGTGTGAGCTTAACGACGCGTGGTTCCGCGACAATCGGCCGGTGAGTCACTTTGATTGTAACTAATGTAATCAATGTTTCGCGCGGCTCTCTTCATTTGCGAGAGTAGAGCCGCGGAACATTTACGCGTCGCACAAACAAAGTGGCCCGCGGCAAGAAGCCATCGCCTCTAATTAAAACGACACCTGGCTCTCGCCGAAGCTCCGCCGCGACCGCCGGAGTAATGCCGCGAAAAAGCGAGCGGGCTTCTTTGATTCCGGCTTTTGAGACGTAAGACGCGTATGCATTACCCGTGGCTCGGTGAGGACTTTTTTTAATTTTCGAGCTTTGCGAACAAAAATAAGTAGAGAAATGAGAGAAATGAGAGAAATGAGAGAGGTGGAGAAGGAGAAGTCCGGAGGAACTGCAGAGGCTCCTTGCGAATTACAGCCTGCAGCGCAAGGCGAGTGGAGCACTCGTCCCGGGCGAACTTAAACTCGAGTTTGCTCAGTGGCGCGGCGGCGGCGGCGGCCTCTGCCTTTTCGTGCCCGGAATGCGCTTCTCGGCTTTTCGGCTGCGTCATCGCTGGAGTTAAAGGGCCGACACCTCTGTCTAGCACTGCTGCTGCTGCTGCTGCTGCTGCTGCTGCTGCTGCTGCTGCCGCTGCAACGGGATGCGGGAGGATAGGACGCGACGACGTGTGCGGGAGAGTTGAAAAGAGGAATTGCAGGCTGCGGGTAAGCGCTGAGGATGAAAGGGGACGACGTGTGCGCCGAGAGAGTCGGGTTTCTGCGAAGAAGGATTTGCTCGGGGCCAAGAGAGCCTGAGTGATTTCTCTCCGGCGGCCTTTCGAGAGGAGAATACTCGCGCGATGGACACTTTTGTGCTGCGTTCGCGGTGAATTAGCGACGGAGTCGGGGAAAACGGAAGACGGAGTTGGGCGGCAACGACCGCGAATATAAAACGCTCCCCCAAGCAGCCGTAAAGTTTGCAGCGGCGCATCGCGAGCTACACCGCACGGCTCGCGCGAGGCGGAGAGGAAACACGTACACAGCAGCGAGAGATAGTCGTGGCCGGGCAGGAGTCGTCCCTCGGGGGGGCCAAGAGATAAACTTCCGGCGAGCATAATGTGCCTTAATTACGCGCGGCGGATGTAGTTTCGGGCTCGATCGGGCAACAACGCGAGACTCTCATATCGCTGCTGCGCGCTGCCGCAGAGCTGAATTTCCTTGATGAAACTTAATTAGGGGCCTGTTTTGAATTTCCCGCCAGCGTGCAGCTGTCTGCGTTTGTTTGGCTGCTGCCCCTTGCTGACGAATTTACGAGCTCGACGCGACCGAGTACGACACTCGTCCCCGTTGTTGATATGCAGTTTTATGCGACTGTGTCCTCTGCTTTAGGGGGCTCTCGGGTCCCTGCTGGTAATGGAATAACGTAGGAGCCGCCGCGAGATTCGGAAAAAGGGTGCACTGAATAACGAATCGCTTTTTTCGCGGCTGTAAACCAACAGCGAGTAAACTTTACGATTGACTGGAACAGCCGATCGGAGAATCGCCGCGATCCATCATCGCGCGCGGTTAGAGTATTTCGCTAAAAGTTCGCCGTCGATATTCGTTATACGATTCGCCTGAGAGAAATCTCGCGGTTATTCTCCGTCTCATTTCCGATATATATATATATATATATATACAACACCAGTGAAATATTAACGGCCATAAAATTATGCGGCCTCGAGTGGCTCCCGGGTCTGGGTCGGAGAACTGCAGAAATTTTTTAAAAAGTTTGCCATTAGAGAGCGGAGTAGGTCGGATGAATTTACGCGGCCGAGGCATAACGAAACAATCGCTTTGAAGTTCCAGCCAGATCGATGATGCGTATATTCTTCTCCGATAATTCTCTCGCTCTGCTCGTATTGACGTGGCAAAATTTTCCTCTCCCTCCGTTCATCCCAGCGTTATTTACCCAGCGAGCATAAGCCGACTCTCTGCCATTATTTACTCTGAGAGCGAGAAAGATCGCGAGGCGATTAACTCGAGTATTTTCGGAGATCCCCAGAATCAACAGCATTGAATAGCTCCATTATACGCTCGTACACATATAGGGTGGAAACTCTCGCGTTAACGGGCCGCTAATGCGCTCTCGAAATCATCCCCCTTTCGCACGCGTTGCACTCTGCACTCGCGCCGGCTGTAATGAAATCTCGGCAATTTTCACGGGCTACACATTATGCAATACTGGAAAAGGAAAAATCAAGGCGTATAACGAGCTGCCGCGTAACTTCAAATCCGATATTACCACTCGCAACTGCGCAGCGTCGAAACTCCGGAGCACAGGAGGCGCAGTTGGGAGCTTAGATAGCTCGAGGCCAAGACGTCTCTCCGAGGCCGAAGTTCCGCGACTGTGTGCGCGATAACGTCGCGCCGATTAGAAATAGTCGACGACGCGACGTCACTCCGCCGGGGAATACGGAGACGGATATATCTCGCCAACTTCGACAATCTCCATAGACGGCTCTCTCGTATGCGTCGAGAGCTGAAGCGCTGCTTGCGTAACGCGGAATCCTAATTAAGAGGAGACGCGCGCGCGCGAGTTTAAAGGATGTGCAGCTCCCTCACCCGAGGGAGACGACTCTATATTTGCGATATTTGAGAGAGCTGATACTTGGCCGTGTTTTTCGCGAGATAAGCGCCGCCCCGCCGGGAGATAAGAGGATTTCGCGAGTATAACGACGTCTCGATGCGCGAGGCGAAACTTTGCTCGAAGCATGAATTATGGAATTTATCAGGCGCGCTTTGAGAGTCCGCACCTCAAAAATATCGGATCTTCATCGTCGCGACTCGAAAGGCTTTTCTGATCATCGGAAATTGATTACGGAAACTTGGGGCTACTCGGCACAAGGCGAGGCGACAAAGCCTCTTACTGCACCTCCAAACACGGCACGGCGCTTATAATCGCACTTTCCAATCTCTCGGCCCTCCCCGATCCATCACAATCAATTAAACAAGCCCCGACAGCGCAGCCAGCCGGTACACGGTACACACACTCTCTCCCTCTCCCTCGAACAAACCATTTATTACGGGCCTCGATGCAGATATGCGAAATAAATAAAGTCGAGAGAGAGAGAGAGAGAGAGAGAGAGAGAGAGAGAGAGAGAGAGAGAACAGCTCGACCGGCGCTTTTATTAACTCGAAGAAGAAGAAGGAGCAGCCAGTCCGAGGAAGATCGAGTGCGCGCCCCGAGTTAATTAAGGTATCGATCTAATTAGCCGACAGGGCAGGGGGGTGGGGAGAGGTTCTTTCTCCTCGCGCTGCTGTCGCCTCTTCTTTTTTCGAGCGCGCGCGCGCGATCCGATCTCCAAGAAGGCACTCGCTACTAGTCCCTCGGCGATAAACTAATTAGCGCTTTAATCCGGCTTGAAATCAAAATCGCGCTGCTGCTGCTGCTGCTCGAGTCGGGATAGAAAGGGAGATCGCGTCTGGATGACTGAGTCGACGAGTCTCTTGTCGATGCTGCGCGGCACTCCGAGGAGTTTACAGCGACAACGAGCTTTTTGTCCGGAACTCCTTAATGGCTCCTATACGGAGCAGCGCTGCACAAAGGGAACGTCCGATGTAACCGCGCACTCGATGACGTTTTCAAACAACGCGCTATATACGTAAGATGACTTTTTCGAAAAGTCCAACGCTCAGCTCTGAAAATTCACGCGCGCTCCTTATATTCTATCAAGAATTCAAAAGCATCGCGGCATGCTTTTAAAATGCATGGAATAAATTACAGAAAAACCTTGACGTGTCCGCGCAAAGAAAATCGCGGCGGCGCGGTTTCAATTTCCCGCAAAAAGAAGCCCTTGCCGCGCGCACGCACTCGCGCGATCCCACTCTTTCAGCAACCTCTTGGCGAAAAAGCGTCTCGCCCCCGTACATCGTCCTCCTTAATCACGCGATAAAAAAATAAAAAAAAAAAACGGCTGAGTCGTACGTGAAAGCGGCGCAATCCGACTAATGAGCGTGGACGCTTTTTCGAATTTCAATCCGTCGCGCGTAATCAGCGAGCGCGAACGCCGCTTGAAATTTTGCGGCGCGACCACACGCGCCTATACACACGCGCGCGCGCTAGCGCGGCGATAAATTACGGGATGAAAGGCTCCTTTTTTTTCCACCGCGCTTACGCGGCTAACAAGTTTTTAATGAACCTTTTCAGCCATTTTTGTCGCACTAATTTGTATCGCGAGCATAAAGGATACATTTTTCCGGGGGAGGTTTCGTGATTATCGTCGAATGGCCTTTTTTTGATGAATGCGCGTGCGCGCGACTTGTGCTTCGCTTTTTTTGTTCACGTCGCGAAATGACGTTCGTTACAACCTTGACCGGCTGTTTTCGAGCGAAAATTAACGCGCGACGACAGGTTTGACGGAGATTGAATCGTCGCGTTTTAACTCGTTTATACAGGCGAAACGAGCAGCGGCTTATCGAGGAAAAGAGACGAAGCGAGCAACAGCGCGCGGAGGAAATAAGCCCTCCCCGGGGGCCATAAAATTACGATCCCCGCCATTATCCAAAATCAAACTGGCACAGGCGAAAGCACTAGAGCGTGATAAATGTAAAAATTAACTACCCCGAAGTGGCGCGCAGAAGCCGCTCCAAATTTGCTGCTGCCGGCCACCCTATAAAGCCGCATGAAAAATGACCGGGAGCGCGGCATTGTGCCCCATTAAGATCATCAATTCCGAATGAAAATCCATGATCGATGTCATACGCGCGCGGTCCGCTAGGAAAAAAAGAAGAAGGAAGCGCCGGCGGAAGTGGAACTCTCTCTCTCTCTCTCGCTCGCTCTCGCCGAAGAAAAGAGAGAGAGAGAGAGAAGAGACGCGCGTCTTTTTCCCGTCGACTTTATCTCGGCCTCGTCGTCGACGTCGTTGGCGGCGGCCCTTTGTCCCCGCGCGTCTTTTTTGCGCCGGCGTTTAATCTCCTCGCCTCCCCGCCATTGGCCCTTTTCTCTCTCTCTCTCTCTCTCTCTTTTATATATACCGGTCTAAATTGAGCCGCAATCCGCGAGAGATAAAATTCTCGTTCGTTTGTAAAACCGCCCTCACTCGTGCGCCGCTTCCGCTCCTGCCGGCGGCGCCGCGGGCAATTCCAGATCGCAGATAGGGGGCTGCACAGAGAACAGAGAGAGAGAGAGAGAGAGAGAGTTACGCACGCAACTTTACCCCCGAGAGGTGTGTAACGCGGCACCGCGAGATCGCGACACCTGCATGCAGCAGGTGAATCCCGAAAGTTTTTACGAGTATTAGGGGGCAGCCCGATAGATCGCAAACTACCTCGGCTGCTCATACATAGAGCGCCGCGATGAAAATTCCTTCAAGGGGGTGTCGAGGTGCATTCTAATTGACCCCCTTAGAAACAGAGTAAAACCGGAGAGGCCCGGAACTTTTTTAATTCGAGCTATCAAGCTCGATGAGAGCTTGCAATCCTTTCCGTCCGGTATGATGTTTAGAAATCATTTATCGTGCGAGCCGCGAAAAGTTGTAATACCTTCGCAGGGGGCCTTCGCGTACGTATGAGGCATTCCGAATGAAGAAGACGAGAAAGTAAGAGAAGAAATGCCGGGATAAGGATTTGAGAAGTCGAGAGGGCTGAATTCTCGGCGCGAACGCGCCAGAAAAGAAAGTATAATCCCGACGCCGGGCGCACAATCCCGGACGTGTGCAGGCGCGGGAGAAAGAAAAAGGAAGATCCCCCGCTCAGATTTGAGAGAAGATCCGGTAGCCCCGAGCTCGCTCTTTCTAAGCCGAAAATAATTGTGCTCGAGAGAGAGAGAGAGAGAGGGGCGGCTGCTGCCGCTGGACGTGAGTTGAGTGCCTGCCAACAAGTTTTCCTTCCCGCAGCAGTCGCCGACCGACGAAACGTCCGGGAGACGAGCTTTCTCCCGTCTCCTTTCTCGGCCGCCTCCGGTCAACGAGGTGACGACAACGGGGACGCGCGCCGCGGAAACAATGGGCTCTGCCGCAGTTATCAACCTGCCTCGTCTCGAGCGATTAATTCCCCGGAATATCCCGATAACCCCATTAACCCGCCGGATCCTTGAGGGGGCAACCAAAAAATAAGGGGCCGGCTGGCGCGGGTTTTTGCCCGGTCTCGTTGTCCGGGAATTTTTTCGCTCCTCTTATACTTATATCTTCGTCCCGGAATCGATGCACGCGTGTAACGCGACGGAGTACGCTTCTCTTTTATATCGCTCTTAATTCAACTGGCAGTCGATCGATCAACGTCCGGGCTTTCTTTTTCATATTACATCGAGCTAATGGATCGCGTGTGTGTGCGCGGAGCTTGCAGCCCCGATAAAGACGGAGAGCAAGCAAATATTTCTCGCGCGTGCGATAATCCCCGGCTGCTGCAGCAGCGCCGGTGTAAATATCGAGGAAAACAAAGACTGTCTCTCGGCCACGTATGATCGATGCCACACTCGCGCGCGCGGCGGAGGAGCTGAGCCGGGTCGGCTAGCTCGCCTTGGGGCGAATATTCCGAAATCCGCGCGGGCTTGCGCTTCCCTTATCGGCGGCGTTTTATCGGCCGGTTCCGGGTCATAAAGCCGCGCCTGATTGCCGCCTCCTGCAGCTTCCTTCGTGTCGCGCAATCGTTAGCCGCGAGCATTATAAATTCGCGCCGCGCGCCGGCGCTTGTCGAATTTCCATCCGACCTGCCGCGTCGGCCGTATTTCAAAAATGCCGCGGGCTGCTTTTTCCAAAAGAATTTAGGGGGCCGGGATTGAAATATCGCGAGAGAGCCGCGTGTGTATACGAGGGAGAGAGTCGAGGTTTCTCTTTTTCGCCCGCGATTTATGGGGGTATTTAAGGAGTCGCAGTGAATTATTTTCGACGTGATTGCGCGAGGATTTTCGCGCGCGGCGGATATAGCTTGATAGATGCTTTCTCGGATCCGTAAAATCAAGAATCTTCCCTCTCGGCTTTTGGATTTATCGCGATGTGACGCTCGTATTGAAATAATTAACTGTATAAGTCAAACGGGGTCAAGCCAGAGTTAGCGAGTATCGTTCGATCGGACTGCAGAGGCGAATGGGCGGTCCGCGACTCAATTTTTCCGGCCGAGTTCTCTCGCAGTTTGACTGTTGGTGTGTTGCCGTTGACGTTCGAACGCGGCTGCACTGCACTTTCCAACGCCGGCAGGGCTTTGAAGACAGTTGGCCGAGTTGTTTGGACGCCGCGGTTATTATTTCAAAGCCGCTCCTATCCCCCCTGTAATGTAAAATGATCGAGGAAAGTTTTTTGAGAGAGCTGAGTGCGGTAGTTCCAGGCTCTCACTCGAATCGACATCAATTGAATTAATCGTAATATCTTAACGGCTAATTTTCCCGGGCATCGAAATACCAGACAAGAGGGCGAGAGCTGCTGGCGGTAATATCCATGCATTAATAATGCTCCTTAATGACCTCGAGAAAAGCCATCAGAATAAAGCTCGGCGAAACTTGGCCCCCGACAATTAGCCAACTTTTAATATAATTTTCATTAAAAGCAAACTTGCCACTCGCGCAGCCTTTTTCCCTCTCGCAGTGCAGCGGTACACCGTAGAGCTTTCTTCCAGCCTCTATCTCTGCTCCTCCCGCCCCCGCGCGGCAAGAAAAAGCCGCGCGTATTTTAAAATTCAAACGCTGGGCGTAGTTTATTGTCAACGCGTGCTGCGCGATACCAGGCCGCTTGCGCGAAGCGCCGGCATAACTAAAGTTTGCTGCTGCGGCTCCCGCGTAAATCGCCGCGGCAAGAAGCAGCGCGGCGGCATTTTTTACGAGCTCCTTGCGCGAATTTTCGGCAGATTCATGGTCGCCGGAATTTCCTCGCGCGGGAAATGCACGAAATATCTCGAGCTCTTTCATCTGATTTATCGCGGGACTCGTTCCTTTTTTCCCTCTCGCTCGAGCTCGGCGCGGACGTTCACGCACTCGATTTACATCCGTCATTACGAACTTGGCTCTCTCTCTCTCTCTCTCTCTCTCTCTCTCTCTCTCTCTCTCTCGAGTAGCGAGCGAGAGCTTCGAAACTACCCGTTGGCAGAAAGGAGGGGAGGGGCGGGATCAAGTTTTAAGCGAGAACCGGGCAAAACGAATCGTGGCTGCTGCTGCTGCTACTGCGTTGAGCTTTATATCAAGCAAGTTCGCTTTATGCAGGCAACTAAAGTAACTCAAGCGTTCTGGAAAACTCGCGGCTGTAATTATACCATTGAAGTTGTTTGAATTGCGTTACAGAAATTCGCGCGATTATTCGACGGCGGATGAAATTTCAGGAAGTCCGGCGCTAGAGAGAGAGAGAGAGAGAGAGAGAGAGTCGATGTTTGCGCGAATGGGATTGAAAGCCCGATTCCGAGAGCGTATAGTCGAGAGAAATAATTAGCGCGCGATGAAGGCCCGGACCAAATGGAATTCTCCGTTTGAAAATCCGAGCGGCGTGTCGCGCGCAACCTCCTTAAGAGCGACGCGCGCGAGCCCGCAGTGATTTGAAACTTAAGCCGCACGGCTTTCGGGGATTGGGCGAGCCACGAAATTTCCCGGGAAATTGCTGTACTCCCTCGGAAAGAAGCTGCGGGGAAAACGCAGCAGCAAAGTGCCGGGTCCCGGGTAATCCCGCTCTCACGGAAGCTCGTCCCCCGAGCTGTATATACATGCAGATTCCAGTCGTTCTAATGAGGTTAAACGCCCCGATGGAGATCGAGAGATCGCGATTATTAAAAAAAAATAATAGCAGAATTTCGTCAAAGCTCCTCTCTTATTTCGTACAGGAGCGGGGCGACTTCATTACGCGGAACATTAATTGCAATCAATCACCGACAGGGAAAAAAGGGGAAACGAAATAAGAGCGCGCGCAGCCCCGACGAGATTGGAAGTCATCCGGGACGCCGCGCCGGGGAGAAAAGCCTTAAAGCCCTCGCGGTAGCAGCTACTCGCCGATATTGGACAGGTGAGCTTTCCGTCGCTGCCTAGGATACAAAGTCGCTCTCGCTCCTCGCGCGCCGGCTAATTACGAGCCCGCTGACGGGTAAAAGGCTCGGCGGTGGCCAGGAATTTCCACTGCGATTCGTTTTCAATGGCTTTGACGCGTTGATTACGTTATACGCTTTTTCCTTTATCGCGGAAGAAACGACTGCGCACAAGCGATACGACGCGTCCAGCAAGAACTTTCCTACACAATGGAGCTGCATCCAAGAGGGATAGAGAGAGAGAGAGAGAGAGAGAGAAACACGATGAACCGCGTGGAGAAGTTCTCCTCTCGGTGCGCGCACAGTTATTCCAGGCGCGGAATTGAATTCAACGCGCGCAGCTCCGCAGCAGCAGCGGCTCCTTTTTTCGCCGCAAAGTAATCCCGGATAGCTCTCCCCGCCGCCGCCGCCGTCGTCCTTATTACGGCTCCCTTCTCTCTTCTCTCCGCATGCGTCATCGTTTACAGTGCGCTACTGCAGAGCCCGAATTTTCATCCGAGCGAGCTGCGAGTTTGGCGAGCTCGTGTACTCTCTGTTTGCGGAGCCAGCCCCGCAGAGGGAAAGGGAAAGATAAGCCGCTGACGCGCTCGGAAATGTAGATTCGCGAGGGGGGTAACGTTTGCCCGTCCGCCGCGAGCAGCCCGTATTTGAAATAAGAATGTTTGTCGGCTCCGAGGCGAGAGAGAGAGAGAGAGAGAGAGAGAGAGAGAGAGAGAGAGCGACGTGCTGCCGCGCGCCGAGACTTTTTGGGACTCTGCTTGCTTGCGTTTCTTGTTGATTTGCCCGGGAATTAACATGTCGGGGCTGCTGCTGTGACGACGAGTTGGCTTAAGACTGCGCCATCGCGGTTAGATCAACACGCGTATGCTGATTCGATTTGCTCCCGCTGCTTTTTCACTCTTTGATCAGTCTCGGTGAATGTCGAGAAGAACGAGACGCGACTCCGCTATCGCTCCTCGCATTGAATTCGCTGGAATAAAAAAGTTCTCCTAAAAAGGGACCTTGATAAAGCGACGAGGCGCCCGATTTACGGCTCGCGCGCGAAATATTGCGGAGATTAGCCGCTTTTTTCCGGCGCTGGTCAGGAAGTCCAAGTCGCCGCGTGCATGGACTACTCCGAAGTTCGAGTAATAATTTTTTCGGCCCGCCCGATAGGGCCAGAATGGATTGCGCAGTGTGTTCCGCGAAATTTATACCAACTTTACTCGCGGTTTATATCACACCGCTGCTGCTGCTGCTGCTGCTGCTGCTGCTGCTGCTGTGCACCGAATTTGGTAATTAACTTTACGAGCCCCAGAATTGTTTGACCGTTTTTAAAATGAAACGCACGATACGGCCCTCGATAAATGAAATTTAATTTACATCGCCGAAAATTCGAGGGCAGATTCAATTATCGCTTGTCCCGCATCCGCCCGCCGCGCTTTTCACCGAAAATCAGATCGGAGTCTCAATTACAGGCATTGTAAAATCCGCGCAAAAAGCTAATTATAAAAGAAGAAGAATCGCTATTTCCATGCGAAAACCGATACGATTATCCGATTACCCACGAAGGATACCTTTGACTAATGACTTCTTCGGCCAGATTTGGATGGAACCCTCGCTCGATTTTCGAGCCTGTGCTTTTTTACTGCTTTTGTCAGTCTCGATTATTCGTCGAAAATTTTATGCCCGCGCGCGTGCGTTCGAAAATTCTCGAAAACAATGGGTAGCATCGCGCGCGAGCGCTGTTTCGATTGTTATTTGCATTGTTTTATTCAATCGTCCGCGCCGAACGAGCGAATATTTTCGAGCACGCTCACTGACATTAATGTTAATTAAAATTTTAATTGATTATTACTGCGGCCAATCGGGAATATTTTCCGGCTATTCGCTCGTGTCTGTGTTTGGTGGGTATGTACACTTGAAAGTTCATTGAAATTCGGCACTCCCAATATACGCGAAAGCAATATTGTAATATAAGCTATTTTTCGCGTTCGACACGGCTGCGACGAAATCGAGATTTAATGACAGCCGCACATGTCGTAAACACGACCCCAAAAATTGCTGAAAAACAAGTAGACACTGCACTCGTTACTCACGCAACAGTTGTCAGGGAGGCTCGCAGCCTCAAAGAGCACGAAGAGCCGAAAATGAAGCAGCAGCAGCGGCAGTCAAGCGATAGCGGAGCTGCCACACAGAATCCGAGTGCATTAGAGCAATAACCTGCCGGAGAGTAGCCGCGGGCGTTGAATTATTCGCGCGGCCGAAACAATGCCTTGCGAGTAGATTAATGGATGAATAACAGATGGAAAGAGAGAAAGCGCGCGGCGTTCTACTCTCGCTCTCTCGCCTATACACGTGGCAGCTCGAACGAGCTGACGAGTGAAGGATGGCCTCGGGGGCTCGATTAATGGTTCGTCGCTTTTAAGAGATTTTTCCCAATTCGAACTGAAGCGCCGAATTTCTCGCCGCTGGACATCCCGCTTCTGCTTTACCGACAGTTACAATAGCAGCGCTAACAGCGCATAATGCGATTTCGGTGCATTAAAGCTCGCGGCCCTACGCACGTTTCCTTTTTTCAGGGTGTCCTCTAACGCGACCGCGATCCATTGTGTCGTGCTTTATGGACTCTGCGCGCGGCGCCTCTACAGAAGAGCGCCGTAGTCATAGCGGGCCAAGTTATTTGCATAAATATCGAAAAGTGATAAATGCGCGCGCGCGCGACTTTACGCTCCTCGCGCTTTTACGCATTGTACGCGCTTTAATTGAAAGCGATAAATTCGTTTCTCGCGCGTGCTGCACTCTCTTTTATTTTTCGATTCTTAATTAAAAGCAGGCTTTTGTAAATCATAAAGCAGATGTTTCCTCGGGAATTAATGCCCGCGAACGCGGCCTGGAATCGAGAGCACGAGAGAGTGAGAAATCGCGTGTATCGGATTTACGACTCGGAGGGCTCTCCTCGAGTCCTTAATGAAAAAGTGCGGAAAAATTCATAAATCAGCCGATTTTTACACGGCCTAATTCCACTCTCTTCTGCCCCGACAGTTGCGTCCGCAGGACAAAAAAGGGGAGGCGAACGCGGAGGACGGGAATCGCAGGATCGCACAATAAACAAGGACGCGGAAGAGGGAGAGAGAAAGCAAAGATAACGCCGCGCGCGAGCAGCGAGCGAGACAAGCGGTGCGAGATAGCATACAACGTCGTCTCCCCGGAGCGTCGCTCTCTCGCCATCTGCAAGCTCTCTATCTCACTCCGTCGTCCTCGATCACGCGCTCCCGACTTTCGATCTCTCTCTCTCTCTCTCTGTCCCAGCAGCACTGGCACAACCGCACTGCACACATGCACGCGCGGAGACACAGGGACTTACCTGCGCGCTGATCCCCGCACGCGCACTCCCTGCATTAGGGTTATCGCGGCAGCTGCAGCCGTAACGCTTAGATTCGGGCGGAGCTCGCGCCGCTAACAGCCGAATATGAATTTCCAAATGCGCGCATTTCGCATGCGAGCCGCCGCCGGTGCTTCGTCATTATGTATACGATCGGGGGGCCGTAAGTGCGCGAGCGCCAATGGGATTACGTATACGCACCGAGAGAGCTGCACGCGGAATGTATATTAATTCGATGCAAATGCGTCGCAATTCTCCGGCAGAAAGAACGCGAGCCGCTCTTCTTTGGATGAAGCGTTAATGCGCCCTCCCGCTTCGATGAATAATGGCGCCCGAAAAAGTCGACGGAACCTGCAACTACGCGAGGTATAATAATATTCCTCCGAGCATCAGCGGGTAATAATTGAGGCCTCTCTCTCTCGTCGTGCAGTAGACGCGCGTATCTCATGTAAATTCAATTCCCCGTGGGCTATCGGTTTACGCAACTGGCGCGTCGAGCCTCGGCTACACGCCGGCAGTAGTCCTGAAAAAATAGCTGATTTTTACCGGCCCACGCGTACACGTCTATCGCGACAGATGAATTGCCCTATGACGGACGATCGCCAGATACAGCCCCGCACTGAAATATGCGTCGTTCGCTCTCTCGAGTTTATGCGCAAAAAGAGCACGGTGCACTCCAGCGAACTTTTCCAGAAGCGAGTCAATAGGAGGGAATTAACCAGCGAGATGTGTGTTCTTAGCTGCGGAAAATGCAACGATTATATCGCGCGAGCGAGTGTATCGGACAGTGATTGCAGACAAGCAGTCCATCAGTCTCCGCTGCTCCGGGAGGCTAAATCCGTTGATAGATGGAACGGCGAACGGGGCGAACGGCTGGAAAATGATCGTCGGCTCTGCTGCTGCAGCTTCAGCGTATAACCGAATGAATAACTGACCGAGTGTCTAGAGCACATCGACCCGAATGTTGGCAGCTGTGGGGGTGGAGGCGATATGTACGCTTTTTCCGAAACACCTCTAGCTGTGATAAAAAATACAAACGGAATCGATTCGAATCGACGCGTATAAAGCCGCGAAGTAGAGAGGAGAGAAACCCCGGCGCGATTGTCCAGGAGCAGCGGCGTCTGAAAAAAAAAACCGGGCGCAATAAAGCGAGGTCCAGAGAGGGGTCCGTCGTCGGGTTCAAAGAGAACATCCATTCAACGGCGCGTCTCCGCGTATACACAAAACACCCTCGCGCACAAGAGGCTCCATTGTCGCGGACTATATACGGCCGCTCTCGTCCTCGAATCGAAAGCGCGCCGTGTAAACATACGCGGACCCGCGGCGGCGGGCCGATACCGTACCGGCAATTTCCCGCAGCGGCCGAAGCGACCTTATTCCAGCAGCATCGACGCGGAGCTGTATACACAAGACGCGGGTATCGACTTCCGTCTTTTCAAAAGCGCACACTTTCCTCGAGAGGGACAGCCGCAAAATTACGTCGCGCATACGTACCCGCGCGCGCGACCCGCACACTCGCAGCGACAGTTCCATTCCCAGAGAGAGAGAGAGAGAGAGAGAGAGAGAGCGGCCAGAGCAAACCTGCACGTATAGTCAGCTTCCGCGCAAACATATTTGCGCCCGCGTGTACGAACGCACACGCAAATTGACACACACACACACACACACACACTCGCGCGCGCGCGCGCGGCCATAAATCCGAGAGCCAGTGTGCACACACTAGCGCGCGCACTCTCGTATTACAGTTGGCGCGCATTTGAATACATATGCGATATCGGAGAGAAGACGGCGGAGAAAAATCTCGCGCGCGAAAACTCAATTCCGCGAGCGGCGTATCGACGGCGGCGGCTCTCTCGTTTATTCGAGCGTCTTTTCGCTGCAGCTGTCGGGCGATTTATGCATTCGTCGAGCTGCTCCGGCTCTCTTTTTTCTCTCTCCCTCTCCAGCGCTCCTCATTCTCGTCGCAAGCGAGGACCTGCTGACGGATGGGTTTCGACGCGCGGGGATGATATATATGGCTGACCGGATCGGGCTGCTACTACTACTTCGATTTCGCGACCTTCTAGAGATGCGATCAGAGTGCTCGATGCGCGGATTCAAAATTGGTTGTCAGCCAGATGGCGCTCTGCCCGCGAATTCTTTCATCCCGCAACGTCTTCTCGCTACATCGGCTCCGGACGACGATATCGCAAACATCGCTTATTTATCGAATCAATCGCTGCATGCTCCGAGGTGTGTTATGAAAACACGGCAGACGGAAACGTATGCGTCCGGCAACAGATCAGCCGGGGCAGAGGGAGGGAGAATCGAGTCGCTGTGTACTCTCCCTCGCGCTCCTTATATTACCGGGCAAAGTTGTATCCTTAGGAAATTAGACGTCGGTGATTTAGGGCCGGGGCTGTCTTCGCCTCTGCAAACGCGCGCTCGCGAGAGCAACAGCGGCCCCCGTATACGCGTGACACACACACACAGACACACACGGGTGGGGTGGGGCTGCAATTGAATCAGCAGGGTTTGTTATTGTCCGACGGCTCTAGGAAATTAGAGTTCGGCTTGATTTATGCCGGCTGCGTGCTTTATACCGCGCGCGCGCTATACTCCGTGTACACACGGCGGATCTGCATTACGAGCCGAGCGGAAGAAAAATGGAGGGCGATAAACTGCCGGGCGGAGACCGTGGAAGCTTCCTTTATTAAACCGGATTACTGGCCGCTCATTCGACGTTTCGGTACGTACGTAAAGTGCCGGCTGCATCTGCTTGTACTTTGAGACGCGAGCGAGGTCTCTGCTGCTCCTCGAACTGGATGATTGATAATTATGGAAATTCGAGGGGGCTTCTTCGTTGCGGGAATCGATAATTCAAATTTCCCGCCTTTTGATCGGCACACGATCGGCTCGAACGAACTCTCGGCTGAATTCGAAATACGAGCTGGCGCGCAGAAAGAGAGAAGCAATTTAAATTAAGAAAAAGAGAAGGCGAGAGAAAGCTGCAGTAACATAGGAAACTCGAGAGGCGAGAGCGAAGCCGATAAGAGCGAAGCTAGAGCGCGGTAGTCAACGGCAACGCGCCTTAAAAGACAATTCGCTTTTACTGGCGACGCTGCCGCCGCCTGGAACCTTTTTTACGAGCTCCATAGGAATTTGCTCGTCGATGCATAATTTTAGCAGCCGGGGGCTTTCGAAAAATTTTACGCCCCTGCCGCTGCTAGTGCGCTGCAGCAGATTATCTTATCCGAAGAAGAGTTGGGGCTGATGGAGCGGTAATAGAATCCGAGTTATGTCCTTCCGCGGCCTTATCGGCCGATATATTCGAATCGAGTGCAGGCGTCTGCCGAGTGTAATGACTCTGATTCGTTGTATCGCGCAGCAGCAGCAGCTCGTAAAAAATTCATCCCGTCGATCGATCGCGCGCAGACGAAACCTGATAAAACACGGCGGGACGCAGCGAGTGCGAACGCCCCCGCTGCTACAACGGAGTAAGAGTAAGCAACCGAGAAAGAGAGCGAGAGCCGGACCGAATTTACGAGGATTGCGCCGTAAAACTCTGGAGAGCGCCACCTTTTATTGTTCCCCGCTCTCTTTTTCCCTTTGTCTCCCGTGCAATTTTTGCTGCATCGCACTCTCGTCAGAGCGAGCATCTCGCGAAACATGCTCGCGTTTTTGAAAAGGGGAATCGAGGAAAAACGAGACAAAATAAACTCTCCCGCCGCAATCTTCCCCTACTTAACGGCAACGGTCGACGACTCGTGTGTCCCGAAGGGAAATCCGAGCGCAGCTGGCGCGTAAAACCCGGCGTCCAGCTGGCGCTGTGTGTCGCGCGCCGCGCGATATCGCGCAGTTTGCAATTTAACGCGACGATTCGATTGCTCGTTTATCGATGCAAGAGATGGAGCGCCGACGGAACGGGAGAAAGGCCGCGCTATATTACGAGCCACGACGAGGCACTTTCCGGCATTGATCCTCTCTTTCTCGAAAAAAGCTCGGAAGCCAAAAAGCAATTAAGAAGTAAAGCCGAAAAATCGAACGCTCGCTCCGAGAGATAGCAACTGTAGACACGGAACTGCGGGGATAACTCGCGCGGGATAATCCGCTCTCTCTCTCTCTCTCTCTCTCTCTCTCTTTCGCTCGGCGCTATCGAATCCTCCGCTTTGGGATTGCCCCCGTGGGGCAAGGGGAAAATAAGAAGGCGCGAGAATAATCCAGCGGCGGACCTCCCGTGGACCCGTCTAGTTTCGTCTTTTTCGCGCTTTTTCACCTCCCCGGCGAAACTACTGCGCGGTTATTGTTTCGAGAGTGATCGGACGTTTTCGAGAACAGAGCTCGAGAGCCAATTTACGCGCAGCCGCGGAGCGAATCAAGGTCGAATGAGAGTTCGGCATCGGAAACGAGAGAGCTCGATCTCGTAGCTCTGTTTGTTTTGCAATTCGCGATCGTTCTAATAGCCTTTTCAGCCGAGCGCCCGTCTGCGTAGCGAGCTTCTCTTTTCAGTAGCAGCAGCAGCAAGCTGCCACCACCGCTTTTTTGCGCGTCAGCCTGGCACTCGGCGGCGAAAAAGGAAGAGTTTCCGCGCACGTTCGGATTTTTTTGCCCGGAAAAAATGCGTGCGAGAACTGCCGTGCGCGCGGGGACGCGTTTTGCAACAGCGCGAGTTTTTCACCTCTACCCGCCAACTACTCTTGTGCGGCTTTCTTTTGATCGAGAGAGAGAGAGAGAGAGAGAGAGAGAGAGAGAGCGCGCGTGCGTATTGTTGATTTTCCGCCAATGTTTGCCAGCCGTAACCAAGTGCGCGCACGTTTTTCTCGCAACACAATTCCACTCGTTTAATTGAGTATCATTCATTCAGTAGCAGCATCTGGTAGCGGTACGCCGTGAAAGCGAAATTGCCGCTACGAGTATCCCAGAGAGCGAGTCGTGAAAAAGCGTCGCTATTAAATCAGGCGTCAGCCACTCATAGCGAGTGCTTCAAACATTTCGATTTCACAGCCCGTTTGCTCGCTCCCCTTGCTCGCGCCTCCGCTCTTCGGCTGATTTTTAGTCCATTATGAGATTCCCGGGAGCCCCGCCGACTCGATCATTCAATCACCGGACAATCGTCCGAGAGCTCCTCTCTCTCTCTCTAATAATCGTTCCGCGCTCCGACTTATTTCCATAACGACCGACTCGTCGGATTAAGAGTCTCGATTGACGTTCATTACTGCGCAACTTTTTTTATACGGCTTTACGTATTTGCGTGAGTAAAAAAATAACGGCGCTCGTAAAACTCGCGTGCGATCCGCCGCCGCCGCCAGAAACAAACGAAAACCGCAGTGCCGTCACTCTCCCCCCCCCCCCCCCCCCCCCCCCCGCGCGTGTGTGTGTGTGTGCTCGCGGAGCTGTATACAACGCGCTCTCGCGTGCGGCGGCATTATTACATCCTCTGCAGCAGCAGCAGCAGCTCCGTCTTTATCAGACGTTATTATCGGGCCATGATCGGGCGGCCGCTCACGTCTTCGCTCGTGCCAGTTTTAATTACGCGCGTCTCGCTCGCTATGTATCATAAAAGTTTCCCACCCCGCCGCGCTTCCTCTCCCGGATATCATTGGGGGCAGAAGAGAACATCACGAAATCCCGCTAAATCTCGGCGAGCCGGGGGAAGATTACGGAGAGGCGGGCGCGCGCGCGATGAGATAAGGACGCCGGGAAGAACGTATGAGACGACGTAACGAATTAAATTCTGCGGACGGGCACGTGAGAAGCCGTGAGTCGATTCGAAGCGCGTTAATTATGCGAGATGGTTGTCCGGAAAATGGGCGTACATCAGGTTCTACGCGGCGGAAAAAAGAAGAAAGGGCTGTGAAAAATAGAGCTCATGAAAATTAAAATGCGCAGCGCGGAAACGCGCGAAATGAGACTCGGATCCCTCCCTACCACCGCCGAAATAGCACAACGAGAGAAGAGGGAGGAAGAGGGGCCATGAATAATACCCGACTTCCCTCTTACTCGCGCGCGCGCGAGGACGGCAGCAGTTCCGAGCTAATATTTGAAGTTCCTGAAATAGTTATGCGCCCGCGTCCGGATAATGAGCTGGTGCCCTAATAATCATTTCTCATAAAGCACCGAGCTGGCGAGGTATGCTCTCTCTCTCTCTCTCTCTCTCTCTGATGGCGCTATCGTCGGGGAGAGAGCTGATGCTGCCGAGCACGCGAACCTCCTCCGCCGGCTGTTTGGAGTTTCGCGATGTTTGCCTGTGTGATGAATTAAGCTGGATTCCTTCGATCTGCACCGTGCCATCGGGCAAATAAAAAAGAAGAACCGAGCCGCCCGCATGTTTGCCGACGCCGCGGAAGTCATTTCACCCCGAGTGATTCCGAAATCAGAGCGCTGGTAATCCCCCTAAAATCAAACTCCGTACCCCCCTCCGTGCGCCACAATCACGCAGAGCAAACGCCAGCCTCTCTCTCTCTCTCTCTCAGACTAATCGTCCCCGCGCATACACCTATACTCCGGAGACGCAGCAGCCGCTGCGACGTGCAAACAGAGGAGGCCGAGTCGGAAAGAAATCAGCGGGAGAGGAAGCGACAAAGGCCAAAGCAGGAGGAGGAAACTTGGCCGAGACGCTAGTCAAACGAAACTCGGAGGCTCATTTGCGAGGAGGGTAATAAGGCCGCCTGCGGTGCTACTGCTCTCTCTCTCTCTCTCTCTCTCTCTCTCTCTCTCTCCCGCGAAACCGAATCGCTCAACTGCCTCGAGCTTTTGATTTATATCACCGCCCGCAAAAATCCGGTTACAATTAGGCTTTTTGCGCAGGCGAATTTCAAATTCAAATCAGACTCGCTCTCGGAGCTGAGACGGGCGATTTGAAATTCAGGAACTTAGAGAGGCGGTCGTCGCGCTAATCAGTCAGCGCGTACGCATCGAATAATTAAACAGCCCGATTCGCGAGCGCAAACTTCGACAAGCTAAATATTTCGTCGGAGTAGCAGCAGCGGAGCCCGTGAGCAAAGTTACCGAAAGAGCTTTCTCCTGCCACTGAATCGCGAGAATCAACTTCGACTGCTGCTTCGTTACAAGTCTCTCTCTCTCTCTCTCTCTCTCTCTCTCTCCCACCCTGGTAAGCCCCGACCGAACACGAGCATGAAGCATTGGCTCCTGTTAAATTGATTCCACAAAGGCTCTCCCGCGCGGCCTGTATTGTGGAAACTCACAATGCCCGCGCCAACGGCTATTCTTCCCGAGCCCTGGGGAATGCCTCTTTCGCTCGCTAAAAATCGCAGCCGCGTTAATAACGTCTCTCTTTCTCTCTTGCTCTCCATCAGCGGGTTAATTAGCCCGATGACATTGTTTGAATTGTCTCGGGGAAATTCGCAGCTGTCGTGTATCAGAGTGAAATTTCGAATGCCGGACGAGCCAGTCTGCCCTCCGCCGCCGCGGCCAATCAATCAAACGTCATTTTCAGGTTTACAACGCTACACGGCCTATTATTGTTGCCGCGCGCGCGCGCATATCGAAAACCGCATTACATTAATAAATTCGCCGCGGAATATTGACGGGCGAAATTCCGGGACTATTTCGGGAAGCTGCGATGCACTCGCGAATCTATAATGACGGAGATAGCCGCTTAAATGTCCCCATTTCGTCGGAGACTCGGGCGCGCGGCAGCATCAGTTCTGAACTTTTGTTGCCGAAAAAGCTCGATTTCCTATAAGCGGATAATTCCGCGCGATTTCGAAACTGCCACAAACTGCACATCGTAAACCGGGACGCGCAGCAGTTGTTCGGGAAGCCGTATAATTCGTGTAACTATACTACTAGCCAGACTGCAGGCGCACACGGTTACATGACAGACTCTAAACGAGCCGTTCGCTTAGCTTTCTCTCTTTACGATCGGCGCGCGATAAGCCCCGTGACGTTCAGCTGTCCGAAACAAGGAAGCAGAGACGAGAGATGAAAAAGACCGTCCCTCGCTTTTATATTTATGGAGAGAGACAAACGGAGAATAGGTACAAAGCATCGGCGGAGCATCGATGTAGCACGATAACTGGAGGCGAAAATATTCGAAAAAAAAAAATACCTATTTTTTTTAAGACTCCGCCGATGCCCGCGGGCGTTTCCAGCTCCCGTGCCGGAGTTTTTTCAGTCTTCGCTTTGTAGAAAGAGTACACGAACTCGATTTTTTTCAAGCGAAACTTTGATAGCTCGCCAGAAAAGTTATGGACTGAGAGGAAATCCATCCATCTCTTAAAGCTGGTAAATAGAGCACTCGAAAATGGAATCTTTACAAACGAAGGCAAGTGTGCTCGGGTCGACGACGAGTTTGCAAAGTATCGCCGACGAAGTAGTCGTCGAGTCGACAAATAAAGTAAGACCACGCGACAATCCATCAATTAACAAGCAAGAGGCAGCAGCCCGATACAGGGAGTCGCTATCGTCTCTCGGCATCGTCTCCCGCAAGAAAAAGGAGCAGCGCGAAATCACACGCCACCGCGGCAACAACTTTTGTTGCGGCTCTTCCCTCCTCCTCGAGCGTTCCTATAACTCTGTCTCGCTCGGCCCTTTGTTCCGCCGGGCTCGGAAGCCGGCGGCAATCGAAGCCGGCGGGAATCAGCGCCATAACTCGCGCTCGCGCGGGATTAGCGGCGAGCACCCGGAGCTCATTGCCTCTCTAAACGAATCGTCCAGGTATAGCTGGGATCCTTTTCCAAGCTCTTCTCTCCCCGCACCTTCGGCTTCCTGCTTCTTCTCCTCTCTCCTTTTTCTCCCCCCAGACTAGCTCCTCTTTTTTTCGCCACCGCCGCCAAGCTCTCGTTCTCCTATACTCGCCCGGCTGTTGCGTCTCGCGCACAGAAAGGACTCGAGCTTCCGGCGGGATTTTGCCTTACCAACGCGGAATTAAACCTCTCCCGAAGCTTTTCTTCCGCCCCTGATTCGCTGAGAGAGTTTCGGATGTAGCCTCGGCGAAGACGACGCTTTCAATTTGCCGGCCTGACACGCTTCGCTCGAACGAGATAGAAGTATTTAGAGAATTCGAATTTAATTCTCGCGTTTTTCATATCAGCGCGTCGTAAAATTTTCTCCACCTCTGAGCTGCGCGCTAATCGAGTCCTCTCAGGCGTTATCCGATACGAAACTAGCCGACCAGTTTCAAGACAACAGCGCCGCGCCCCTCGAGAGAGGGCCTGGTAAAAAAGGAGCGAAACCGGACCTCGCGCGCGAGCGTGAAAATTCGCGGGACGAAGAGCAGCAGCGCCGGTGTCGGATTATTACCGGACGATAAATTACCCGTCGCGGCCGCGCTGGAAAATGTCCCGCGTTAACGCCGGCCCCTAATTCAATTTTACGCGCGCAAACATCGCGTGCGAATTTTCGCCCCGAGTACCTCTCGGAGAGGTGAAAATTTTCAGTCTATTCGAGAGACGTGTTACCACACTCTTTCAATTCGACGGAGTCTTTGGAATTTTTCGAGGTTTTTGAATTTTTTGAAGGTATACACGCGCATGTGCTCCGCATATTACGCTCGCATTTTCTCGTAAAATGAATCAGTGTTCTCGGGCCTCGCCGTTAAATCCGGGGGCTATTTGAATATTTCACTTATGACTCCGGAGCATTGATTACCCCTTCCGACGCCGGGGGCTTACAAAATAAAGTTATGAAAGTTTTATTAAGGCGTATATTCAAAGCGTTACTTTGCCTTCCCGAGCTCGCGCGCCCGCGCGCGCAAGCGCTCTTTTACGATGTTTACCTTATCTGTTTATGAAGCGAGTAACCGTCGCGAAATCATTCGACTAGGCGCCTTTATCACGAGCCCGGGCTTTTTACAGCGCTTGCTTTATAGGTCGACCCTTTGGCCGCGTGCGCGTAAAGCGAGACAATAAAACCGCGCCGATAGCGAGCATTTTTATCATTACGAACCTACAGCTGGTCGGAGGTATAAACAACGCTCTCGCTTTGATTTTCCAAGTCGACATCTCGCGTTGGCAAAGCACATCAAAATAAGCCCGTCGCGCGCGCGCAAAAAACTAAATCGGCCTTTGAGGGGATCGAGCGGACGGCCAAATGGGTTTCCGAAAACTACGTGTATACGAAGGATGACTCGGCCCGTAATCCGCTCAGGCTCTAATCCCCCCGGCTATCCTTTGACGAGACAACAGGTGAGGACAAATTCCACGAGACGCTTTAAGACCGCGACACACGATGCAGGGTGCTATAAAACGGCCGCAAGCGTATCCAAGCGCCGGAGGTCAGGCTAGCGTTAAGTCGTTAGTCCTTGAGATATCCAGCTTGTCGGTCATTGAATCGAGTCGCCCGCCCGGAAAGTTGGGTCGCGGAAAGGCGTCGAAGGTCTGTTTATAGCATTGACGAAAGTTGGCTACAGCTCGCAGAGAAAAAGGGACGCAGGCGCGGCGCAAACAAGAAGAGCACTAAGCAAGAGCGTAAAAAAGGCCTAGCGCGCAACAACTCCAACGCGTTCTTTTTTATCCTGCCAAGTCACATCTCCTCCATTTCCGAGCTGTTGTTCTCGCGCGGCATATAAAAACTTTTCTCCAATCTAGTCGCTTTCGAGTGTGCGAGGGAGAGAGCAGCCTTTGAGTCACGTAACGCTTTCCGAAGCACCCCGCGCAAAACCGGAAGTTGTCCCGGAACGTGACGGACAGAGCCGATGTAGCCCGACGGCGGCAGTCGCGCATACACGGGCGGACGCATTTACGGGACGGGTAATTGGTTTTTGCAGCGCCGCGTTCGCGAGCGAGAGAAAGTGCGGATACGCGCTATCGCTCGCGGATAATAAGGCTTCTCTGCCGCCGGAGGGGGAGAATCAGTGTCATCGATAAGGGCGAACCCCTTACCAGACCGCCCGCAATCAATCTTGCCCCGGGGAACAGCCAGAGGCGGCTGATGATTTTTTCTTCCACCGAATTGCCCCCGCAACACGTGTACAGCATTCGTAGCGGCGAGACATGGAAATTGCCAATCGTGACCGCGGGATAGATCATTATCCTTTTTTCCCTCTCTTTCTCCCCTCCGCGCGACGCTGATTTGCGCGTCAATCGCGACGACTTCGTCGCGAAATTAGCCGCGGCAAAATAAGCTCGCACGAACAATCGCGACGCGCTGCTGAAAAATCAAACACGCGAGCTCCGGAATTTAATTCCCGATGTACTTTTTGCCGCGCGCGCATACACACACATCGTCGTACCGGCGATTCAAAGCTCGACGTCGTCGGCATTGTCATATATTGGCCTGAGTGCAGCGACGCGAATCGCATAGGAATGTGGCACGTAGAGCACAATGGCTGTAGGTATGTTTGAGAAGGAGCGGAGCTCGCTCTTTGCTCGAATCTCTTTCGTCGTCGTCGTCGTGCGGTTTTTTTTATTGGCTTCCTGCTTTATCTCTCGAGATCCGCGCGCGCGCGCGCGCTTGTTTCTGCCCCCCGTCGTATTTCGTATTCAAAGACCGGAGTCGCGTTTGAACCCCGGACCCCCTTTTTCACGCTCGACGCGATAGTTGCGCGCGGAATATTGCGTCGAGCGTGGATATAGTTGGAAAACTGCGCGCGCTCACAAAGCCACCGCAAAAGCCAAGGCCGCCCGAGTTCGAATTCAATCAATCCGCGATGCGGCGGCGGCGGCGGCGGCGGCGGGGACCTGATGAATTGATAATTACTTATCCAGCAGTGAATTCCTCCGCGCGTAACTGCAAACTCCAGCCCTGATTGAATTGTTTACGATTTTACTTGCAGGCATCAAAGTCGACATAAACGTGCCGGAGGAAGCGGAGCTCGGGCATTCGGTGGACCTCAAGTGCTCCTGGAAACTTCCCTCCAGGAACAGCACGCTCTACTCGGTCAAGTGGTACAAGGACGAGCACGAGTTCTTCAGCTACAATCCCGAGAACAGCATCCACGACCGCACGAAGGTCCACCCGCAGAAGGGAGTCAACGTCGACGTGAGTACAAAACTGCCTGCCACGCACTGATATTCCTATACTCTCACGAACCGGAGCAATAACCTACTCTCGATCTTTGCTCGTAAAATCGACTCCCTCTCGCGCTGGAGAAACATTGTCACTAGTCGCTTATAGTACACCTTCGACGCGATCAATCTTGTTCTCGAGGAGAAAGAATTCCTCCCGAGCAGACTCGATCCGAAACTTATTCTCCGACGATTCGCGAGAGACGCTACCCCCCCGGCGAAATTCAGACACTTTTTTAATACCTCAGGGGAGGTGTCTAAGTACAGCCGAACAACGCATTACTCGCGTCGCTCAGCTGCCTGCGGCAGCTGTACCTTAGAAACTCGCCGGGAATGTGTGCGCGTGTGTGTACACGGCGCTGCGGCGAAATTCGAAGCGATTCATCTTGCGCGCAACGCAACATCAATTCCAGAATCGCGCCAACGCCGCGCGCGTTCTCCATGTCTTCTTCATTGGCTGGGCGCGTACGCGAGCAAACTATACGGCGAAACCTTGAGAGCTTGCGCTCCTTTTTTTCCCCGTCTATATCTCGCGTATGTCGTTCTCGTATTTCCAATTTCTGGCTGATTTTGATGTGTGGTTATCGCGTGTCGCCGCACGGCAAGATCAATGGCTGGGAGGGATCTCTATCCCGTACCCTCGTTACTCATTCTCCGTGATCTTCTTTTTCTCTTTCTCGTTATTATTTATTATTCCGCCTTTTTTAAAGCCATTCACAAAATTGTCAAATCCGGCAATTTTTTATCCGCGTACAACTATAACTCATTCGCCCGGGGCAATAAAAGCAAAACTCTCTCTCTCTCTCTCTCTCTATCTCTCTCTCTCAGGCAAGATTAAAAGTCGCGCAACATCTCCTCTCTGTGCGCGGCGTACACGACACGACAACTCGCTCTCATCCAAAAGTGCGCCGCCGCGCGAGAGTCTCTCCCGGTGTGTAGGTAAAACCCCGCAAAGACAAAGCTCTCGGCGACATAATGAAAATTTAATGCTGCTCGTCGCAGCGGCTACACTCGCGCGCTGCAGAAAGCAAAACATGAGACAGCTCGCAGCCCTGCCGATTTCCGAGAAAAAAGGGGGCGGACTAGGAACATTAGCCGTCGCGTGAGCGGCTTCGCTGCAGCTCGCGCGCAAATTAGTGAATTAAGCCGGAAGGAAGCCGGGTAGAGGGGCGCGAGAGGAAAATTCTCGCGCGCGGCTGTAAATTCGACGGGACGCGGGCAAAAGTGCGCTCGCGAAATGAAATTACGAGGCGAGAGAGAGAGAGAGAGAGAGAGAGAGAGAGAGAGAGAGAGAGAGAG
>QLSS01000024.1:26251-211912 GCA_024372645.1 Trichomalopsis sarcophagae | reverse complement strand
GAGAGAGAGAGAGAGAGAGAGAGAGAGAGAGAGAGAGAGAGAGAGAGAGAGAGAGAGAGGGAGAGAGAGTAAATGGCCGCGACACAAAGGGATGAAAATGCGAAGCGCATAAGAGCGTCAGGCTGCGAAGCGGGTAAATGAGAAAATTTTTTGCCGCGCGCCGAATTTTTTCGCCAGGGCACAAGGGGCACTGGTTTTGACTTTTCGCGCATACGCGAGCGCAGGGTGAAAGTGTCGTCGCTTGTTTGCCCTCGACGTGCGCGCGCTGCAGTCGAAAAACATCTCGAATAAACAAACCTGCGTGAGACGAATGAATTGTCCTTGCTGGAACATTAGAGCTTACTTGTGTTTCGGCTATCCGTATAGCGATGCTGGACGAAGAGTCAATATTGCTCTCTCGGGGGCACGCTGAAACCGAATAAAAATATGTTTGATCAGTCCTTTGTAGTAGCACTCTTTTAACAAAAAAAAACAATCAAACACGCGCGGTGCTTTTGTCGGTCGAAAAAATGTTTTGTTACACAGGCTCTCTCTCTCTTTCCATCGCGTACATCGAATTTTTAGAGCTAGCTGCTCTCTCTCTCTCTCTTGGCTTCCGCGTCTATAGCGTGCAATTCCAGTCGCAATATACAGCGGATCCATTTTCCCAATACCTATACGCGAAATTTCGTTCACCGCCCGACGCAGCAGGCCAAAGAGAAATTCGTCAGCGGTGAATTTCGCGCGCGCTAACGGAAAGCTTCCTCGGTCGCGCGCAAAGTTTATTCAGCAGGCCCGATCCTCCTGTTCTCGAATGCTTATATAGGTTACATCTAGCCTCCAGCTGCGCACGGCTCCGCGTCGAGTCGGTTAAGTCTGATTTACAAGCTCTCGCCGCGTGCATAAACACGACGGACGAGATTTCCCCGAGAAAAATTACCCGGCCCTTCAGATTTTCCCTCCTCTCGCACCGGATTATTTACCTTTAGCCCCTTCCGTCGTCTTTCCGTTTCGCGTTGATTGCCTTTTTTTCGAATATCTACGATTGGGACTCGAAAAATTGGGTAAACACGGGCTTATATGCGATCCAAAAAGTTGGTCGATCCGAGATCCGAGAGTCAAGTGCAACATAAGTATACGCGTCTATGCGCGAGAGGACTGATAAGACTGCGATAATCTTTTCGAGCTAATAAACAAAGAGCAAAGTCTCGCATTTCTCGTTCCCGGTATTGCTAACCTATATCTTCCCTTCTCCCGTTGACCGCGCACAAAATTGCTATCCTTCCGAGAAAGCGAAATAATCCCGCGGACGCGAAAACTCGAGTAAATCTTGGGCCCATGACAAACAAATTTTCTTACTGTTCGATGCTTACGGATGCTGTATGGACAACGAATACGTACCTGTACCCGATGCAGCTGCAGTGGACCTTCCGCTGATCAGTCTGGGCCGATACACTCATGTACTTATATACAATTATATCTTATCCCGGTACAGTTTGTCTATAGCAACACTAATGCTACCCAACACAAAAAACTCGACCTATAACCACGAAGCGAGTCCCGCGTAAACTGGAAGAAAAAACTTCCTATCGCTGCCTGCATAACTGCGCTTCGCGCGTTCCAGCTTTTATTTTGACGGTTTGTCGGTTTAAGGTCACGACTCTCGATACAGTGTTGCCGATACTTCCGCTCTGGCGCTGTAGTCGCCAACGGCCAAGCGTTCTCAAAGCTGTGTCTGTGTCTCAAACGTTCTATTTTGTATCGCACGTTTGGCCCTTAATTTCTTTGCGACCGCGAGGACATGACAAAGTATCCAACGATTTATTAACTTGGATAATTGATTTTTCATGAGCCTTTGTTAGTGTGCGAGGGCATTTGAACCTTGATTCAATTCATTTTTTGTGTCGATCAAAATTTTGAGTTGCTTCGAGACGATCATTCGATCTACCTATGATTTCTACCATTACAATGGATCAGCTGCTTAGTTCCAATACTAAGAACAATGTCGGTAAGTATATATGCTTTTTTCTTTTTGTTAATATTTTCACTGTTATTCGTGTAGAATAGAGGTTAAACTTATAAGACAAAACATTGATCATTTCTTATTACAGAACTATCGACAAATACGAGTAATATAAAAAAGCCTCGAGTAATAACTAAATTCACAAAGCCAGAACGAAAGAAGATTTCCTCAAAAGAGAATATTCTGGAACAGGAGTCCACTGCAGCGACTTTGACTGAAACATCTAATTCAAAAAAAGAATCATCTGTTTATTCCAATGAGTCTATATTTATGGATCCTCCAAATACATTGCAAACTCAGAAAACTGATTGTCTACAAACCAGGCTTTCAAAATTAGAGTCATCTTTTCCAGCCAAAATTAGTCCTCTGAAAGAACACAACAACAATGAAAATTCATCAATAGACAATTCAACGGTATCTACATTGATATATAATAATTTTATTTTTTTATACTAAAGATGATAAAGAAACTTCATGTTAACTTCTTTTTTTATTTTCTAGCCTGCAAAGAAGAGATTAGCTTTATTGATAAAAAAGATGAGAGAAACGAAATTTGAACCTTCAAAAACTTCTCAATCAGTGCAAGATGACCAACAGAGTAATAATGGCTTGGAGAAGGAAAATGGATCATTTGTGAACAATAAAGCTAGCAGCAATGATTTTATTCCAATCGTGGATTCCAATTCACAGGTACAACATCAAATTTTATAGGTAAAAGTCACTATCAGACACACGAGTATAAACAATGATAAAGTTCAGTGCAGTATTCAATTTTTCATTCATTTTTTATGAAAGAACCTTGTCTAACTAAAATTATAAATTAAATCTTAGGCTAAAACTCAGATTTGGTCGTTATCCAACAAAATATGGCCATCAGATATTCACACAAATCCTAAAGAAATTTTTCCTTCGCTGTCACACGATGAGTCACTTATTTTAACGTATATTTATACTGGATTGCTATGCTCAAGTCGAGTATTCATAAATCCATCACAAGAGAGTAAACTATTGGTATTTACAATCAATTTCCAAACACTAACAAATTCATTTTTTATACTTCACACTCAAACTGTTCTAACACATGTCTAGTCAGATCGACAAAACTTTCATCTATATGTATACATTCATTTATCGCACTGTGTTTACTTACTCAATTATTACAGAGTACACCATATGACTGGTCATTGTCACCCCAGACTGCTTCCCCACAAACTGCACAGTCGAATGCAGAACCTTCAAATCAATTCATTTCCTGTAATCAGACAGATCCTACTCAACCCAGTCCTGCAACTACGAAAACTATGCCGCAGGTAAAAATACACAGTATGGCTTTATTTATTTAACTGTGCAAGATCAACCTCTTAATGAAATCATTTTTAGAGCGATGACAAAGAAAATAAGGATGGCAAAGCACCAGCACAGCGTCGCTTAACCCAGTTGCTGCAAAAGTTGCGAAATTCTTCAAGCGTCAAGAGTTATCTCGCGTCGGCAACTCCTCCCGAATCATCGGTTTCTTCTTCGAACACAGACTGCAACAACTTCAGAAAGAAGACCGGATCTTGCGTGTGCTACAACTGCGGTAGCCCCGAGCACAGCTTTCCCGTCTGTCCAGAACCGCAAAGACGCTTCTGCCACAGGTGCGGCTTCGACAACGTCACAGTGAAAAACTGTCCACGTTGTCAGAATAGTCGAAGAGACGCATAAGCCAGCTAGTTGCATCATTCTGAGGCAAAAAACCTTCTTTTTTTTTTTGACAGTGAAGATAAAGATTAATTTTAATAAGCTTGTACCTGCCAATGTGATTATTTTAGGTTCATGAAGCTTTTTTTTAACTAATGACAGGTAGTGTTTAAAAAGATTGACATTTTTAGTTTAGTCAAGAAGTTCAATGAAATTTTAAGTTAGAATAATGTTTATATTTCGCCAAGACGAATTAATTTTAATGAGTTGTACCTGTCGATGTGATTATTTTAAGTTTATGTAGGCTTTTCCTTCGCCTATGACAGGTAGTCTTAGAATCATTTAGATATTTTAATTTAGCAACATGTAAATCATCAACGTACTTGCATAGAATATAATATTACAACAGAATCATACGCTGTAGCACGAATTCAAACCATCGAAAAGCCGTCTGCGCATAATCTCGGTAAAAGCCTCGCCTTGGCTAAAGAGAAGAAGCGCATAGACATGCATCACAAAGGGCCATCTCGGAGAACTCTCTTCGTGAAAATATCCATACTCCGGGCCACAGCAGGGAATTCCCCGGAAAATTTACCGCGGCCATCGGTCATCGCGGATTTGAATTCTCGCAACGGCGTACATCCGTCCGTCGGTCGGGCCTTTAAAGTCGCCATAACTTTTATTTAATCTCCGGCGCGCAGATTCTTTGTAGGCGGCTCTCTCTCTCTCTCTCTCTCTCTCTCTCTCAAAGCGTCGCTGAGGAATTGAATTTGTCAAAGGCTCTTATGTACATATCTCGAGAGCTTGGTTTTTCTGCAGCGGCGGCCGCACGATAATGCGAGAATCGTAAATTCCTGAAGATGTATGCGTCGAGTCTGGCGATTTTTCAGAGATTAAATTTCCCCGGATTTATTGCCTCGATAAATAAAGGTTGCGCGAGCTAGCGAGCGAGCGGACGGACGGGAGAGACTACTCCTCGATTGTAATTGCGAATCAGGGCGCGACCGAACGGCCCTTCGTGCATGCGTCTGAAAGTCGCTTGCGGAGCGAGGGCCAGGCGAGGCCATCAGTCATCCGATAATTCAATAGATCGCGGCCGCAGAGAGGAGGAGGAGCTCGCGCGCACGCCTATCAATCGAGAGACTGGCTCAATTTCTCGCCCGGCGACGATAATCCTCGCTCGTCGCTCGCAATTTCTCGCTGGATACACCTACTGCGCTAATTTATTTTGCCGGGCGTATAACAATTTCACGAAGCTTTTAGCGAATTAATCACTCGGAGTTCCAGGTGAGATTAGAACAGATAACTGCGCTCGTAATAGTTCAAACAACTTTGTACTTGCTTGTTTCTTATACGTACTGTGCGATTACGAAGCGAAGAGCGAGTAGAAAAAGTCGTGGTCCGGTCGGACAAGCTGGACGATCCCAGAGCAAATCATGTCGAAAGCGCGGGCAGGCATAGCGGCAACGAAATTTCCGTGTACGCGTCTCGCAAGTCTGCCTCGCGGTGTCTCGGGTGCGCTAGCTAATTGGACGAGGGACCCGCATGTCGGGGGAGCCGCGGGAGTTGCCTTGAATTATCGAACTTGGATGCGTCCTCGTCGTGTTTTGATTTTCTATACGCTGCGGCCTGTTGTGCCTTGTTACAAAGGCTTTCATTACTTCATGAGCCATATCCGAAGCGAGTGATCGATATAGCTGGTTTTTAACGTTTCTTCCAGGCCGATGATTGGACTCTTGTAGTTTCCGCATTATTAGATCAGAGTTAAAAGTTGCGCGCGCGCGCGCGCGGACAAGATGTAACGAACTCGATGAAAGTTTCCGCGAGCCCGATAAAGCGCGCGCTAATCAAATCCCCCGATGAAGTCGAGGGAGATACTTCGTAGAGCGAGTGTGATGCAGTGCGGTGCGGTTCTGGATGTACTGAATTGAGAGTAACGAAAACGCGTATATCCCTTCGAATTACTCTCTGGCAAAAATAGCGCGCTGGAAAGGTATAGACCGCGTCATTTATCCGAGGCTCGGCGGCGCAAAAAATTGAAATACGCGTACAGACGCGTAGATCCATAAGGGATCTCGCGGTGTCAGTTTCGTGCTTTTAATAGATTCGATCGGATTACGGCTTGCTGCCGTTGACGTTACCGCAACAACATTGTAACCAGCCAGCGTGTGTACACACATGCGTATACATATGGCCTCGTGGCTTTGCTCCGAATTTCTCTGTTGACACAGCGTTTGTAACAAAAAAAAATTGGCAACGAGTTTTTTTGCGACACACTATTTTATATAAGCTTAGCGTTCGCACATATCGACTCGAGAATACGGCTAAATGCAGCCTAAGCCGCTTATACCCCGCCCCAAGTTCGACTGCGTAATTCGTCATCGATTCCGGCCACCAAATGTGCTTCCCTCGGCCGACTTTCGTCGAATAACCCGAGCTCCCAATAACTGTGTATGTGTGTGTGTATGTGTACGTGTGTGGCCGCCGTTATCGGCGACAGCGGCTGTCCCGCAGAGACTCCCGAGAGGCTCGTAAGTCTCCGCGTAATCTCGAAAAGCTTTTAAACGCTGCTTGAGGATGTGCGTATGTTGCGCTGACCCGCTTACGTACACAATATGTATTGGGGAACTATACATCGGATTTACGACTGCGGTTGCTTCGTTCTCGAGCGAATCGCTGCAAGAAATGCGAGATTGTATTTCCGTTAAATATGGATGCTCGTGAGTTATACGATGCGATTTGTACTTGTATGTAGCGTGTGGAATTAATGATTTGACGTTTGCAGATTATGTACAGCGATCAGAACCTGATACGACTGACGGGCCTGAGCCTCAACAGCTCCGGTCAGTACAAGTGCGAGGTGTCCACCGGGCCGCCGTTCTTCGCCACCAACTACAAGCAGAAGAACCTGACCGTTATAGGTAAGTGTTTTGTGTAATTGAACGTTAAACTTTACTAGTGGACGGCTATAGCAACACGTACACACGCAGTCACAGACTCGACGTAAATCAAGCGGCCCGGACCAGATGGTTCGAGCCATCGAATTTCGCACCTCGGTGTATTCGTATCCGTCGCGCAAAAAGCGAGCTGCTGGGACACGGCGAGTTTTGAAAATCCGACTATCGGACGTATTTACCGCTCGATGCGAATCAGGCCTCCCGAATCGAGCGCGGCGTACAAATCAGCCGAAGGCAAACACACGCGGCTGGAATCTCGCGAGAAAAGCTGAAAGAGAGGGGGGTCCGGACGGCGAAAAGCCAGCGAAAGAATTACGAGCGACGCTCCATCATAGTTTGCAGTATTTTGGCTCGCTCGCGAGTAAAAGCCTTTCCGAGAGAGCGGGGGCGATAAAAAGGAGAGGAAAAAAGGGCGGGGCGCAAGCGCATAAAGGCGAACGCGAGCGCGCGCGCGGCCCGCGAGAACGAAGACGTAGGAGGAGGATGAAAAATCCTGGGCACCTACTCGTTTCGCCGGGCAATAAATTCTTCCGCTTAGCTAGACAAAATATATATACGGCTATCTTTTCGTAGTTATTACGCCGCTATGCGGAGCGAGCCCCCGGCTGATGTATGACCGAGCATACATATAGGCATCGATGCGCCGGACGCTCTATGTGCAAATATCAGGTGGATATAATCGAGGCGAATAAAAGAGAGAGAGAGAGGCAGATGACACGCGCGAGCGCAGTGCTCGACATATCCGACTGCTCCATAAATAAAGACTGCGACGTTTAGCGAGAAAGGGAGCGCAGCTCTGAAAAGGAGATCAAGGGGATCCTCGAGTACAGCAGCGGCCCTTTTCCAGAAGCACACGGGTAGCGAACTCGACCTGCGCGCGGAGCATCAGCGCCGATTGACTTTTCGTTGCCGCTGAGCCAAACGGAATGTTAAGCAACTGCGATTAATCATCCAAGTACGAGCCCTTTGACTATTCGGTTTGCCATGGAAGTCTGGAGGAATAAAGAGTAGAGAAGAGCCGACCAGTTCGAAGAGAGAGAGAGAGAGAGAGAGAGAGAGAGAGAGATTTCAGCCGCAAGTGACACACGCGGAGTAACGAGCTCTTCCGCAGAGCCGCAGCGCAGGACAGAGCCAGCAGACTCGTATACGGCGAGGCTGAAGGGAAACTTGTAACAAATGTTCGCGGTACAGCGGGAAACTAGAGCCGAGAAGTCAGTTTGCTCTACGCGTGTACGCGGGACGAACTCCTCCGTCGGCTGCTGTGCGCGAGCCAAGGGTCTCTCTCTCTCTCTCTCAAGCAATGGCGAACTTTCCAGTTAATCTTTGGTTAAAGTAATCTACAATCGTGCGTCTTAGTTAACTCGCTTCTCGATACCCCGTCCGCGAGAGCTAGAACGGAGTTTCGCCTCCCTCCCCGGGGGCTACTGTGCGCACCGACGACGTTATACCGATATACGAGAATCGCGTCCCATTAGCCGGCGAGCAAAAACACTCGGCCGCAATTATACGCGCGCGCGTATACAGCACTCCATTAGCAATAAAAGCTCGCCGTTGCGCCTCGCGCGTATTTGTATTGCGAGCTCGCGCGAAACGAGCCGAGAGAGCCGGAGAGAGGACAAACAACGCTGCAGCGTCAGCACCTGAATACTGCTGACCAGCACACCTGCGAGGCGACGACGCCGATAAACCGTCCGTACCTTTTCTCGAGAGCTTCGCCGCACCTTACCGGGAATCCACTTCTGGCCGAGTATAGCGTTCGCGGAATTTTCGAAGCTTAGCTGCAAAAAACTGTACACGATTCTTCTTCGACGAACAAATGACGCCACTCCGAGTCGCAGCGGAATATTAATCAACGGATTTTATAGCTCTCGGCTCGCGCTTTTTTATTAATTCGAGATTATGGCTTTTCGATCATCTCGATTGAGCGATTTTAATCGCGACAAATCTGCCGCTCCCGAATCCTCGAAATGGCCCATCAATCAGCGGAATCTCCCGAACGAGCCCGTATACAATACTCTGCCTCTCGCGACGCCGGCTCTGTATGGACTGCGAGCCAAACTACGTAATTCGCGCGGCAAAGTGCATATAATTGGAGCACAACAAATGGGCATTAGCCTCGCACACCAAAGCTTGGGGGCTAACGCGCAGAGCCGTCGATTGATTAAAGGTGCTCAATTGGCCATTAAAAGCCCGATGTGTGTGCCAAAGGGGGGGGGGGGGGGGGGGCGGGACACTCGGAAGACAGACGCTCACGCACGGAAGCGAGGTTAGGCGAGCGGATTGATTATTTGCGGCGATTGCTTAATTAAACCCGATCGTCCGTTCGCTCGCTCGTCGGTAGTCGAGTGTTTTTAAAGCCGGACTGAGTGATGGCAAAGTTGACGCGTAAATCGAGCGAGCTCGGCGATTTTAATATCGCCTGCCGCGATAAAGAAAGATTCAATTAGCGCGGCGACAAGTGGACGGAATCAGCTCGCGGAAAAGTTGAGCGCATAACGGCCGGATAAAGCCCGCTTACAACTTGCCGTATGCCAATATCTCATCTCGCGCACAAGAGCTATCGAACAGGGAAAGCTCTCTTAAAAGTTAAACACTGCGCCGCCGAAGCTTAGCCTGATATCCGACGCAGCCTCGTAAAATCCTCGCGGTCCATTCATTATGCGAAAGTTTCTGCGCGCGCCGTCTTATTTACTACTTTGCCGCGGCGGCATCGCGATAGCGCCGACTAGTTGCGGGGAAAATTTAGCCCTCGGTTTTTGTCCCCCGCGGCCACAAATCTCGAACGGGGGATCCGAGAAATTACTTTCCCGCTGCTGTTCCTTTCTTCTCCGCCGAGCGTTATTATTATTTCAAGCGAGTTAATTCACCGAGTCTGTCTTCTTTTCCGCTTAGCGCTGCTATACACCGCTTTTCCTCGGGCTCGTTGCGCAGTGGCTCTCCTCCTTTATTCCGACGTTTGTTATTCGCCACGGCGACCCTGTTTCGGTTAACTTAATTCCGACCGCTGTTATTGTTTTCAAATCTTGCCTCTTTTCGTCGCGGAGATTAAGGGGCTGTTTTGAGAGTTCTGGGTACAAAATTGCCCGCGTTTACCGTTTCTACTCGTCCAATCGGAAATTTCTCGTTACGCGATGCACGTCAAAAAGAAAAAAAAAATGTTTCTCTTTCTATTCCATTGAATCCGCAGCTGGGCAATTTCACCAAAGCCATTTGGAAATTTTCATCATTATCCCGGGCATATAGAGCGAAGCAAAAATTGACATTTTCACGCCAAATACAGCCGGCAGCCGAGCCCCGATTTAATTAGTAAAGGCGTCTCCAATTACGGAATCATTAAAATTTAAAAACTCCGGCATGGCAGCACGGGCGGAATTTCGCTTATTCTCCCTTTCCTCCCCTGCTTTCGTGCAGCGAATTCGCGCACACGAGGCAAATTAGGGAGACACCGGGGCGAGTTTTTGAAGCGCGAATCCGCACTTAAAGCGACGCGGATTTTCCACGGCCGTGTAATTATATCGGGGTCAACAACCTTTCGCGCCGGGGGCCGGCCTCTAATTTTTATCTCCGAGCTCGGCGCCCCCCGCAGCCTGGAAAATCCTTAATTGTTAATTTGAAAGTAATACGACCGCCGCTGTTGTTAAACGCCAGCCATGTGCCGACGCGTACTCCCCCCCCCCCCCTCTCTTGCAGCTAGTCGCGCTTGTAATTATCCCTCGTCGCTCTTTAAGGGGCTGAGCGGCACATGTGGGAGTGCCGGGTGTGTGCTTGGAGGAGAGGCGAAAAAATAGAGAGGAGAACCGGCGTCGAAATTACCTGGAACGACGTTAATTGCTCAGTCAAATCGGGGGAGGGCTGCAATCAGTTAAGTTTGTTGAAATCCCTCAGTTTCTCGAGTCGCCAGTGCCGGCGATTTGGGGCGATTGTTTTTTTCCGAGTGAAATCTTCGACTCTAAAGCCATTCCTTCGTAAGACAAGTCGAGTCTGCACTCGGAACGAGAAGAGGCGAGAAAGAGAGAGGAAAGGAAAATAAAGGACAACGCGCACGCACTCGTCGCGACTTTTTTAAAGTCACAGTTTGTTTTAACAGCCGAGTAGTAAAACTAGCGTTACGACCGGCCGCTCGCTCTTGTTAGCCCGGCTTTACGTTTTCATTATTCTTCGGCGCGCGCTCGCTCGCGGGTAATGCAATTTTCATTAAAAATTCGCTGCGTATAATATTAAGTGCTCTCTTAAGAAAGTTCTCCCGTCGCTCGTTCGCTAAGTAAGCGAGATAATACGGGGGCGGCGAAGATGCCCGATTAAAATTTTTACTCGCATTTTTGATGCCCCCGCCGCGAGGGCGAATAATATTTTAGATAACTGTTTACGGCCTCGTCAGCCGGCGCATCTTATCGCGCGAATAAAACGACGACGATAGCCCCGATGGCCCGGGGTATACTTTGTATACGCTCTTATCGTTCATGGCGAGCTACGCTAAAGTCGAACGTTTTTCCAGCTTATTGCCGAGCCGAGTCGATCGCTGTATTCTTATCGGGCGCAAGAAACCCCTTATGACTATTACGCGCGAAATCCGAAGGAGGTCGTTACGCGCGAGGCTCCGTTGAAAAACTTTAGCGAAATAATCGTAGAGGCGTCAAACGCCGAGTGACGATTACCGACGATTAAAAACTCCCCCTCGAAAACGACAAAAAAAAAAAAAACACGGGCCTCGCAGTGCGAGTACATTTCGTCGCAGAACTAACTGAGAGAGCGAGAGCGACTCGAGAGCTGCAGCGGCAGCCACTTGTAGTGAAACGTGCAGCAGCGAAACGACGAGTGCGCCTACGCTTCAGAAATTCAGAGCCACCACCGGCTCCTTTTTTCTCCCTTTGCCCTCGCTCTTTCTCCCGCGCGCGAACGCCGTTATTTCGCATTCTATGCTTCCCTCTTTTTCGTCGACGCTCTTCCGCCGCTGCGTGTGCGGCTTACGTGCATGTACAACCTTGCCAGTAGTACAGGTACCCGCAGAGGCGCTTTTTCAGCCGCTGCTGCAGCGAGGAGCTATAGCTCGCTCCGTGCGGGTATTTATCGGCCTGCGCTCGCTCGGCAGCGGCGCAATTTTCGCGAGGATGTACTTTTCGAGTTGGGCTTTTTCCGGGCTTGTGATGTTTTGATGCTTCGCCGCCGGAAAGCCCTTTGTTCGCGGTAATTGAGCGAGAAAGTACCGAAATCAACGAGCTGCGCAGAGTCGAAAATTTGAATTTCCCGCGCCGCGAGTAACGCCAACTCGGAATAAGCAAAAATCTTAAAACAAACGCGGCCCGCAGCAGCTCGCCAAAACAACAATGCGCAAGCGACTCCTCGTTTCCGCATCAATACAAACATCTCTGGCTGTGTTTCCCCTTTCTCTCTCTCTCTCTCACTTCTTGTTTCCCTTTTTACGCTCCTAACGTATGCCGACAGTCTCGCTCTCTCTCTCTCTCCCTCGCTTTTCTTCGCGTACTTTCCCGACTCCATTCTCCTCTGCAGCGCGCAGCGGGTCTTACGTTTCAAGAGCCAGCGAATGCATTAACGTGTCTCGTACACGTACACACGCGCGCGGATGGTCCACGTCAGCGATCCCCGTAATAAGAGTAGAATAATGCGCAGCGGACCTCGCGACGACTTTCTTCCTTCCTTCTTCTTTTTCCCCCCCGTCTCTTCCTCTTCCTGCAGCGGAAGATGCAGCAGCTGCTGCTACCGCTGTTATATGTACCGCGAAGAAGACAATCGCGAGCAGCGACTGCTCGCTCTCGCAACTTATCAGTTGTTTTCGAAGCCACTCGAGAGGTTATGCGCTCGCGTATATTTCGGAAAAACTCGTCGTGATGCAGCATCGAGAGGCAAATTGCGTTTGCCCGCGACGGAATTTTTCTCCTCTCGACGCGGAGAAATGCGCGCGTTCTCCTCGATCTTTAAAATCGAAGCTGCTGCAGCAGCATGGAAATTTTCGCGAAATTCGATCACGAGTGTGCATCGCCGCGCGAAATCTTCGAGCGAGGAAAAACGAGACCGAGAAACGCCGAACGACATCCGGCATAATTGCCATCAGAGCGAGCGAGCCGGTATATGGCGATACATAAATTTGTCTCTCGATCCCGCGAAAGCTCCCGCGCGCGACTGCACGCTACGTACACACTAGTGAGAGAGCGCGGCTATCGAAATAAAATTGCCGGTGAGCCGTGTCGCCGTAAAAACCAATAATTTCCGGCGATTGAATCCTGGCTTGGCAGAGCGACTGCAGCGCCCTCACCCCGCCCGGCCGCAATAAAGAGACGCCGGCTGCAGCGCCAGCGCGCGCAGCCTAAATTCGATTATTAAGTGGCTTTGGCAGTAGCGCAGCGCCGGTATATAGCGCGACAGTATAACGAAGAGCCACTTAACGTACGGCGCGCGGCGCAAAAACCAGCCGAAATTCTCACGGAGAGGGCATAAATCGCGCGACCGAGGATAAGCCCGCGGCAGCGACGAATGGCGCGCGGGAAACTGCTGCTTGTGCATGTGACGCGATCGCCAGCATACGATTAACGTCGACGGCTGCTTTTTTTCGGGCCTGGGAAACGAATCGCGGTCGGGGTTAACGGAGCTTGCTCCGCGCTGTATTCGATCGGGAATCGCCAAAGTAGGTTAGCGCTGATGAAAAAAAAATCATAATTTCCCCGCACAGAGCCACAGCACATAATCAAGCTCCATCTGGTCCCGCAATCTCGGATCCCGCGCGGCTACCAATCCAATACACCGCCGCGCCACTCTCGAGTACAAAAAAGAAGAAACGCCGGCTGAAGAAGAGGAAGGCTGCGACCGCACACCAAACACAGCGGAGAGAGAGAGAGAGAGAGAGTCGCGCACGATCGCTTTGAGCGGAACGATTGCGGCAGCTCGCGTCGGGCGCCAGACGACGAGAGGACGTCGCCGCGTATATTTGGCGCCCATCCAGCAGACGGTCAATCGAGCGGGATCCTGGTCGCGTATGTGGGTTAGCGATGTCCATTCGGATTTGAAGCACGGACTGTCTTCGACTCTCGAGCAGAGCTGATCCTTTGCCTCTTTAATCGGAATGGAAGACACTCGACAACGCTAATTCGCCTGATCATTCTCTGGGGGAGCGGAAAAATCCGAGCGGCCATTCAATAATTCAAAAGCCAAGTAGTTCGCAAACCCGATTAACTCGTCCGGAGCTTATCTTCCACACTCTGTCCAAATACACTCGAAGCCGGGCTCGCTTCGCTCGAGCGGAAAAAGGGAGCATCGCAACACACGGCGCCTGCAGGCCGGGTTCGCTTTAAAAGTCCGAACCGGATGAAATAAAAGACCAATGAAAATCCAATTAAAACTTGCCGCTGCGCTGAAGAAAGCGAGCGGAGGCAAATCATTTAGTGGCAGAGACGGCCGGTTAATTAAACCGATCAGCCGAGGACCTAACGAGCAATCAAAGAGCTTTCCTATCGCTAATCGGCCCGCGCCCTCCTCGCTCGTAAACTTCCAGCAGGAAGACTCGCCATATGTCCCCTCGCGGCTGCTTACTTACTTCGAGCTACGTAATATCGCGATTTCCGCGATAACGCTTCGGCCAAACTTGCGCTTCTTGCTCTTCTTATCTGTTCTATTGGCTCCCGCGCGCGTGTGTGTGTGTGTGCGTATTTGCTCTCGGAACGGCTCGGTTTGATACTTCTGGCGACTTGCCGCTGGCTAATTTTCTCTCCGCGGGCTATTTGCTGTAATGGAAATGCCTGAATAATCGTTCTTTCGAAGTTGATCACTCATATTCGACAATGTACAACGTTAGCGTGCAAAATTTATTATGATCCTACGGCGTATACGAAAATTACAATATCGTTTCGCGTTCATTAATCCACTTCCCCGAAAAGCGAAATAAAATATAATGAACATTTTCGAAATGAACCCGATACTATACACAGCAACACATGAAAGACGAGCAGCCTTTTGAAAATTCTCGAAAATGATGTAACATATTTACTCATCTCTCATAACGCGCGTATCGACTTTCGAAAATTTTCATCAAATTTGTTATCGAGCAGCACGCCGAAGAATGCCCCCCTACGAGACGGGATCGAATCACGGCGTAGCATGGCCGGAATCTAAGCTCGCGCTCTTTGACAGTCAATTTTTGTCGCGATCGCAATTAAAGCTACGTGCCGTCGAGCGGAAGTAAAATCGAATGGCTGGTAAAATTAGCTGGGGAATCGGGTGTAGTGTTCCGGTAAGTCGAGCGCGACAATCCTATTATGTAAAGTCTGATTGCATTCGCGCGTTACAGCGAATTAAATTACGATTAGCTGTATATGGGAGGAGGATGAGCTTCGTTTAATTAACTGGCTCTTTCTCTATCCGCAACGAAGTCAGCGAAGACTCGCTGAATCTTGGAATTGAGCGGGGCTGAACGGATGGAAATCGCGCGATGCATAGTTCCAACTAGTTTTTTTAAAACTTCGAATCGATGAGCATTCCGGACCGGGACTTCTGGGAAAATTAAATATCAGATCCACCGACGGGATATCGTGTATGTACAAAAGTGCGAAACGTACCGAGTGCTCGTACCGGGAACTCTATAATTAACAAGCGGCACTTCTACCGAGCCGTTTCCTCTTTATCTCGCTGCTCTCTTGTCTTGGTCTCTGAACTGCGGGCATGGAGTTTTTCAATTCGATGTTTCGCAGATTCGGAGATCGAAAACACCTATTATTACTTCTGACCGGACTATACATCGAAGAAACTTCAATTATCAATGTAATTTCACGCGCGGCCAGCTCTTTGCCGGGATATTCTTTAGAGGAAAATTTAATCCCGTCCTCTCTGTTTGCCCTACGGAAGCTTTATGCTCTGCTCGCTCGTAAAGTAAGATTAACATCGAAATCGAAATATCTCACGCTTATTTATATCGATGATCCTACTGCCCCGCCGGTTTGATTTAAAATTCCGAAGCAGCGCGCGCGCGCGCGAGAGAGAGAGAGAGAGAGAGCGAGCAGAAGTTATTCCCGCCGTATATGAATTTGCATTACTCGCGCTCGCGAGTGCACTTTTCCAAACAACCACGTCCCCTCCGAGTTAATTAACGAATGTGCCGAGCTTTCGGATTTCGCGATACACGCCGGTGTGTATAATCCGAAAAACGTCGCGTTTTCCATTCCCACGGCTCTGCGCTGGTTCGAAATTTCAATCCGCCCCTCTCGATAAGCCGCGAAGTAGTAACCGCCGAGTTCGGTCGGCCGTCCCGCGAAGAGGCTATTTTTCCCGGGCGCAAGAAAAGCACGCGAGTCAATGTACGCGGAGTCATAAACGCAGCACGCGTGCAAACCAGCCCCGCGCGCGCGGGCTCGTGAATATTCACGAGGTCGTAAATATTCATGCGGCTCCGGCGACGCTCGCGAGCAAAGCTGGAGGAGCGAAAGGAGTGGGGGAAGAATCAGCAGTAGCGCGCGCGCGCCCGTCTTTTCGCGATACGCGAGCGTCGAGGCTGTACACCGGGCCGAGAAGCCGAGCTTTTCATTAAGGAATCGCAGTCCGCGACGCAGCGACGCATGAATAGTCATGAGCGCCGTTTTAGTCGCGAGCGACGCCGATGGGACTGATGTCACGGCGCGATGAATCCGAAAGGGCTTCCAAAGCCCGGGACTGTTTGCGATATTCGATCGTAATTTTCACGAGGAAATGAGGGACAATCAGCCGGTCGACCAACTCGCTTTGTCTCGCAAATTCAAATTTCCCGCCACCGAGCATTTTGTATCAACGATATCCGACAGATAATCCAGCTGTAATAGGCGCATAAAAGCCAGCCATATCTCGCTGACTCGCCAAACACGAGCTCTCCAACTCGTCACACTCCGTCGACGTTAATAAAAGAGCCGGCTTCGCTTCGCTCTCCCCCCCCCCCTGCGCTCGCGTCTATCGTATATAAATAATATAAGGGAGCGATCGTCGGCGATCGAGAGCTCGTCAACTTTATTTCTGCCAAAGCAAGCAGTCCCGGCGCACGTATCCTCGAGGGAGCGTTTTCCCGATATCTCTATATCCCGCCGCCGCGATATTCGTTCGGTATACGTTCGCGAGATAAAACGAAAAGGTATACTCGACGTCAGACTGAAAACACTGGACGTTTTCTCTCTCTCTCTCTCGATGCCGCTCGGTACATGCAATAATTGTTACAGGCGGTCTTATCTCGAGCGTAAAAATCAAAAGGAAAAAGTCCCCCGAAGAAAGGAACGTATCGCATAAGTCCTCGGCGTATCTTATTACGAATCTGAAGCACCGAGAGCAAGAGAGCAAGAGAGAGAGAGAGAGAGAGAGGAGCGAAGGAAGGGTCGTGATCGATACACGTGGAGCTGGGGCCATCGGCGATAATTTGCGGCGGCGGCCCTCGATTTACGAGCGCAGCACTGGCCTTTATGCGAAACTCATGAGGCCGGCCGGCGTGCTTGCCTCGTCCGCCTCATAAATTCGATCGGCTCCTTCATATTTCATCGGTGCAGCTTTTTCGAGGGCCGTCTACATCCCAGGCGCTCACTGACGAGTGCAGGAAGTATAACGGGGCTGGTATGAATTTCGGCGTTGAGAGCTCGAGCTGTGGGGGCGTTTACGAGGTGCAGGACACGCCGCTTCGCTGGATTCCCGATGATTTTATACCAATGAAAACAGCTACAGCTTTAAACTTTTGGACTCGACGACTTTATGCGCCGGGGATCTTATATGAGATTTCTCGCATCCGCACGGGCGACGCGTCTAAATAATATTTTAAACGAAAAGCTCGGCGGCAGCTACGCGCGATACAGGCGACGCCATAGACGGTGGAAAATATGGGAATTTCCGGGGGCTGCACGTAACACTTTGCGCTCGGGCAGAAATTTCACGCTGCCTCGCACAGCAGTGGATATGAGCAGCCTGCGTGTCGTATTTCGACAAAAAAAATCACCTCGTAAACTCGTCGCGAAAATAATGGCGGGAAACGAGCGCTCTGCGTTATACCTACTCGCCGCGCGTATTTTTTCAGCTGGATTTTTTAAATTCTCCCGCGCAGTCGCACTCCGCGTATTACCGACGTTTCTCAATTAGGGTCAGGATTATACGGAGCAGCAATTAGCCTATTTCTTGATCCTCGCCGGCTCGTTTTACAACCCGCTTTTCCTTATCAATCACTCTCGCGCCGCGCGTTTGACCGAATTTGGCTTATCCCTCTCGAGACGCCGTGAAATACGTGCTCACTTTTTCGCAATTAAAACTTACTCATGGGCTATGCGTGTGTTTGTCCGTTTCAGCGCTGCCGAGCCAAGGCCCCGAGATAACCGGCGTGACGCCCTACTACGCTCCCGGGGAGAACGTGACCGCCAACTGCACCTCCTGGCCGTCGGTGCCCAAGGCCAAGCTGTACTGGACCATCAACAACAAGACGGTAGGTGGCTGCATTTTTGAGTTGACAAACAAGATCGCTACCGATATTTTGGCTCCCTCTGTTGTATCTTATCGCGCCTTAAATAATATCCATAAACCGAGGGCTCATCATCGGGGCGCGACCTCACGACTCCTGCCGGCAATTTCGCTCCCTCCGAGGTACACACGCACGGAGCGAAATCAGAGCCGGAATCGGTCGTACGTATAGGTAGAGTCGTAAACGCTACTGCCCGCGGGACACGTTTTGATGTATACCCGGCTGGCGCAGTCGCGCGAGGGGAGAGAAAAGACCGCGATTTGACTGAGGTTGCTGGAGCGGAAGCGGCACATCGCAATATGCAGTAAAGGTAATACGTTGAGAATCGTCCTCTAAGTATATTATTTATTTAGCCGTATCCGCGCGTTTTTTTTTCCATCTCTTTGTGCCTCTCCGACGACGACGGCGAGGTTCGCGTAAACACGCGCCAGAAGTGGGTCACGTGTACGTTTCGAGATTTTGACTAGCGTTTGATGCCGCTTCGGAGAGTAAACAAGGCTGAAACCGCGCGGCTAATTCCCCATCCCCCGGCAAACTTTTCCTCGATCGCGATCTCGTGTGTGTGTGTGTGTGTGTGTCCAGCTATGTCCGTACGGCCGGATCCAGGTCAGAACTTTATCGTCGGCAAAGAGGTAATCAAAATTGACTGCGACGATCGAATCCTGCGTGGGGGGGTTAATAATGCGGTAACAGCCTCGTTTCCTTTTACGATCCGCTCTCTCGCAGCAGCAGCCGACCGCTTGACCGCTCTTCTCTCTCTCTCTCTGCTTTTTTTGTATCGCCGGCGAAGCTTCTGCTGCTCGCCCCGGCCTTTTACGATCGACCATTGTCGCGCAAAAAGCCGCGGCCTCGATCTCCAAGCAGTTTACATCCGCGAAAGCAAAATCCGCGGGAGCAATCGTAATTCACGCTCGAACTGCGTCTCGTGTACGGAGATGAAATACAAAGCGCCGATAAACGCGTTCGCGTCACACGCACGCGACCGGCCTCAGAAACAAAGGCCGTACGTCGCGCTTTGTCGAGAATTTCTTCGAGCATTTTCATTTTCCGTTCCATTTTGGTCGATCGCGACGGTAAGAGCCGCCGGTGTTTCGGGAATTTTTCATCACCGGGCGTCTCGCTCTGTATACCCGGTGTCGAAAATCGACGAGCCAAATTGGCCGCGGAAGATCGCCGGCGCGCGGACACTCCGGAAACCGCATTGATATGCTAATTACACAGGAGCGCGAGGCATAATCAGGCCGGATTATCAGCTACATAATTGAATGAGCTGTATTAATGCGCGGCTGGGCCAAAGTCCCCATTAGATTCACTCAATATTGCATCGTCGATATCAGGGATTTCGCTTTATTCTCTCCCCCTCGACGGGGCTGCGGTACACTGCGGGACAAAATCGCGGCGGCTCTCGAGATTAGATGCTCGTGACGATAATGACTCGATGTTATGTGGTAATTGCGTGTTTCATTGCGGTGATTCGGCCGGTTTTACGAGCGTCCGCATACTCGACGAATCATTCGAGTCCGCGCAGTATTTGACTTGAGTTACGGCCACGAGGCTCTGGATTAATCAATGTTAACTTATTCTTCGGCAACGAACCTCGATGCAGCTCGTATCGGCCCCGAACTGTGACCTCCTGTATAGGAAATCAGCGGGGGCGCATTCTGGCCTCGACTGTACCTCCGAGCGCTCACGTACACGTCCCCGTAGAGTCTTTCTCCGCCTGCATCCGTGCGCACGTGGTTGCAGCGGCTGCAGGCGCGCCGTTAATGCGATCCCATTAACGGCCGAAATTCACCGGACCCCGTCCGCCGCGTACGTGACCCCCTGGCCGATGTAACCGGCTGCCGTTGTCGTTGTTGTTGTTATATACGCCGGCGCTTCAAAGGGACGCGTCGCCGGAGTATAATTGGCTTTATTAGCCGGCTTGTTGGCCCGTGTGTTTTTCCCGAATATAATCGGGGACGCATGTTTTCGCCATTGTGCAGCGCCGGCCGCGCGACGCTGAATATGCTCGTCGCGCCGCCGGATAATAGGGATTGTTCGACTCGATATGTTTTTACTCGGACCACTTTTTACCCTTTGTTCCATGCCGGTTACGCGGCAATTCCGAGAATTAACCAGGCGAATTTTCATTGTTCGACTTGGTATATTAAATCACGGGACTTGAAGTGGAAAGCGCGCGGCGAAAGCCTTTTGGAAAAGCTCCGAGCTTTCGGGGGAAAAAAAAAACACTTGGAATCGCTCGCGAAAACCGTAAAAAAGTCAAAGCAACATCGCGATGAAGAATTTCGCGAAGCCCGGCCTTTGACGGGATTTCACGGTTGGTCTCCGAAACGCGCGGCGACAAGAGTTCAGCGAGAATAGTCGTTACATCTCGGAAGCGCGGCTGACGAAAAGCGACGAACCCGCTACTACCGCTATATCTCGAGAGAGTCGAAAAGCCCGCGGCTGGCCGCCGGCCAATCGGCCTCGGAGCGCACCCACGAGCCGAAGATCATTATCGAGCGCGCAAAATATCGAAAAGAAGCGCGCGTATATCGACGTCGCTGCGCTTTTTTCCTGCGCAACGCTGGACATCGGAGGGAGTAGACACAGTACACAACCGCTTTGATCCGGCGACAAAGCGTTTGCCGCGGCTTTTTTTCGTCCGCGGCAAACGTTTTCCCGCTGCGTCTCTCGAAGCGTTATTCCCGCTCTCGCTTCTGCCGCTGCCGGGATATAATGCTCGCTCGATTTTTTCCGCACAAAGCCGCTCGTCACCGCCGCCGTCCAAGGGGGACGAACGACCTCGGCGAAAAAAGAAGATCCGCAGCGAGAGAGAGAGAGAGAAGACTGCATCCACCTACTCCGCCCCGTGACGCGTCGCCGGGAAAAAGGTGTACACGCTCCGCAGCTGCGCCGAACGACGGGAAATTCGTTGCAGCGACTGACGTCCGTTCGTTCGTTCGTTGGCCGACGCGCTTTTTCCGAGAGAGCCGCACGTAACAAGCGTCTCGGTGCAGTATCTCGCGAAAAAGCAGACGCGGCCGAAAGCGAGGGAGGGGAGAGTAGCTTGTCTGAGCGAGGCGTATACGTGTGTATACGCTTCGTCGTCCGAGCGCGTACGCGTTTTATCGTCCGGGATAAAAGTCGCTGGAATGGAAAAACTCGAGCTCGCGCTTATCGTTCCGAGTTTTTCGCGTCGCTTGGCCTCGTGCGAGCACGCGCTACGACTTGCTTAAAGTTTCGGCAATTGAATTAGAATATTCGGGCCGTAGCTGCTGCTGCTGCTGTTGCGGGGATTTGTTCGAGCGTGAGGTTACGCATTTTGAGGTTAGGTTCGTTCGCCGCGGTAGAGAGGACGTGCTTGCTTATACTCGCGCCGCTATTCAAAAAACGACTGCCTGGCGGATTACGAATTCTGATGTTTGTACTACGCGCGACGGGAATGCGGTAATACCGTCGCAGGTGGCGCTGGCGTCGTTTTCCGTGCGAAACGCCATATCGTGCCTGTTTTCCATTCAAATCGAGTTCCTCGACCGACCGAGTAAACGAGTATGATTTCGCGATTTAAAACATCTCGCTGAAATCTCCCAGGAAAGACGGATAGGAGCTGGGACTTATCGAGCAAATTGGAAATCCACGAGCTGCATAGGACGAGGCGTCGTCTGCTCGCGTCAGAGATCGAGCGCCGCTGATAATCCCGAGCTTCGGTGCAACAAACAGCAGCAGCAGCGGCAGCTCGATCGCGCGGGAAAGAATAATCGAGGTGCTTTGCCCGGGGATTCCCCGGTTTCCCTATCCGTCGTCGATACGCCGGATAGGGATTTTTGCCCCGAGCCGGTCATTAACGTCGCCGAAGGATCGTCTTAAAATATCGCCTGATGGCTGTGTGCAAAGAGGCAATTACGCGGGTTCTAGTAGCCACTCTCGCGCGTCTGACTAGAAAAACGGCAGCGAATGAAGAAAAAGAACGACTGGCATGCAGCGAGCGGAAGGAAAAAAAGGGCCACTGCGGGAACGCATATATACATACACTCGGCAGCTCACATGACGGAGCGTGTACGAGAGCGACGTAGCTCGCAAACACGCGACAGAGGGATCCGAGGAAAAAGCCAGCGGGAGACACCGGCAAGAAGTGCATACAGCGTGTGTGTATACTGTTGTATGCGGTATACAGCAGAGGATAAAGACAGAGCGAAAAAGAGAGAAGGCGCGTAACGAGTGGGCGAAGTGCTCGTTAAAACTTGCGAGGCGTGAATATTTCGCCGCGGCGGTGAGCCGGAAACTTTTTCCACCGGACGGACGGACGGACGTCTCTGATGCCGCGCCCGCGAGCCGGTAATGACGGGAGCCGCGATGAGTAATAATAAAAAGTGCGAGAGTACCGGAGGACTATTCGCTGGCCGCTTGCAAGCGTCGTCTGCTGAAAAAGGGCTTCCTTTCTTGCTCGAGCTGATCGCAGTTGTTTAGAAGACTTCCTCTCTGCGTAAACACCGGAGGAAAGAGGACGGAATGAAAGATGAAATTCCGTTGACCTGCCGCCGGATTTCTTCGATGCTAGTTGGCATAACAACGAAATCCCCCTCGCTGAATATTCAAGAGCGGCATTGATTATTCACTGCCGGCGTAAACAATCGCTCTCTCTCTCTCTCTTTCTCTCTCGCGACACTGGCTCTTCTTTTATTAGCCCCGGGCCGTGGCCCCTTTAATCGCGCGAAATTTTCATTATTCATGGCCGTAATCGAATTAGAGCCCCGTGCACCCTCTCTCTCTCTCTCTCTCGCCTTTCACCTGTCGCGGCCAGTCGAGATTTGAATTTCTAAGGGGGGACGTTCGCTTCCGTTCGTTCGTTCGTTCGGGCTTTTTTCCACCTCCTCTTTTGTCGGTGGCGCAGCCGCGCTCATTCTCATGGAGATTAAGCTTTTCGCCGGACAACTTCTGACTCTCGCCTCTCCGCGGCGCTGCTCCTTTTCTCGCGGATATATAGCTATCCGGCGCGCTGCTCCCTCTTTTTTTGCTAGATGTCGCTGGCAGCTTCTTCTCATTCTTCCGATCCTCTTCCTTTTTTTCCTCCTCCTCCTCCTTCTTCCTCGTCTTCTCGCGGTCTCTGCTTTTTGTTCGGCTTACTCTGCAGCAGGCCGACTGCGCTGACTGCTGATTGATGAAGTCTTAACTTATTCTATTAAAAGTTTAACGCGACGTTCCGGACTGGGTTACGGGGAGACGAATTTCCAGATGTGCGATTTGCGCGTTTGATGAAACCGCTCCGCGGCGATATACCAATCCAGAGCAGTGGCGTACATTAGTACAGCTCGCGGAAAAGCGCGAAAATTGCATCCGGCAATCGCAACGGCACTCGGTATAAGCAATCCCGATCCGCGCCGCTTAAAAAGCTCTAGTCCCCGATAAAAGCGCGCGCGCAGATACGACTCGGCGGCCTTTGATCCCCCGGATTTATTAGCCTTGAAGCGCGTCGATCCCTCTAGCTCGCTCTATCTCGCGGTTTTTACGCCGATCGGTGACGAGAAGCGCGGAGAGGAGAGGGAGCTCGCTCGTGTTTGGCTTTATTTCGGGATTTACGAGAGCGGAGCGTAGAGAAAGAGATACGCGATCTCTTATCTTTACGGCATCTCCGCGAAAGGATTCTCCTCGGGCTCCCTCCTTTTTCTCTCGCTGCCGACTACACACTACGCTAGCCCCGGCGTTAATGGTCGAAATTAGGGTGTTTCCTGCCCTTCTTTACGCGCTCTTTTCCGGGGGGGATTTACGCGCGCCGGTAAAGCTGAAATATGGAGCTCCTCCGCTATCGGAACAGGTATATCGAATTTCGCGTCACGCGTTGCCGTAGCTGTATCGAGGCCGTCGCTCTCCGCGCTTTAATGATATTTATGAAAAGAGAGCCGTCCGCGCATGAGAGCCCGAAGTGCAATCGATGCGGGAGGGAGAGACGGCCGGACGTATCTCGGCATTTCCCTGAGGGACGCTAAACTTTCGCGTACATCCAGGAGCCGATGTCCCCCGACGCCACCTGTCTTCATCTTCGCCTCTCCCGCTCCGTATCCTCTTCCTCTTGTTGTTTCGCCGGCTCTCCTTTTTCTCACACCCCATATACCCGGCGTCTTTTATTCGAACTGGAAAAAGTCACACTTTTGTCGGCCCTTTTTCCTTCCCCGAGTTTCTCTCCGTCGCTGATACTCTCTTATTCGCCCGCGCGTGTGTGTATGATGTTTTTTTTTTTCGCTTCGGTGCAGTAGCCAGGCCGATATCGAGGACGCACTGAACTGTTGCTCGTGAATTCGCGCGCTGTTTGTTCGCTTCATTGTTCGTCCCCGCTCGAATGTTTGCCTGCGAACGATTGCTGTTTTCTCTATATATACGGACTGCAGAGGATAATCGGAAATGATCGCTCGATGTATTGAATTAATTAATACCGTGTGTAATATTATTTGAAACGCTGATTTACACCGGGAATGCGCGCATAAATACATGCGACTGTATATCGGCGCGCGTCCCAAGGCAACGGGCTCGATGAAAATCCGCGCCTTTTATTAAAACACGCGAAACGCAACCCGACACCTCGATTCGTCGCTATAGACACACACACACACACACACACACAGAGCGGCGGAACAAACCGCAGCGCGCGCGAACTTGGCGCTTTACAGGCAAAGTTCGCCGGTCGCTTAATCCTTTTTCGCGCAAATGTGCGCGGGGGCGGGCGGGTCCTCCCTCCCCAAGAAAAACAGCAGCGAGCGAGTAGACTCGAATCGATTCCCGCCCGCAACTGCAGCTAAACTGCCGTGTATACAGGGACGATTGATGGCCGGATGCTGCGTTGATCTTTTCCACTCGCGCCTCGAAATGCTCTTGTTTTTCAATTTTTTCCCCTGCCTTACATTAGCCGAGCTCGTTATTCGCTTGTCGCGCTCGCGCGCAAAAACAGCGGAAGGGCAGATTCGTCAGCGCGGCGTAATTTTTCAGAGCCCCGAAGAAACGCTCGAGCTCATAACGCGCCTCTGCCAAACGGAGCGTGCGCGCGGAAGAAACTTCGTGGCCGATTACCCGCGCGACAAATATATTTATGAACGGAAACGAGCCGCGACCGCGACGGCCTTTTAATCCCCGCGCTCGAGCTTCTGCCAAGTTGCCGCGAGCGAGCTCCTATATACTCTTTCTCTTCCTTCTTGCAGCAGCAGCAGCCGCGTCTCTGGCGACGCGTTTTGCCCTCGGATTTACGGGGGCGTACGCGCGGTGGGGCAACTTGTTTTGCGGCTGCGGCGGGTCTGCGGCTGACGGCTGACAACGACGACGCGCCAGCCCAGCCTGACGCGCTGATTATTTCTGCGGATGTGTGCAAACGCACCGGCGACGCGTTACACGCGCGCCCGATGGAATATAGAAATTCGAGGGGGCCGTAAGTTATTGCCGGGAAATCAGCGGAAATGTGTGTCGGCCCGTCGATCGCAACTGTCTGTTACCACTGAATGTGACGGCTTATCCCGGCGCTTCGCGTCCAGAGGAATTTCGGCTTGATTACCGCGCACACTCAAGTCTGCTCTCGATCTGCTTGCAGGTACCGGGGGACTACGTGATCCGGCACCCGGAGCTCATGCCGATCAAGGGCCAGGGCACGCCGAACAGCCTGGGCCTGCGCTTCGAGATGGAGTCGCGCCAGCTGCGCGGCGCGAGCCTGCTGCGGATCCGCTGCGTGGCTCACGTGGGCTCGCGCCGCTACGAGACCGAGCGCACCATCCAGCTGGCCCACGCCAACAACCAGCGCTTCAGCGCCGGCGATCTGCGCAGCGTCGGCAGCGCCAGCTACGCCAGCGCCGCGCTCGTCCTGCTACTGGCGGCGGCGCTCGCGACGTGACCTGCTGCTGCAGGAGAGACGCGGGACTGGGAGCGCTACGACCTAACCTAGATTACCGTACGGCGAGTGTGCGACTTTTGAGGTTGTGCTTTGTAAATTCGTGTCCGGTGCAGAGCGAGCGGTATACCGTATATACGGTACGGTTTATGACGTAGCTGTTAGGCTCGTAGAGAGGGCGCTCCGGGGCTCTCGAAGCGCATGAAAGTATGTACACAGACACACGCTCGCGTTAATGAGATACGGTTTACGGTTAAGCTATATCAAGGGTGCGTCGGTAAAATTATGCGGATGAATGCGTTACACAATAAGTGGGATTTCGCGAAATTCCTCTTTGCTGTCCATCGTTAACTTGAATATACCTATATGATATACATGCATTAAACAGTGACGGGAGAGAATAAGAGAGCCATTTTTAACGATACGAAGTATATTATACATAATTTTTGTAAATAAATTTCATTGTAAAAACGACAACGGTGGTTATCAGTCGAGAAGCCGGTGCGACGGCAGAATTGGTAATTAGGACATTACTGTTATTCATTGTATATGTATTAAGGGGTTCGCGTAAATATAGCTTGTAATGAGAACTGTACAAAGGTAAACGGACAAGAAAACAGTACGCTACGGCATTCCTACTTTGTAGCTTCGACGAACGATTTGTTCAGTTTGATCTCCATATACTCTAGTCTAGACAAAATAATCGACGCTACGCGGCCAGCGCTTTAAACAAAATTCAACGCAGGCAAACTCGAGACTCTCGAGACAAGGGTCTCCCAGCAATTTCGTCGATCGTTTTGTCCATAATTAGGAAAAAAAAAAACAGAAAGTTCACAATTCCGCGAGGCTTTAACACCATCGTATGCATAGTAAGCGAGTAATTCTACTAATAGGAGTGGCCCTTCATCGGGGCGAATTCTGAAAAAAGGATGTCGAGGGCCCGTGCCGGAGGTCGTTATGAACGCGCCGGAGAAAGAGAGAGAGAGCTTTCATAATCGATGAAAGAACGGAGGCGAAAATTCAATTTATGCTTTTTCTTATTTAATATAAACGCCGGACGGGAAAATGCGAAAGAGGAAGTAAATTTAATTTAGCGAATATCCGCGTCGCGACGAGAAATATTCCTTATCTACGCGCATTGATTCTTTGAAACTATAGCTATACATATACGCTCTTATTGCGAGATACAAGTTTCCCGCTCCCGTGTAAAATTATTATTATTATTATTATTATTGAAGGTCTACGAAATATTTATTTTAGTAAAAAAAAGAAGGATTTACGAAAGAAGTTATTATCAGCCTCATTGATTTGTTTCGTTATCTGTAAGCTTGCCTTTTGTATATATATATTTCAAAAAACATGCATGATAACGAGGCGAACAGCTTCACAGAGAAAGAGAGTAAATGTTAAATTCAACGTAATATTTTTATATATATATAAGTATAACATCGTTTCTTCCTGGGGAAATAAAGTAATCAAAAGAATAATCATTGTTTTCAATCAAAAGTACGCAATTATACCAGAGGAACGCGAGAGACCGTAAAAAGCACGCATTGTAATGAAAAAAGTTAAAAGGATCGATTATATTATAAAAGTATCTATACATATATGATATATACAAATAAAGAACTATACGTCTATGTAAATAACAACGCACTCTCTGTAAAAGCAAAGTAAGCGATGCAAGCGCAAACGCACGCGCTGCGGTGATCTTGAAGTTCTCGCATCATCTCTCGACGGGAGATATTCCTCTCTTTTCTAAAAAGTGTATCCATCCTATACCATAGCGGCCGCGGTGTCGCGCGGCGAGAAAAGAGAACAAGTATATTATACGAGCTCCTTGCTCTCTCGAGGGAGAGCCGCGAGTTATCGGCGACGCCGCGGTCGCGAGGGGGGAATCTATGAGGAGAGAGACTCGACGTGCGAGAAATCGGTCGCGGGGATGCAGGGAAGAGCCCTCCTTTTTGTTCGTGACTCGTTTGCGAAATCATTTCAAACTTGTCGTACATATCGGGTCGAGTCGTCGCGCATACCTAATCTTTGATGTGCGTGTAACTTATGAAACAATGCTATCTTTAGTTTGCGGAAAGAGAAAAGAAAAGCGAAAGAGGCGCAATCGCTGCGAGTTCCACTCGTTAAGCGGGGCAGCGGCGCAGGATTTTATCGCCATTAAGTTTTCGCGACAACGGATATATATGGAGAGATGGAAAGCGGCCGAGAGAAAGAGCCTTATTATATATCGCGAGGCGCGTTGCGTCAGGCCCTGCTCGCGCAATTTACGTCCGAGTGCATCCGGCGTCTAATTCATCACCGAATTCCAGGTATATATGGTAGGAAAGTTTCGCGGGTACGACGACTCGGCTCTTCCCTCCCTTTGGCTCGCGCAAAACGTGCGGCTCTGCGGGTATGCCTATAGGTGTACGTGTACAGCCGCCGATACGAGGATGCGTGTGCTTGTGTGATATGGTTGAACCTTGCTGCTTTTCATCGTACCTTTGATTTTCCTATTTCCACTGCCGACTTCTCTCAACTGCCAGCGTCAAAAAAAATGGTTTCGTCGATGTGTTGTACTCGGACATCGGCGAGGTTCGACCGGCGTGAATGCGATTTTCTAGGCACACTGTAACAGTAATCGTTGAAAAAACTCGTCGAGGATACGCGACGTTAAAAATCCAAAAAAGTAATGAATAGCCTCGAATCTGTAACAGCGACATAAGTGAAAATAGAAAATGTAAATCACAAACTCAGGTATACATTACGGCAGTTGCATTCGAATCCAGCTGGAAGACTTTAATTTTCCTCTACATGTACAACAAGCCAAGCTCTTGTTTCCCCGCTGAAAATCCGCTGCGTTTTTTACCTGCGAAATTGTCGACGATTCGAATTGTTGTTCCCAGAGTACGAGAGAGAGAGAGAGAGAGCGATATGCACATATATTAAACGAGAGAACAAATAACACTTTTATCTCTGTGATGATAAGGATCACGTGAATTTCCGCGCCATTTTTCGTGTATTGAAAAAAAAACAAAACCAAAACTATGGAAAGAATAAATTATACGAGTAATGAAACGAGCTGGTGTACGCAGTTGAATTCATTTCCCAAAACCCCGAGCGCACGCGCTGCATCGCGCGGAAATTTGGAGGACTTCAATCTCGCCGAGAAAGGAGAGAGACAAAAACGGCACGAGACGCCGGGAAGAAGTAGATAAAGGGAGATCAGGGGCTCGGACAAAGAAAAATACGGGCAGATTAAAGGAAGTGGCGAGCGGAAAGAGGCGGAAGCTATACGGACAAGGAGAAATGGAGTTGGCGCAAAGGGTTTAAGGGATGCGAGCAAGACAGAGAGAGAGAGAGAGAGAGAGACCGCGGCTGAGCAGATTTACACGCGGGATGAACGCTCCCGTTAAGTGGATGCTTTTATTCCTTGTTCATCGCGTATTTTATCGCAGCGTTTCACTTCCGATGCGTGCGCTGCCTCGCGTTATTTTAATAACGCTTTTAATTTCGCCTTTCCGCAAGAGCGAGCTTTTACAGTGTCGAGAGTGATTGAATTAATTTCGAAAGCTTCGAAAGCTTCATTACGGCTGATTTAGCTTTGCTCGTAAAATAGATCAGGATTTATTTTTGTCGTATAACTGCGCGGAATCGCTTTTGCGCGCATCGATGCAGCTATCCTCTCCTGATCGAATTTACGACGCGACATTGTTACGATCCCGCGGATCAACAACAACGACCGCGGAAACGCTCGAAAAGTACGTCCGATTCGGAGCTATCAAAGAGACTATATTCGGACTGTAAGCGCTCATTAAGCTGCCTCGCTCGCGCGGAATGCTTCCGCATAATTCGGCCCTCGCTTCGTAGCATTCCATCCGTCAACTCGCGCTTTGATACCTTTTCGGCCTAATTGAATTAGGAGTCGCGTTTGTCAATGCCGTGGAAATTAGCCTCCGCTGGAGCTGAGAGTATTTTCGAAATTTCTGTAACACGTGCGACGCTCGAAATCAATACGGCTCTAACAAGGTCTATTCAGGCCGACCGACTCGAAATTCTACGCGCATAATTTACACGCGTACTATTAATCGACGACGATTGTTGGGCTTATACGGGAAACTTTTAAAAGTGCGCGGGCATCGTTCTCAAGACCGTAAACGAATATTCCGTTCTTTATTAAAGCGACGCCGGACCGGAATCGAGTTCGCGCTCGCGCTTTAATCTCATTGGAGCGAGGAGCAAAATCAAAGTCGACTCGCTCGGCGGCGGCTAAATTAATTGGCGCTTGACCCCCGAAAAAGGGGCTATCGAATTAGCGGCTCTCTCTCTCTCTCTCTCTCTCTCTCTCTCTCGGGGCTTTGAAGCTCGTGCCTTTTTAAATTATCGATGCAGTTACCCCCACCGGTCGAGATTTTGCCGCAGTTTTTTGAAATCCGACTTGAGCCCGATTTTCGCTCGGAAGTCGGATAATCGCGTCGGCCGAACCACGAGAGGATAATGGGACTCTGCGCTAGAGCGCGACGCTTAATTAAATCTCGCGGTGGACCGCCACGTCGTATTGAAATTTCCGCAAGAGCTGGCGCATTGCAAGTCCTTTTTCAGCGCCGCCGAATTTCCGGGGAAGCATAAAGTACACAACCCGCGAAAAGCCTCGTAAGGGAATTGAAATTTTCAATCGTCAGCTCAGCGCCGGAGGGATCGTATATTAATCGTGACAATCGATCAGAATTACGAATAAAATCCAGCATCAGCTCGGCTGAAAAAAGAGCAGTAGTCGAGCGCGATGCACCGAGGACTGTGTGGCGACAGTGAATAACTCTTCGCCCGGGGAGATTGATGCACCCTCCGCCCTCTCTCCCGCTGCTTCATCGCGCCTTGGAAAGCGAGACGAATGGCGCGCAGCTCGCTCTTTTATATCCTCGCGTGCACCGAGTCCGCGCGACGATTAATTACCATTATCCCCGTAATGGAGATGCGCCTCTACAATGTAATCGACGGATTCGCTCGCATTTGATTTATTCCTCCGGGAATCGTGCGTAGGGAAAAAGGCTCTCACGCCTTGGGGGAATACGCGATGACGGCAGGGAATCTCGCGCGCTGCATTGTGCTGATGATCATAATAAGCCTTTCCATCTCGATTCGCGAACTTATTCCGGCTTTCTTTGTTCGCGCGCTCGTGGCTTTGTGCTCATCGAAAGTCCCGAATTAAAATTACCCGCGCGATAGTCGATCGATGCTACAAAATTCCCGCAATCGTAACTTCTCGCAGCGATAAAAAACGGCTCGTAATTCGCGCGCGCGCGCAAGAGTACAAACAGCCGAACAGTCCCCTCGAACACGCGGGACACGCAGAGATATCGGCGCTTTTTTCTCTCGACGCGCATAAATCTGCAGCGCGCGGCGATCTCCGATAATTTCGAGCAGCGCATTGTTGTCGACGAGCTTTTTTCCTCCGCTGGCGTGAAATCGAACGAGAGAGAGAGAAAATAAAAGCAATCGGATTGACGCGCGCTGGATTTTTTCTTCGAATAAAAATAGTGCTTTCGCGCGTGTGTTCAATGCCCGGAATTAGTGTCGGGCCGGTGCGATATTGTTGGAATTTCGTTGGATGCGTTACGTAGAAAAAAAAAAAAAATTACAAGTTTCATTCGAACTAACGATCCTCGTAATTCCGCGAAGCACTCACTCACGCGCCTCGGATGACTCCATTCTCGCGAGTAGAAGCCTCGGCAGCCGCGAATAATTCGTATGCGCTCCGCGTCGTCGACGCAATAAATCCGCGACTCTCCAATGAGACGGCTCGCGAGCTTTACGACGCTCCGATCGCGCATACACTTTATATACCGCGAGTGTGTGTATATTGTATAGTACACCCGGCCGATCGTGAATCATGCATTATTCGCGGCGCTTCCTTCTATCCCGCGAGTTGTACAGATTCCGTACAATATACACTCGGCGGCTGCGATTAATTAAATAAGTTATACACCTCTCAAGGCGTACGCTCGCATCGCGGTGGATTACACGGGTGAACGAGGCGAGATTTATCACTCGCGGAGTAAATACAAAGCAATCGTCGAACTCTTTCGTACAAACCGAAAATTAGCAGGAATGTCACGGGAGTGACGCACGCGAACGAACCGGTATCCCAGGCCGCGGAATAAATTTCACAGCGTCGTCGCTGCAGTTTTACGCGCAGTCGATCGACGTCCATCGCATCATCGGCACGTTATATCCGCGCTTCCAAGTGAATTCGATCCCGAGACTCAGTGAAAGAGCAGGAAAGTCGTTAACTTTGCTAGTTATCTTATTTTAAGCGTCCACATACGATCGCGATCAAGTGCGCTGACGTCAGGCCGCCGCGAGGAAAATCACCGACACGTCGCAGTCATTGCACTCGCGGCCGATCTATACTTTCTAGAACAGGCGCGAGCGAGATGAAAACGACGACATCGAGAGCAATGGTGCAAGTGGCAAGTTGGCAAAAATCGGGAGGCATGCGCGTGTGTAGCATCTACCGATAAAACCGGTCTCTCGATTTTTGCCAATCAAAGGAAGATGCGCATAAAAGCGGCCTCGGCAAGTTGATCGCGAGGCAGACGCGCTGGCCGGCATCTCGAGTGAGCCTCGAGCGAACTGTGTCCTTTATTTCCTGTACTCGCGATCATGTCGCGCTTCGTCGAGCTGCTGGCGGTCGTGAGTCTGCTGCTGGTGTCGAGCGCCGTCGACGCCGATCGCCGGACCAAGCACTTCGACAGGGGCCTCAACGACCTGCACGCCGTGCTCGACCGGCTGGGCAGCATCCGAGACGGCGGCGATGGCAGAGGAAAGGAGAAAGACGCCGGCGCCAACGACAAGGGGGACGAGGACGAGATCGAGAGCTTCTTCCTGCTGTCGATGAATCACCCGACGAAGCTTAGTTTCCGCTACAGCGAGGCGCCGGGCGTCAAGGTCGACGCGGTCGTCGAGCGGCTGACCTCGGAAGCGACTCGCAAGAGCCTCTGCACCTTTCCCGCCTTCGGCTACGAGCCGGCCGTGCATCACATAAGGCTCATGTCGACCAGCGACGACGTGGAGATCCTCCAGATCATCAAGATCTTCCAGGACCCCAAGGACAACTCGATGGATATATTCGTGCTCAACGTTACCGACTGCCGCTACAGCAAGACCGAGATTCTCAAGGGCTACGATTACTTCGCCGCCGGGGGAAGCTTCACCGTGCTTCATCCGGGGTAAGAGCAGTGGGTTTTTTTTTTAACTCTGCGGATAGGGATCTCATTCGCATTTACTTTCGCAGGGGCAACAGCTTCGACATTTTCTCCCTGGACGGTCAGGAGGAGTGCGGCAGCTACATCTGCAAGCGGGTTTACAACATCGCGAACAACAGCATCAGCGAGCCCACCAAGTTCTCCTTCCTGAATCGCCACCAGGATCAGACCCTGACCTACATGGCGCCCTCGATTAACGGGGGCTACTTCTCGATTGTCAGGAAGGAAGACAACATCGGCCTCTTCTCCCTCACGCCCGACGGCGGCCTCGTTCAATCCATCGAGAACAACACCGAGAGCCGCGTGCACTTCCTCAAGATCTCCACGGATCACGGTTGGTACACCGATCCATACCGATTCCATCGCTATGCCGATTCGAGGATATATATATAACGTTTATTATACCTCCGCAGGTTACTTCGGCTTCTGCTACACGGCCGAGGCGAAGCAGAAGGAGATGCACTGCCTGCAGCTGGACGAGAAGCTCAGCTGCAACGCCAACGTCACGATGGACCTGGGCTACGAGACGAGTTACCTGGCCGTGCAGAACCTGCCCCAGGGCGGCTTCCTCATGCTGACGGTGCAGTGCGCGAACAGCAGCAACTGCGAGGAGCACGAGATCAAGGTGAGGAGGTTCGACACCGACGGCTTCAACGGCGACTTCACCAGTTTCCACGACACCGGCTGCATACCCAGGAGGCAGCAACAGTTCACCTTCTTCGAGGAGGACGACAAGATCTGCGTCTTTTACGCCTGCGATTGCAAGCGCAAGGAGGGCGAGGGCTACGACAAGCTCGTCAAGTCCAGGTGCTTCTGAGCCCGCATGAACGTTTGTGATTTTACTACGCTCTATTGTGTATTATACTATAACTTATACTGTAAGCCGATCCACCAAGCGAAATATACGCTCATAAAACTATTATGTCCCGACTGTTTATTTTACTTCCTCGAAGTTCGTCATAAGCCTCTTAATTCAAGATGGTATTCTTTTTTGTAAAATTTGACTAGATTAATAGTTGTCGGTCAAACGCGGGATTCCCTCGATGACTCATTGAAAGCATCACGACTTCTCCAGACCGAGATTAAATCTATAGCGGATTCAAAGAGTTCGTAAAAAAAACCGTTGCTTCGCCACAGGGGCCCAGCGCGTAGTATAAGAAGCTGGAGATCCTGGTTCGTCTTCTATTTCCCAAAAATCCATCGCGCAGTGCGGATCGCAGGGAGTATATATAGTGTATAGCCATGATTCGCGCGACCATCATCCTCGCCTGCCTCTCGGCGGTCCAGTCGCGGAGCTTCGCCTCGCAGAGGCACTCGTCCGCCTGGACGACGAGTCTGGGCTCGCAGACTCCCGGAATAACTCCGCTGCAGACGCACCTGGTCAACGGAAGCGTCACCAAACGTCACCGTGATCAGCTCGATTCGCCACGACGTCTCGGCCTCCCACTTCCAAGTCGACTTGCTCAGCTACGATTCCCAGTCGGGCAGGGAGCTGCTGGGCTGCCAGATCCCGCTGAGTCGCATAAACGAGAGGATCTGGGAGAGCAGAATGACGTCGACGGGATTCGGGACCGTCGTCGTGTCGTGGCTGTTCAACAACAGGACGGAGACCGGCATAAGACTGCTGCTGGTCGACGCGAGGGACTAACGTGATCGGCTACGCGGACGGCAGCTTCGACGTGTTCGTCAGGAGCGAGGAGGTCTGCGGAAGGGGAGTCTGCAGAGTCTCCTTCGATGCGTACGGACGGCGGATCGTTAAGGTACGCTGAGAAAATGCTCATCTCTCATATTTTCAAAGTTTCCACTCGATTTCCGAGCAGCAGAGCCCCGAGGAATCCGTCTTCGCGGCCGACGACTCGCTGACCTCGAGCTCGTCCGCGGGTTTCTATCACTTGGCCATATTTCCTTCGGACTCGAAGCCGAGCCGAGTGTCCCAGCTGTCGAAACTCCTGAGATCCACGTCTCCAACAGCCACGGACGACTGTCCGTCTGCTCAACCAAGTCCGAGATAGAGAGCGTGCGCTGCCGGATCTTCGAGCTGGAATAGCTCGGCGGGAACGTCAGCATCGGTTTCGGCGCAGGGAGCATGACGTTCAAGGTCGAGGCCGGTGGATTCATCCTGCCGCTGGGGAAGCTAGCGCTGTCCGCCGGCGAGGGCTGCTTTCCGAGGAAGAGGGCCTCTTCTGCGCCAGCAGACCCTGCATGAGCAAGCGGAGTCTCGACGAGAAGGCCTACGACGGCCTCGGTTTCCTTGCGGTGTTACGACTTTGCGCAGGTGGACAAATAAAGCCTTATGTCGATTCTCTTCTTCCCCACCCGATAGTTATTTTTTATTACGCCTTATGAGATAACGAACCGGTGAAATTAACGTCGGCAGTAGTCCACGAATATGAGGGATACCTCACCTGGTAGAAATCCTAACGGTTAATAAGCTAAGCTTTAAGACACTCAGCTAAGTTGGGGTTAACGATTTAACTATATTATTATAAAACGAAACTTTTGCTTGAAACTTGTCAACTGTTACAATCCAAAAATTGTAGAACAATACGTTACAATCGTAAAAAATCCAAATGTTCGTAATAAGACACATATACGTTTTAATGCCAAAACTTGAAGGGAAAAACAATTTTTAACTTAATAATAATACTGATGTGGTATTATAGATACGCATCACTAACATATTATATATTAGCAATATTTTAATTATTTCTTTTACATTAAAATTTTGATAAAAACTGTTTAACGAATTTCAACCATTAATAATAAACGGCTTTAATAAAGCTGCGCGCGGGCGAATTATTTATGCAAGACGCTGCGGCGCGTGTATGGTTTTAATGGATTTCCCGGCGAGTTTCTTTGATCACGCCGTTATCCCGCTGACGATCGAGCGACGTGTGATTCGAAGGAAAGGATACATCCGTCGTAACACTCGGCGATGTTTAGATAACGTCTCACGCCGTGGCGCAGCTCGGAGAACTGGGCAAAAACGTTCAGCGCCTAATAATCATACAGGCCGATTTGCCTAATGAAGCCGTAAAGCCACGCGGAACAATTAGCCGACTGTCTGAGCGGGAAAAACGTCATCCGTTACGCGATGGACGAGGAACTTTTATTCTCGATAACCGCGTCGCTTCCGCGTTTCGAATATTCGGCCGCGCCGTCTCCCAGATTATGACGAGCTCTGCGATACACATATACATATACTCGTTTCTACGCAGGATCGTGCCCGTGAAAATTCCGCGGACTTTCTATGCCGTATCTCGGGGATTTTTATCACGACTTTTTCGCGACTTTCTCGCGACCGCCCGTACTATTTTGCCTATTTCGGAAAAACGAGCGTTAACGCGCCAATCTTGCCGGTTTACTACCTGCTAATCGCATTAGCGAAGCTTATTGTCGATATAATAATCCTCGAGACTCTGCTTTACGTTGATCCGCTGCCGACAAGGCTTTCCGGAAAACGTCGTATTAATAATATAAGTGATGCGCGCGCGTGTACGTATCGGCGATTAATTTTCACTCGGCCGTGGCAATTAAGCCGATCGGACGGAAGAGATCTAACGACCGAACGCTCGGCTCTCTGTTAAACGTGCTTTTGTGTGGGTGCGAGCGTTACGCGTGTACGCGTGCTTCGCTTTTACCTTCTCGCCGCGGCTACGCCCGAGTGAGCGGACAAACCTCGAGGATGTATGCGTGTGCGCTCGGAAACTACGCTAGAGTTTTGCTCGTAGCTTTTTTTCAGATATGGATTATGGAAATGCTGCGCCGCGGAGAGATGTTCGTTTGATGGAGAGCCGCTTGAGCCGAAAAATCGAACGGGACACTTTTATTCAGAGGGAGAGAATATAAACTTTTAGGGATTACCGTAGATTACTTGCACGAATTGTATGTGTTTAGAGTAACAGATTCTCAAGAAACGTCAACATTTCTCGGCGAGACAAATGGAGACAGCAGAGTGTTACAGCCTGCAGTTATTTCGGCGATGCTCGATCCGTTATTTCACGCGAAACCGGCAATTACCCGCACGCCTTTGACTCGGTTTCGTATATACAGTCGAGACTCGTGCATTTCGAACGGAGGCATAAATCATCCCGAAGCTGAGCCGTTATTGAATGATAACATCGCGCGACGAACTCCGCGGAGCGGCATAACCTTGGATTCTAACGGCTTCGGTTATATAAACAAGGGAAAATGCGTATGTAGATCATGCTCATGTTATTAGACGGAGTAGGAAAAACTCTCTGTGTGCGTGTGTCTGCACTTATCCAGGAAATACATAAAAAGTGAAAATGTGCTTAACATGCATCGCGAATTAAACTATCTGCATCTAGATCGAGAATCAAGGAACTAACGCGGACGTTTAAAGTCACTTCAACATTCATCGAGCAGCGTGTATCATTATCAATTATAAAAAATACCGAGACATCGCAGAACGCCTTCTTAATTACATACCTTCGTCGATAAAGGCGCCGAGGAAACCCTACGTACCTTAAACCCTACGCATACCTTACCTCTCGCGCACGCGGCGGCGCACAAGGAGTCGCGCTCGGATGAATGGACCTTTTTACGCTCCTCTCAAAAGTGATACTCGCTCTTCCGCGCGCGCGAATTCGGCGCGTTACGTCGGCTTACGCAAGCGCGAAGCCGTTGCGCAAGCCACGCAATTTTGGAGATAAAAGCCGGTCAGGAGCCCGAATTTCGGGATAGTTGCACTCGTCCTTTTTTTTTTCCTTGCGCAACGATGCGAAGGTAAGCGCGTTATGTGTGCCCGTTGCATTCGCAAGTTCGAAAAGAGGCGGCTTTTGAAATTTGAGCTAATTGAGAGAACGATACCTGTTCGGTTGCATAAAAATGCGCTGTCTTTTCTTCGCTCGCTCCACTTTATTATGCAAATCACTCGACTCCTTTGCAGCTGATTTATAATTTGGCTAAACGCGCACCGAGGAATTTTCATGCGCCCGGAACATCATAAAAGGAATATTCACGCGCGCATAGAAAAAGCCGCGCCTTTACGTAAGCACCCTCGTGTCCGAAAACCTATCGCCGGCGAATTTATAAAGTTTACATAAAAGACCATAAAGTCGGGCAGCGGCTACAACAATAAAAAAAAAAACCATCGATTCCGGGGAACAAGTAAAAGTTGCGTCGAGAGTTACCCTTGCGTTCACTTGGCGCACGCGTATATGCCCCATTTCATAATCGCCTTGTTTCAACGGGATGACATAAAATTCGTCGGCTAATTGCGTTGCGCGACAAAAGTTAGATACGCGATATCGAAAATTGTGCTCGCGAGGCGTCGAACGATATAAGTATGCGCGAGCTGCTCACGCAATCCGACACATTAGACTGATTTTTACGACTAAGTCTACGTGATTATCCCTAACGAGCCTCCGCTCCGTCTGCGAGTGCGTATCTCGTTTTATTTTCGAAAAACCATCAGACTGCGCGCGCGTTCATTTTCCCTTTTTAGCTTTTACAAGCATCAGAGTCGAAATAAGGAAGTCTGCAATGAGAGCATAAGAGCCGCGCGGCGAAAACGCGGAAAATTCAATCGACATTGTAAACAGCAAAAATTGTCACCGCGCCGCGGGTATATAGCGTAATTTCTAGCGGCGCATAAACGACTTTGTGTCTCTCTCTCTCTGCCGTGCCAGGCTTGTATACACGTCGCGAGCCCCGGGCGTTTAGCATATTATCTCAACCGTGACCTACGCCGACTGCCGCGAGTTTATTGACTTGTAATTTTTTTTTTCCCCTCTGCACGCCTAGCTCGGTCAGGTTCACTCGTCGAGCGAGAGAGAAATTACGTCGCGATATTTTCTATATAGGCGGCGCGCGGTATCGGATTCCGCATATCGATCAGGCTTAATTTATACCGATCCGACGATTTCCCGGGGCTTTTCGCGCAGCGAGCTACACTTTCGACATTCGTTCTAGAACTTACAAAATGCAGTGCCGTGCGGGATTAATTCGAAATGCGCTCGATATTTATTCATATACGCCGTGTGTTTTACGCGTGCACACAAAAACAGCGAGGCTGGTTTCCCAACTCCGAGAGATTAGTTTCGAAATAGAGATATAATGATAATTGAAACCGATTAAAAGTAGCGCCGACCGGCGAACACATACGTATAACTGCGACGCGCACTTTTAGCTCACCTCTATAGTCGCGACGATGCAGCTATGCTCGTGTAAGAAAGGTTTCCGCAGTGAGTGAGATTGGATTCACCTATTACGAGCAGGAAAATATCGTGTATAGCTTTCTCGCGCTGTGAGAGAGAAGAGGAAACTCGCGGCCGTTTTTGAAACGTTACGTTTTATCATTCAAGCGTATTATACTTCTGCAGCGCTCGGCTGAGCGGGGATGTTTGAGGTCACGTGACCCGCGCAGAGGATGCATTTCCTCGATAAAAACGTATACCTCCTCCGCCGATGTTCGATTCGTTTACTTTACAACTCAATTGATACAGCTAATAGCCCTGACTGGAACTTCACGTTCGGTGGTCATCGCGCCTAAGGTTATACGGTAGTTGGCGCTCAGGTATAATAGAGGCGAGCGAAGAAAAGATTATTTTCCTCCGGGGGGTTCCGCAACTCGGCGAAAAATGAAATATGGTGGCTCGAGCGCGAGAGGTGAGAGGCGCGCCGATGCGTATTTCACTTTCGAGCGGCGGCTGCGTGCGCGAGTAGTCGATCCAGTAGAGGGAAAGCCGCGGACTACCGGAGTATAAAGCCGCCGTAGCCGCTGGGGGAAGCATCCAGTGCAGTCGGGACCACACGACCGACATTGCAGTGCTAGCACCGGTACCATGCGATTTTCGGTAAGTCAGTGATGCTCAGTGTTTTATTATTTTTTATCGACTGATCGACTCTCCTTGCATTTTCAGACGGCGATTCTCCTCCTGAGCCTTCTGGCTCTGGGACTCTGCGAGGAGGCCAAGAAGGAGAGCTCCAAGGACGAGCAGAAGAGCTCGGCAAACGCGCAAGAAGAGTCGAAGGGCGATGAGTCGAAGCTCGAGAAGCGACAGGACAAGCGCGGCCTCTGGGGCCAGGAGGGCGACTTTGCCCAAAGCTGGGGCGGCAGCCACGACTTTGGCGGTGGCCACAGCTGGGGCGGCAGCCACGACTTTGGCGGCCACGAGGAGATCGGCGCCAGCGAGCAGTACGAGCATCACGGCCAGCAGCAGGAACACGAGCACGCCAAGATCAAGCAGATCACGATCGAGAAGACGGTGAAGGTGCCGTACCCCGTGGAGAAGGAGGTGCCCTACCCGGTTGAGAAGAAGGTGCCCTACCCCGTCAAGGTCCACGTGCCCCACCCGTACCCCGTGGAGAAGAAGATCCCCGTCCCGGTGAAGGTCCCGGTGAAGGTACCCGTCCACATCCCGGCGCCGTACCCCGTGGAGAAGAAGGTCTACTACCCGGTGCACGTGCCGGTCGAGCGACCCGTGCCGCACAAGGTCTACGTGCCGGCGCCGTACCCCGTGGAGAAGAAGGTCCACTACCCCGTGAAGGTCCCAGTGCCGCAGCCCTACCCCGTGGTCAAGCACATACCGTACCCGGTGAAGGTGCCGGTCCACGTGCCCCATCCGTACCCCGTGATCAAGAAGGTGCCGGTGGCCGTTAAGGTGCCGGTCGAGAAGCCGGTGCCCTACCCGGTGGAGAAGCCCTACCCCGTGCCGGTCGAGAAGAAGGTCCCCTACCCCGTGGAGAAGCTCGTGCACTACCCGGTGAAGGTGCACGTCGACAAGCCGAGGCCGTACCCGGTCGAGAAACCCGTGCCGTACCCCGTGAAGGTGCCGGTCCCGGCGCCCTACCCCGTCGAGAAGAAGGTGCCCTACACCGTGGAGAAGGAGGTGCCGTACCCCGTGAAGGTGCCGGTCGACAACCCCATCAAGATCGAGGTCGAGAAGAAGGTGCCCTACACCGTGCACAAGCCCGTGCCGTACCCGGTCAAGGTGCCGTACCCGGTGCATATCCATCACCAGCAGCAGCACGAGGAGCAGCACGGACACGAGGAGTACCAGCACGGCGGCGGTGACTCCGGACACGGCGGCTGGGAGGCCGAGTCCAGCTACGGCGGCGGCGGCGACTCCGGACACGGCGGCTGGGAGGGCGACCGGCGCTGATACGACCTAGCACAGTATTCCCCCTGTAAGATACGCCTCCGCGGGAGGGAGGGCCGACGAGCGCGGCGGGCGCGCTCGGCACACTATAGGCAATTAAAGTAGACGAAGAGCCGCGACCGACTGAGCGCCCCGCCGCGTCATCACGATTCTCTGTATATTATTTCAATTTTTTCTACTTTTTTTTTTATGCGAATTCATGGCATGACCCGAGCGATCGACTCGGCATCCGCATATAGCTAACTCTACGCTTATTCGCGAGAGGACGATTGACGAGAAGCTGTATACGCGACGGGAGCTGCATTTCGACTATGTGATAATTGTGATAAATCTATTGTAACGCACCAGGAAATTCGACCGATTTGGTATTATCGAGTATTACTCTGTCAACGACTTTGTCACGGCAAAGCTGGCACGCGCAATCATTGTCTTCTCGTCGTATACGCATCGAACAATGTACGATGGCCCACACGCTGGAGCCTATACCTTCTTCTTTTTCTAATAAAACGGATAACACCAAAGAAAAACAAGAGCGCTTGTATTCCATCATTTGGCTGCGTCACGCACCTCCACCTCTCCTTGCACATCCTGATCCTTCTATGGATTGACATACCGCGAACGGGCTTATTAGGCTCTCTAATTGGCGTTTTTATCGCTTCCGAGACTCAACGTTTACGCACTCGCGCGTTATGCCTCTTGCGGCGAGTAGAGTGAAATTCTTCTCCGTCGTGTCGAAAGGCTCTGGCGTGCGCTTGGTACTCTGCTTTGCGCCGTTTTTATAAGGAACACAATGCTGCGGCTTTCGTTTTCGTATTAAGAGCAGCGGGGCAGCTTCCTCCGCGTCAACTAGCCGTATCGCGAGATTACACAAAGCGCGCGAAAACAGCGCGTTACTTAACCGGCAATTAACGCACAAGCGCAATTACAAGCTATTCCGCGAGCGGTCACACAAGTCGAACGTTATCAGTACTCGCTTTCTCCGTGACCGCGTCTCTTTCGGATCTGGGATTTCGGACAGGTATTGTTCTCTCTGCATAAGGAGAGCTGCATTGTTCCAGGCAGACTTTCCTTCCTGGGACCGGCGGTATTATGCAGTTTTGTCGGCTGCTTAGCTCTCGAGTTTCTAGATATGGCTCATTTCGCTTATAATTATATTCCATTAGCCAGTTTGGCATTTTTTCTCGCGTATATCGCACTTATCGTAAATCACTCGTCGAGACAAAAAAAAAAAAGCTAGCCGACAGTCGGACAACTTATCGCGAGCGCGAAATCCGGGCGCTTGGATCGAAAATTCCCTACCTCCGACAACTTTCCAGGCTGCAGCCGCTTGCGCAACTGAAAATTTTCCCCCCGCGGCCGCTCGAAATCACGGCGTTCGTACGGAAAAATTCATCGTTGACACTTCGGAAAGTTATCCGGCGCGCGGACGCGGGAATTGAGTAACGCGCTGGAAATAAACTTTTACGATCGGACTCGAGAGCTGCGCCGACGGTTTCACCGCGAGAGATAGATAGAGAGAGAGACGCGGAGGCGAGGGAAAAAAAGGAAGCCATCGGTGTATACGCGCGAGCGTATTTTCACTCTCCCGATCGTTTCCGTCTTGGAAGAGATGCTTATCACCGCGCTTAATTCATCGGGCGCGTTCCGGCAGCCAACCAGTCGGTATTCGCGTCATTAAGCGCGGACGCTGCACGCGGAATTCGCCCGATTGTTTGGCTTTTCGATCGAGGGCTGCGTTTCTCCGGCTGTCGGGTACGTGAAAGTCGGATTTAGGGAGCGGCACCTTGCTCGGCTGCTTGTTGTAATAGATGGCGAAGGATATATATATCGCGCATTTATTCGACAAAGTCGAGTGCGCTCGTTGACACATCGAGAAACCAGCGTGCTCGCATTAATCATATTTTGCAATCGATCTGCGCCAACGAAAAAATCGCCACCGAAACCTGTTGGCGCGGTATCGAAAATCTCGACCTATTTGCTCTCGGTCAAATCCGTGTTCCTGCGGAGGCTCGTTATATCGTAGCGTAATTGGCCTCTCGTATACATCGAGCGCTTCCTCGTAGGCCAAAGTCTCTTCGGAGTTTGCGACCCAGTTAGGCGGCATCGAAAAGGCCGCTCGCGGCGTCCCGAAAAAAAGATATCGGGCGCAAGGTCGCGCGCTCGCCTCGAACGCGGAAGCGCCAAGGCCGTGACAGAGAGCAGCGCTTTGTATAACGCCGCGGTTGTTCTCGGGGCGAACGACCGAGCGCGACAGTGAAAGCCGTAATTGCGCGGCTCTCGAGCACTAAAAATGCTTTATCGCGCCGAGCGTAATACACACACACACACACACACACGGGGATAGCCGCGGGCTCATCGTCGACGGGTGTGCGCGCGCCGACTTCCGGTTTCCTCGGATTATCCTCGCGACATCGTTCGCAATTTCTCTTTCGAACCCTATCGAACGGCACCGCGATAACGATCAAGCGATAGCGATTCCGCTCGGCTCGGCAAAAAATCGCGATTTACGTAACCCGCGTGTCGGCTCATTATCCATCGGCCGAGTGCACATATACCGCGCGGAGAACGCGCGAAACCGGCTTTCACTCCTCCTCGAGCTCCGAAGCGATGATATAGCGCCGAGTTGGTTTCGTTTCGCGAAACTTCTGGGCCGCCCCTTCGAGATCGGGAAAAGCCTTGCGCAAGCGGCTCTTGCGTAAATAGACCGCCGCGGCTCTTCCTAATATGCACGCTGTGGATAACCGATTTTGGGAACTTAGCGAGTTGTTTATATGCGGTTTCAAACTTTGCGCGGGTAACTTCGAGGGGAAATAAATCGCTCGATCTCGCTTCGGACTTTAATAAATGACATATCAACGAGTTGATTACAGAAAAGTTTTATAAACATTGTTTTATACAAACACACGGAGTAAAGCGGCGATGAAATTTTCCAACGATATTCATCGGGGCGAGTGAGGAAGCGTGAATAGAAAAAGCGGCTTTTAGAGTAGATAATAATCCTTTCCGGCACGTTAACCTCCGCCCGTAATGATTATTGGCCGCGAGGCTTAAACGATATAGCCGATTACCGTAACGAAACGAATTTGCCCGTAACGCGGCGCTCTTTCATTATTCGCCGAACGAGCGTCGAGTAGTCGGTAAATAATATCCATACCGTATATTTTCCGCACCTCTTAATTCTAGCCCAGGACGGCCGAATAAACACGGACTTCCGTTTGGTACCGAATTAGTATAGCGCCGTTATATTGACTTTCTATAAAAAAAAAAAAAACTTGTCGAAAACCCGAAACTCGCTCGAAAGCCGACCGGTTACGTATATAAGCGCAAGTGCCGTAAGAAAAGTCTCGAAAAGTCATAATGCCCGCGGAATGACATCGCGTAGGCATATCCGGACGCGCGCGTATTGGAGAGGAAGAAAAAAGAATATCGACGATAGCCACGGAGAGCGAGAAAAACCGGTCGCTGAAGATCGTTAATCATTGCGCTCGCGCGCGCGCGCGGCTAATTGCGATTTTTATATAAATCCAGCCGAAGCGTATCGCGCGGGAAACGCTTTCCAGTCGTTATACACACCGAGTGTGTGATGTACTCTTCCTTCCGGCTAGTAAAGCGAGAGTCTTATAAGACGTCTCTTATAAAATGAGGCGCAATAAAAATGACCGAGTCCGTATAATACACGCGCGTATTATATAGCTACCGGTTTCCGGGCGTTGGGTGTGAGATTTGGTTTACGAGGGAGAAAAATTTCGAAAACAATATTATCGTCAGTAGTCCATTACCGTCCGCTTTCCATCTCGGCCGCATCCGCATCGCAGAGACGCACTTTCTTGCCTCGTAAAGCCATCCCAAAACAAACACGCACGAGATGTGCCCGGTCATACGGCTCGCGCTCACGTATATAGGAGAGCGATTTTCCCGCCGATTGCGCAAGTCAATATCGGGAAGCGCGCGAGCGCCTGTCTAAATTATTCATCGTTATATCATTATAGACGCGCGAATATAAGGTGAAAGTGATGAGCGCTCGCGAGCTCGAATTTTCGAGCGATTAATCGCGAGCGGCGCGCGCTTAGCGTTATAATTCAGGAAGTTATATAGCAGCGCGGTTTGCTTCTTTTTACAAGCACTACTCGTTCGCTTCCCCGACAGGTATATACGTAACGCGTGTGTATAATGCTCTGGATTTTCATCTCGCGGCTCCGAAACTTTCGGCTTATACGACGGACTCTCGCTTGCTGATTTCCCTGTAGGACGCGCGCGAGCGATAAACGCAGGCGCTCTTTTTGCGCGACAGTCGCTTTTGAAAAACTTTCCCGCCTGCAAAAAACTCTCGCGTATTCGTCTTCGTCGAGTTTGCTCCAAGTTCCCTATATATCCCGTGGATTATGGACGCGTTTTCTTCAGCCGTAAATTTCGCCAAGTTGTTGATTGCGACGAGGATCTCCCGAAAATCAATGGACACGCGAGTCGCCTTAGCGATTCCGCGCTCGTAGCCCGGCTCCTCTCTCTCTCTCTCTCTCTCTCTCTCTCTCTCTCTCGCAGAATCATTCTCGGAATGCTCAAATTGCCGCGGCAGTAGCGAGCCTAATTAAATTTCCATCTTAATGAAAGTGTTTCGGGGGGCGATGGGCGAGGAGGCCTTTAGCCTCGTTACCCGCTCGCGCGCTGCACTCGACCCTGCCTGACTACTAAACACCCGCCTCGATACGACTATGCGTTCTTCTGACCTTAGCCCGGATATCGCGTTGTTATCTCCGAGATTCCTCGGGCGCGAATTCGATAATCGACGAACCGGCGGAACACTGGTAGGACAGCCGTGCGGCCCGATCAGTTGGCCCGAAAGAGCGGATTTAAATTTCTCGAACACAGTAGTGCTCCCGACTGCTCGCTTCAAGACAAACGCAGGGGAGTAAATTCGCGAAGAGTCAATAGAGTCCCAGGGCAAACTCGGCGAATCCCTTTACGCGTACATCCACCTCGCGTAGCCAGCGCGTGTGTACGTAGGGCTGTCGGTCCGCTTGTTTGCACGTCGAATCGCGGGGCGCAGACCGCGTACCTGCACAGGTACATCCGGGCCCGAAAACCGCGAGCGAATTAAAAGGAACTCCGGCAATATAGCCGCGAAGCTGACAATGTTGCCTTCTTTGCACACGTACATGTGCGGTATAACGCGCACTTAATTAGCGCTGGAGCAGGAGCGAGAGGGCAGAGAGGGCAGGGCTGAAAGTGCGCGGTCGAATTTGCATATCCGGCGATAAGGGCAATTAACGGGCTGCGAGTTAACTTCCCACCGAACAATTAGTCCTCGTCGTCTTATAACTGCACCGCCTCGATGAAAATGTAAAACAAAGCGTCGACCAATTTTCGGCTTCATCGAATCGGTATATAAAGCGCGAGCCTATTCCCTTTTTTTTCTTTCATTCGGATTTCCAATCTCCGCTTTTACGGGCCGCCGGCGCACCTGGCATTTACGGCCCGCTAACGGAGATTCATGCCGTACACACGTTTAATGACGCACGAGCGCATGGGATGCGTATCATGCCGTAAATTAAAATTCACGATGTCGCTGCTGCCCCTTTTCCCTACGCGCTAAAAATGGTTTCTCGTATCCGCATTTTCGAATTTCGATCGATGTCTCTCATATAGGTATATACGATACCTCTAGTCGGCAACTTACCGTTAGAGACACTCGCTCGCCGGCTCGATTGGTCACGGAGGAGCTCGAGTTATCGGCTCAGTTACGAAACTTATTTGACTTTGCGAAATTTATTAAGCGGACAAGTTGAGGCGATGTTTCGTCGTTAGCGCGCTCGTTTCTCGGGGACATTAGGTCGCTGATGGCTGCAGAGAAGTATAGCAAGACAGAATATTTCTCGGCTTTTTATTATACGCTTATATATATATATATATATATATATATATACAGAGATCGTTTCGAGATAATATCGGCGCGCAACGCCCTACGACTGAGTATAATCCCCGCTGAAAGAAATTAATTACGTATTACGCGGCGAGAACAGGAAACTCGCATTAACGGAGCGTATAAGCCGATATGAGCTCGTTTACGAGACTTGGACTGTGATGCGTTTTCTTGCCAAGTACACTCTTTCCTGCCTCGTTTTTCCTCCAAAGTTCAGCGTTCGCCGTTGACGTTCAAAATCGGGATCGATCATCGCTCGAGCACATCATCCTCCTCCTGCTTCTCCTCGGGCATGCAGTACGCGTTAAAGTGCCAGTGGTACTCGTCGAGGTCCAGCTCCGTCTGGTTCCCCGTCGGCCTCGGCGACACGCAGTTGACGTAGTAGCAGTACTCGGAGCCCCTCTTCTCGAAGAAGTCGCCGTCCAGCCGGGAGCCCTCGCTCTGGCACTGAAAGTCCTTCAGGCCGTAGCTCGCGACGATCTGACCCTGCGAGTCGAGCTTCACGTGATCCAGTTGCTCCAGGCGGTCGGTCGCTCCTTCCGGCCCGTAACCGATCAGCAGCAGGAAGCCGCCGGACGGCAAGTTTCGCAGCCGAAGTAGCCGAACGTTCCGGGAGCGCAGGTTCAGCGCGACCTGGAAGTCGTCCTCCGAGCTGACGCAGTCAAGACTCGTGCTGGACATGCCCTGCATACAGATGGCCATCTGGCTGCGGAGCGCGGAGTAGGCCACGGCCGAGGCGCGGAGGTCGATGTCGAAGACCGACCAGGAGTAGTAGTGAGCCTCGAGCTCGTTGCCGTCGGCTTCCAGGATCTGCACCGAGCCGACCTCGCGCAGCATCGAATCCACCAAGTAGAGCCGGTCGTCGGCGCTTCTGGATCCCTGCGACCACGTCGACTGGATCTTAGCGGTCGCCTCGTACTTGACCGGCAGACCTTCGACTGTGAATATCGTCAGTGGTTTCAACGATTAGCTGGGATAACGAAATAGAAATCGGCAGAGTCTTACCGGAGTAGCTGCTGAACTCGTGCGTTTTCGAGTCGTACTCGATCCGACACCTCCTGTCCCGGCCGCAGAGCTCCTCGTTGCGGAAGAATATCTCGGCTCCGTTGCCGAACGTCACGACGTTCAGCCCGGTGATATCGTGATCGGCGACTCGATGGGCCTTCTCGTCCACGCTCGCGTTCGTCTCGTGGAACCTGCAGCTCTTCATGTGGACGACCCTGACCCTGAGCAGCTCCTGCACGTAGTCGCCAGCAGCCTCGTCGCTCCGCCTCGATCTAGGCCACCACTTGACGCTGTACTCGTTGTTGGCCTCGTGCCTGTCGGCGGGCCTCCTCCTTTTCTCGCCCTCCTTCCAGACGAAAATCAGCTCGTTGCGACCGAACCGCGTCAGGGAGAACTTCCGGGCTATCCTGCCGTTCCGCTTCTTCGAGATCAGCTCGAATACGCAGGTCCTGGACTTGGTCCTGGTCTGGCCCTCCCGGTCCAGCGGTTCCAAGACCAGGGCGCACAGCTTCTGGCTACTGTTGTCGTGCCGGTCGCAGAGGGCGTAGAAGAAGGTCACGTGCTGTCCCACCGAGTGGCCGAACACCAGGTCCTGGCCCGCGTGGTTGACGTGCTTCGAGAAGCTGGGCAGGGCTCGCAGATGCCTTCGGACTGGCTCGGACAGAACTCGGTCTGCCGGGAGTAGCAGGAGGATGACGAGGACTGCGAGCGAGGTCATTTCCGCATAGACGAAAGAGTCCCGTGCAAACAGCGCGAAAGCCGAAGACGAATTGATACGGCCGGAGGATCGATGCACGAGAGCCGAGCCGAGAGTGGCAGGGATGACCTAGAGTTTTTATCGCGCTGCCTCTTACATACTGCTCAGAGCGTATATATATATATATATATATATATATATATATGTGAGTTTCAATCAACGACGTACACAGCTCGCTGATTCACTGGGCGTTCGCGTACTTTTTGGGAAAACACTCGCTGACGAAGCTCAGCTCCGGCCGCTCGACGATGACGTCGAACTCGCTGAGCGAAGCCGGCCCCGCGAGCGTGACGCAGAGCTCGTCGACGCTCTTCTCGTAGAGGGCGATCCTGTAGCGGTCCAGCCTGGAGGGATCGAGCTCGATGCCGGCGATCTCGAGCGGCCTGTTGTCGTGCGTCCCGTCCGGCCGGATCCTCGACAGGTAGAACGACTTGTGGCCCAGGCACTGCTGGTCGGTGCAAACGAGCTGCAGCAGCAGGAAGCCCCCGCCGGGCAGGTTCATCACCCCGACGTGGACGACGTTGTAGCCAAAGTCGAGGGTGACGTTCAGCCTGGACCTGCCCCCAGCGTCGAGCTGGGCGCAATTGACGCTGCTGTCGCCGCGCATGGGCAGCCAGCAGAAGCCCAGGAGATCGCACTTGGCCGAGATGCCGAACATCGCGTAGCCCTGAAAAGTCAGGCTCGCCAGCTCCGTCGTATCCCCGCTGGGCCCCACCGCGACGGCCGTGAACTTGCCGCTGTTCCAGGAGAAGGAGTAGTAGCCCTTGGCGCTGCTCGACGCGCCGACCGGGAAGACCAGGCCCAGCGTCGAGTCGTCCATCTTGGCGAACGACTCGATGCGCCCGACGAGCTGGGCCCTCGAGTCGAAGCTGGCCTTGCACCTGCCGCTGCCGCACTGGCTCCGGCTGTAGAAGAAGACGTCGAACGAGTTCTCGTAGACCACGACGTTGTTGAACTTGATCTCGTCCATCAGGCCGTTCTGCTCCTCGATGACCAGCTTGAAGTCGCTCGAGCTGCAGTTCGACCAGCTGATCAGCCGGCCCCGGAGCAGTATCTCGTGCTTCGACCAGTTCACCTTCTCCCGGTCGATCCACATGAAGATTGCCTGCTCGCCGCCCAGCTGCGTCAGCAGGAAGTTGCGCCCGATCATTCGGCTCTCGTTCTCCGTCTTGAGGTTCAACCGGCAGGTGCTCTTGTAGGTCAGGTTCTCCGCGGTGTAGGTCTCGACCATCACGTCGCACGTCTTCTTCGGCTTCCAGTGCGCCTCCTCGCAGAGCGCGTAGAGGAAGCGATTCTCGCCGGCGGTCGTTACGTCCGAGGCAGTGAAGTCGCGGCTCAGAATCACCTCCTTCTCCTGGAAGGTCCAGCTCTTCCGGAAGCTGCGGATCCCCTGAGCGCCCTGCGACACCGCGAAGCCGCACGACAGGACGACGAGGAGAATTCGATGGTCGAGGCAGTGCATTTTTCTCGAAAGCACGCGCGCGATTGAGCCGATCCGTCTCGCCGTCGGTATGGCATTTATATTTAGAACGAAAATACAAGACTAATCTGACGACACAAGAGGCGCTATCTTTACAGCATTTCGTGAGACCGCGCTTTCGAGCAGATACAAGGGTCACGGTCAGTCCGATACGGAACAATCGCTGGAAAAAGTAGGGATGACCGTCGCTGCTCTTTATAACGAAAATATCGCTCGATGAAAATAGACGTTTTATTTTTCATTTTCATTCGCGTTATTTTCCGTTTGCACAGTGCTCGGGTCTCAGGTGTGACGATGAAAACACATAGAGGGAAATTCTCAGAACTCGCGGAATCGAGATGAGGATGGTGAGCAGGAAATGAGATTTCAAGCAAACAACACAATACACGCAATTTATTGATCATCTTCGTGTTAAACTTCAGCTATATACCTTGAATACAACTATATTCGACTCGACTAGGTTATAATGAGCGGGTTGCAGTTCGGATCGAACGAGTCGTCGCAGCGAGCCCTCTCCGATCTCTGAATACTGGACTCTGCGCTCGAGGCGTCTATGCACTTGGACTTGACGTAAAAGTGCGCGTCGCCCGCTTCGCCCTCCCGCACGAGACAGGCAAAGACGAAACAAATGTCTCCGTTGTCTTGCTCGAAGACCTCGGTCTTGACGTCTCTGACGTAATTGCAGTCGATGCCGCTGAACTGCTCGATCAGCCCGATGGCGTAACCTTGCCGCGACTGCTCCACCTTGTACAGGTTGAACTGCACCGCGTCAGTGTTGCTATCGCACCAGCTCTGGTCGTTGCAGTTGCTCGTCAGCAGAAGCATACCTCCGCTCTTGGGGTTGCTCACCCCTAGCCAGCTTCCGAATCTGTGATAGTTCTGTCCGAGAGCGAATCGCATCGTCTGCTCTCCGAGCGAGTTGAATTGAGTGCAGTTGAGCTGGTTGACGTCATGCGTTATCCAGCAGAAACCTACGCAGACAGGCGGTTTTCAAAGGAGCTTTCTACGATCTCGCTTACGTATGTCAGTTCGACCCATTACTTCGCGTGCGATTAGCATATGAATACATGATCATTTTTTATTGGCTCAAAAATCGACGTAGGTAAAACGCGAGAAAGATAACGAGATTTCAAGTGAAGGAGTCTGATTGTCTGTTCGGTGGTAGGGAAAAGTGAATACGCGTCCCGTAACTCGAGTAGTTTATTTCTATAAATAATACATGGTATAATTATTTTTGCTACACGTAAATGGACGATTATCTAGGATGATACGACGATGCGATAATATGTTACAAGTCTTTACAGATTCCTGATGCCCGGTGTGAACATTCTGGGAAGACGTTCCTCCGGCACGCGAATAGCTTCTTGCTGCTCAGCATCGAGCTCCGCATCCGTAACTTGGGCGCACATGGACACCACGGCGGCCTTCGTTTCATTGACCTCCAAGTCGACCTGTTGACAGAAAATACTCCAGCAGACTTGGCCGTTGTCCTTCTCGAAGATCTCCGCCCTGACGTCTTTGAAGGAAGTGCAATGGTTGGTTGCTCTTGCCGCTGCCTTGTTGGGCAGCCTGAAGACGCGCTTGATCTGGTTGTTGCGAATCTTGTAAGCGTCCAGGATCATGGTGTCTTTGCTCTGGCAATGCCCGGTGCAGCTAGTCGTGAGGAGCAGCATGCCTCCGTTCCTCAAGTTGCTCAGCGCCAGGTAATTGTCGAAGTTCAGGCTCTCCTGTGCCAGTGTGAAATCCATGGCTTGGTTGCCTTGGGAATCAAACTGCTTGCAGTTCAGCACGTTCCTATTGTTGCGCAAGGGCGACGTGTAGAAGGATGGCAGCCAGCAGGTACCTGCGTACAGAGAATCATCAGAATAGCCGTCTTCGAGGAATAATTTCAATCAGCCGCGTGCGGTACCTACCCAGTTGATTTCTAAACGAAACGAGAGAACTAAGATATGCTAAACGAGAGAAACTCGATCTTCGATCGATTTGTTTAACAACCATTCGAGGAATATTCCACCGTTGCGTGTCTGTCTAACGTCGTAAGAGTAAATAAAACACAGAGAATCGGTTCTCTCGAGTGCACGCAATAATGTTTGCCTTTCGTTATGTTTTCATCGTACTAGCAAACCGGGTTCATTGATGGAATTACATTTATTTATAGAAGACGCTCGTACGAGCACACCTGTTTGAACATCGAAGAACAATGAAAAATCGAGACGATAATACGGGCTTCCCTATTCGAACACACGCACTGTCGTCATCCCCGGCGGAGCGCTCTGAAGCGAATGAAAAATTCCAAAATCTTTCACGTGTAGGCAAAGTGGCAGTCTATTCGATAGCAGTATTGACAATTGTCATTCAATTCGAAACATCGGTCATGAATTTATTATATCGGCATCGATTCGTGCATATATATAGAGATCGACATCGCGGTTCATTGAGATCTGCACTTGGCGGTTGAGTATCGATAGCTCGAGATGACTCTTTCCACTATTTTCAAGTTTGCGTTTCTCGTGATGGCCAGTTGCTCGGTCGATCATGGTAAGCCTTACACATTTAAACGTTTGAAAATCCGAATTTCGGGCTCAAAATCAAAGTTTGACCAATTGAAAAATAGCGGATAGCAAGCACGTGCGAATGGTGGGCGGCTACGTGGCCAAGCCAGGGGATTTCAAGTACCAGGTGTCGGTGCAGTCCAATCACGTGCACATGTGCGGCGGTGCTCTGATCAGCGACCAGCACGTTCTCACTGCGGCCCACTGCCTCGTCAACCGACCGGACAACCACTTCTACGACGAGAAGGTTCAAGGTCCCCTGACCGTCAAGGCTGCCATCAAGAACTTGAACGACCCCAACTTCGTCTACGCGGAGGTTCAGGAGTTGGCCGTGTCCGACCTGTACATGAACTCTCAAGAGCTGTTCTACGTCTACGATTTCGCCATACTCAAGGTAAAAAGAATGAATTTCCGAGTCGTACGCTGTTTATTCACAGGATGAATTTTTGATCTCCAGTTGAGAACCAAGATCGACCTGCGCAATCCGAACGTCCAAGTGGTCAAGTTACCCGCCTTCAACACCCAGGACATCTACACTGGCAAATACGCTGACGTAGCTGGTTGGGGCACAGCGTACAACGTCGTGACTAAAACCTACGTCAATCCGAACGAACTGCTCGCCCTGACCCTGGAGATCTGGGACACGGAATACTGCAACCAAGTTTTCGGCGGCAACCTCCAAGTGGACGCGGAGAACCAGATCTGCGGTTACGCGCCTCGCGACGACGGAAAGCTTTACGGCACTTGTCAAGTAAGTACACGTTGTAAAGAGTTGCTCGCTCGCATCGACTTGGAATAACGCGCATCGATTGATATTTTAGGGTGACAGCGGCAGTCCACTGGTGTACCAAGGCACCGTCATCGGCGTGGCCAGTAGCGCCCCCATACCCTGCGGAAGGGAACACAACCCATCCGTGTTCGCGAGGATTTCCTCGTACATCCCGTTCATTCGAGACGCGATGGCGGGCCGCTACAGCTCGGAATTCGCCGTCAAACGATTCTAGTCCTACTTTAATTTTACCGTCATGCTGTTTGTTATTGAAAACTAGTCGGATCAATAAATCGCTCGAGCTAGAAAACGATCATGTAGTTTTTGCAACCCAGCTCAATCGAGTATCACTCGGTAATGGGTCGAACTGACGAGAAAGAAAACGATCCGCGTCCGATACTTTACCTAGATAGCCGTTGTTGCTAGAAACGGCCTGACCTTGAAGACCGGTCGGATAGTCCATGAGGTACTTGATCTCGCCGGCGTTCGAGCTGACCAGGCGAAGCTGCTTGGACAGGATGAAGAGGCCCCAAGCTGCGGAGATGGGCTTGACCGGGTAGAGGAAGTTCTCGTACCTGAACTGGTCGCTCGGCAGGTACGTCGGCACCGGCCCGTTGATGATCTTGCCTCTCTTGTTCTGCGTCAGGCCGCACATCATGTTCTGGCAGAGAGTCTCGTTGTTGAAGTAGAGATCGAAGGTCTCCTGATAGGGCACCACGTAGAAGTCGTCGACGTTGATTGGCCTCGAGTGGGCCAGGAAGTCGATCTTCTTCTCTGTGGATTTGCAGTTGGACATGTCGATGGTGCGGTAGAACAACTGACGCGACAGAGTCTGGTCGTCCTCCTTGATCGACCTCTCGGTCCACATGAAGATCACGTAGTCGGAGAAGAGCAGCTTCAGCTGAAAGTCCTGCATGATGTAGCTACCCTCGGGAGCCCGGCGCAACACCTGACAGGCCTTTCTGGCGATGTTGTTGGGACCAGCGGCTGTGTGGTAGGACATGAGGGTCACCGAACAGTTCATGGACTCCCGCTCGTGGGCGATTCCACAGGCGGCGTAGACCAGCGTGTTGTTCTTGAGAGGCTGGTGGTCGACGATGACATGTCGGTTGCGAATCTGTATTCGGTCCGCGATGAACTTGTACTCCCTCGACTGAACGCCGCAAAGACCGAGGCAGAGGATCAGGCCGAGAACGGCCGCGAGTCTCCACGACGTCGCTAACATTTCTTGGGTTTACGGTGCAAAAGATCAGGTTAGTTGGGAAAATTTAAGGAAACAAAAAATAATAAAATTGAACTCACCATTAACGCGCGAATCGAGATTTTACGCACAACACTATCGACTGCGCCGATGCTCCTCAAGACTGTTGTTCCGTAGAGAGCATGTATAGAGAGAGAGTTTGCGCTGAACTAAGAATATCGGCGATGTTATGTAGTACGCGACGACTGCTGATCGATGAGTAGGGATGGCTTACAAAATTTTTTATCTCGCGCCGTTAAGGTTAAGCACTATCGTCACTATAGAGACACGAGCTGACCTCGATTTGGCCGGAGCGATCTATGCCTCGGGAGAAAAACCCACACGAAAATCTCGACTTCGACGACAATGATGCGCGCGTTTTTTCCAACGCGGCACACATACGCTTGCCATTGACCAACTGAATGCGTCCGTAAACTTATAAATTTAATCAGCTAGTCGAGCGTATCGATATCTGCCGCGCAAAAAACCTCTTTATCTGTGTGTATTCTCCACTCGCTCGTGTACAATGTGTCCGGTATATATTGGAGAATCGCGTGAAAAACCTCGGGAGGGAGTATCGGGAGAAGCAATTGCATCTCGTATGTGCGGGTAAAACCGATACGAGGGTAAATCCCACAGAAAGCGAAAAAGCTGTGGGAATTCAACGGGTTGTAAATACTCGTCTACTGTGAAGTTTCATAAAGTATATGACGTGATTGACTGCCAAAACAGCGATAATACTCAAGATTGACGAATCGCTTTGGAATTACGATTAGCTCGAATTTTGAAAGGTTATTTATTTTAAATACACTTTCTTAGAACTTTCATTTCATGATATTGGCCAATCGCTTTGTGCATTACGTATGAGCAAAATTAATAACTTGCATTAGGAAATGATTATTCTGGATTTAGAACTAATTGAGGATAATGGGAGTCATTCGTCAACGTGATTTTTGGTAGAAAATCGTAAACATTTATTTGCACAGTAATATATAATTACAAGTCATCGCAAACACTTGATCGAATCATCAAAAAAAAAAAAAAAAAAAAAAAAAAAAAAAAAAATCTAGTTGACCACCGAAGGGTGACGCTTCGCCAAGGTCACGTGTCTCCTGGGAATGCATCTGCTGCCAAACTTGAGCGAGTCCTTGCTGCCGCGCTCTCCGTAGTCGGTGTTCTCGCAAGCGAAGTGAATGCACAGCTCGTCCTCCGGGTCGTTCTCGCTGACGTCGACGTGTAGATCCCTGATGGTTGTGCATTTGAACTCGAGCCCCTCAACCTCCAAAGGCCTGTCGCGATGTCCGTCGGAGTGGATCCGGATGAGGCTGAAGCTCGTGAACTTGCGATCGTCCTCTCTTCTCATCTGCCCGGTGACGAGCAGCAGTCCGGGCTCCAGGACTCCAAAGTTATGAGGCTGGACCCACCTGACGGGCGCGAATCCCGGTTCGTCGATGAACTCGAGCACCACGCCGAGCTTCTTGTTCGCCCTCGAGTCGAACTGCCTGCAGGTGACGTTGGTCCTCTCGCTGGCCCAGCAGGCGCTGAGCAAGTCGTGCGAGTTGGACAGCTTGATGATCACGTGATCCGGGACGGTAAGGATCTCGGTTCCCTTGCCGTCCTGGCCGACCTGCAGCAGGCTGAGCCGGTGCTCGGTCGGAACCGTGACCAGAGCGTAGAACTGAGGCTGGCCCTTGCCGATCGGTCCACGACTCGCGGGCACGAGACTCGACACTTTGTGGAACTTGACGTTGGCCAGAAACTGCGTCGGTCCGCCGATCTTCTTGCCCTGCGCGTCGAAGCTGAGCCTGCAGTTTTCCGTGCCGCAGAAGGTCTTGTTCCTGACGACCACGTCGAAGCCGTTCTGGTTGTTGGGCAGCACTGCTTGGAGCTTGTCGGCCGGCAGCACCAAGTCGACGTACTTGCAGCTGGACATGGGCAGGATCCTGACAACGGCGTACTTGGAGTTCCAATCGTGATCCTTGACGAGCCACGACAGCAGAGCCCCGTCGTCACCGAAGGGCTGAAGCCTCAAGTCCGTGAAGGACTCGGTGTTCGGATTCGTGACCGCGAGTTGCAACATGCAGAAATCCCTGTAGGTAGCTCCACCGTCGAAGGCCGGCGTTTCCAGAGTGACGTTGCAACGATTCTCCTTGAAGGTCTCCTCCTGAGAGCTGCAGGTCGCGTAGAGGAAGCTCTCGTTGTCGGTGATGGCATTTTTCGCCGAGCTGAGGATTATGCGCCTCCCGTTGAAGCTCAGCTGCTTATCGAAGCTGGTGATTCGAGGCAGCAGTCGGGATTCCGCGACGAAAACGTGAGCCGCGCACAATGCCCAGAGCAGCACGAGTCTCTTGTTCTCCTTCATCTGTGCGATACGACGTCAGTGATTACGACCGTAGTGTCAACGAGTCAAGTTAGGTATAGATATTAGGTAAAAGGTGCTTACTTTCGTGTAGGTGTGAAATCAAGCTCCCGAGTATCGTCGTAGCTGCAGCCGGTTCGTCCGCGAACTGCTTTTGCCGTGCAGAAATGACTGCTAGAGCGCTAGTAAGATACGCAAGCTGCAAGTGAAGTAGGGATGAACTCTCGATAACCTTTTAACCTTTTATCTTGCGCGTGGGATATAAGCGGTCGGGGCTGAACTGTCGTGTAGCAATGGTAGCAGACGATGGTAATAAAGCCTTGAACTGTTTTCCGTCGTGAATACCATTGACAGCCAAGAAGATTCCAGAATATGGATAGGCAATCTTCCGACAAAAAATGTAAACAGTGTGATTCCTCGAAAATAAACCGTCTAGATTTCCTTACATCGAGAGCACAAACGAAAAAATAAACGAGTCTCGCAACACGAGCTCAAATAAGAATGGATAGCGTTATATACAGTAATGAGAGAATCATTCAATGAGCGTGTATCAAATTAAAGTGCTCAATTTAGTAATAGACCAGAGTCATCCGGACTCGTTACGAGCGTCAGAAGCAAACAATAGGCCCGTGCGACCCGTTCTAGTTATCAAGCACAGCATCGTCGGCAGTCATTCTAAATTTAGCAGTTGAATTTTACAACAACGGCCATAAAGGTACGAACAAGAGAAAAGTATAAAAAATAGTAGAGTTTTTTTAGCGCTTTCGATACAAGAATAAGATTTCTCTCGACGGCAGGATGCAGTCGAGCCACGTGGCTGTTGTACTACTGCTCACGTCGCTGATGCAGCTGCAAAGAGCCTCTTCAACCGGATTCGGCGTTGGCCGACGTCTCCCGAGCGACGAGGAAATCCTGAGCCTCTCGGAGAAATCGCGAGGCTCGGCGGACTACGTCGTCAACTTTGCCAAGACGTACTCGGTCGAAGACGACGACGAGAGCCGGCTGATCACGCGTCTCGTCGTCGAGGACGCGATGCCCGAGTCTGGAGCTCAGGCGGCGATCATCGCCGGCGGTCCAGGTCAATCCTTCGTCAGTCTTGCCTATACTATACCCAGGTACAGCGAGATGGAGTTCGAGGTGAGAATCTACTCGAAGCGAGCAGCTTTTAGAAAAATACCTTGACACCTGTGTAACGTTTGCAGTAGGACTCTGACGGGTAGTTCGAGTGGAATAAAAGAGTGCGTCGAATCGGCTATTTTTATTTACCTCCTTCGTAACATCTAGCGACAAATCTACGAGTCCTTATTCATTTCTCGCGACAAAGTAGCGCTTGGGCACGCAGCGAACGTCGACCTTGAGGCTGCTCTTGGGCTGATCCCAGCAGAGCCCGTAGGCGCAGTAAAAGTCGCCGCTGCTCTTCTCGTAGAGCATCGCGGGTCCGCAGAGCTGCGAGTCCTTGCCGCCGCCCATCGTCAGCTCCATCGGGTCGCTGCGTCGGCCGTCCGACTCGACCTTGGTCAGGTACTGGCTACCGTACTGGGAGTCCTCGGTCAGCAGCAAAAAGCCCCCCGAGGCGAGGTTGAGCATGGAGGCACGCCTGGAGTTGTAGCCCAGGGTCCAGGTGAGATTGCTCTTGATACTCAGGCCCGAGTCGTACTGGCGGCACTGGATGCTGCGGTTGGCCAGCAGGATGAAGCAGTAACCGAAGGTCTCGTGCGAGTTGGAGGTGACGAAGGGTCGTCCCTCTTCCGGCAGTCGGGGCACGACGTGAGCGATGCGCGAGTTGCTCAACTCGCCCGTGGAATCGAGCGTCTTGAGCTTGAGCTGGTCGGCCTCCTCGACGAACATGAAGTAGCCCTTGGCCGCACTGCCGGGCAGCACCGGTGCAAAGTGCGGGAAGTGGCCGGACGAGCCCGGGCTGCTGAGCGACGGGTCGTACGAGTCGTCCTGCAGTATCGACACGTTGCCGAGGATTCTCCCTGTAAAAACGAAATCGATACTGAACTCCCGTCATCGGATATATGAAATCAATCGCGAGCCTACCTTCGACGTCGTACGAGGCCCTGCAGAGGCGCCTCTTGCAGCTGTCCAGGTTGGAGAACATCAGGTCGAAGACCCGCGTGTAGGGCACCACGAAGACGTTTCTGTCGAAGGGCCTGTTGAGCGGCAGATTCACGGTCAGCTCGGTCACGTTCTTCCAGCTGCAATTTTTCGCGTCCACCAGGTACACCTTGAGCTTGGCCAGAGACGGCGGCTCGAGCGTCTCCGTCCACATGAGCACGGCACGATCGCTGTCCTGCAGGCTGACCAGCCGCACGTTCTCCTTGCTCTCGTGGGCGGTCAGATTCGTCCAGCAGGATTTGCGAAAGGTGAGGCCGTCCACGTACGTCTCGATCACGACGTTGTAAACAAACGAGCTCGTGCTGCCGTCCGCAGGCTCCTCCGAGTACATGTTCCAGGCGCTCTTGACGTACGAGAGCCGGGTGTGACCGTCGAGGGTGTCGTTGTGCACCGCGAGGATGCGCGGATCCGTCAGCTCCTTGCGGAAGCTGCGCACGCCGACGTAAGGCTGCTGATCGAGTCGTTGGGACAGCTGAGCTGCCGAGCTGGCGAAGAGCACGAGCCCGATGAGTCGTAGCCCGAGCATGCTGGTGGCTTGTCTGGACGATGCGACGAATAAAACGTTTGCAAATCGTGCACTACGAACGAGAACTGGTACAATGGAATAATGGGCCTCGACTCCAGCTCGACGAGTACGCTTAACGCTAAATTAACGACGCTCGATTATGAAAATATTTCATTTTATTGTGCTTATTGTTCAAAAACACAGTTAGTACAGTCTTATCTAAAGGATGCGAGGACCGTCATGTACGACAGCGACGTTTTAACGATCTTGAAAAAAAAAAATGCGAAAATCAGTGTCAATATAAGGAGGCGCTGGTCTTTGATCAGTGCAATTTTACCTTGGCAAAGTTGCTCAAGTTCATAACGTACATTCCTCCGGCGGTCAGCTGACAGGGCTTGGAGCATCGCAGGGTCATCAAACCCAGAAGTTTTTGAGCCCTCGTCGGGCAGGCGTACCACTCGTTGAGATAGCTGGCGCCGAAAAAATGTTCGAATGACTTAGGCTATGTACCGTCGTGAAATGAAAAAATCACGAGCGAGACTCACGTGTCCTGAAAGAGTCCGAGACTCAAGTCGATCAGTTTCTGGCCCGGCCAGCTTATGTAGAAGAGGTGCACCACTATGCCGAACATGATCATGGAGTAGCGCATCATCTCCATCGCCTGGCCGAACCGCGTGAGCACCTAATGGCAATTGGGAGTGTTACGCCCGACGTATAGAAATCAAAGTACGCGACGAGCTACTCACGATGATGCACTCGAAGCTGAGGAAGATCACGTTTATCCCGACCAAAATCAAAAAGGACGAGGAGTAAGAGGACTCGAGGATGTCGGTGAAGCTGCGGAAAGTCGTCATCCAACATTACATACATTACAATGCATTAAAGCGATATACGCAAACGCCGAGAGACAGCTGCCATACTGAACTTGATGATATCCTTGTGCAGGCGAACGAGGCGAACGATGAGCTTGTAGGAGGCGTCCCTGCTTCGAGGTCCCTCACAGCTCGGCTGGGTGCACATCCTCAAGCGCAGCCTGCAGAAACCTCAGCGAGGAGCTAATCGTATAAATAAATCATGCATGATTCGCACGACTTACTTGACGATGGCAAAGAGACCGAGGCAGTGCTCGATCGAAGCGGCGTACATCGAGTCGACGGCGCAGATGAGCCAGACCGAGACGATGACGGCGAGGACGTCGAACATGTAGACCTTGCCGTAGTCCTCGACTTTGTCGATGATGAAGTACTCGCCGCCCAGTATGTAGAAGCGGGGTCGACTCTGGTTCAGAGGGACCAAGACGTCGAGCAGGATGGGGACCATCGGCAGGAGGATGTACGACAGGCAGGCGGCGATTATGTACACTGTGGAATTTCCCCCCTCTTTTTTCAGTATTCGCTTTTATATCGAACGAAACTGATGCGTACTTATGTAGCCGATGGTGAGGAACCGGCCGTTTTCCGAGTACTGAACGAGTATGTTCACCTCGTTCACGTCCTTGATCACCTGCCAGTTCTTCGCTATGTTGTCGTACACCACCCGGAGCTGCGGATTCGAGAGAAAAATATAGTATCGCGTCTGCGAGGATTGCTTACCACGATGCAAACCTTTTCCTCGTAGAAAACGGACGTGAGAAACTTGAGGTAGATCGTCATTATGTACAACAGCACTGCCGAGTGCTCGACCATCAGGTCCATGTTGACGCCCAAGTAGCTGTATATCCGGACGATCTGGCGAATAGAAGAGACGAATTTCAACGGTCGATCGAGCGAAAAACCAAAAAACGACTCTTACTTGGGGAAATATGACGAAAATTCCGATGACGAGATTGACGAAGGTGCGTATGCAGAATTTTTTACCCCGATTCTGGTAGGGCCACAGTCCAGCGCTCGACAGCAGCGTCTTGTTAAGCGTAAAGTATCGCCTCTCGAAGATCTCCATGACGTCCGTCGCTGTCTATCCGAAGATTTCGCGAGTACTCGGAGGAAAACGCCTGTCGGTATAGGTTCACCGCAATTCGCGCATACTCGAGTGCGGTATAAAATTTTCAAGAGACCATTATAGCTCTACTCTCGCATCGTTGAGGGAAAAAGGGGTATATATAGACGTTTTTCTCCAGTCGTCATTTTTCCCGTACAGCTTGGCGATTTGCATAGGTAATCGGGGGGCTATTCGCATGCCTCACCGCTAATAGCAGTCATTATTTTTTTTTTTTTTTTTTTTTTTTTTTTACGATTTTTAAAATGCAAATCATTCCTTTTTTTTCGCTCGAAGATATTAGTCGTTGTAATTATTTGGAAAATGAATAATATAATATGCCGAGTTGCGAGGCCAGAGGAAAATAATATTCGCGCAATTTTTATGCAATTTTAAAGTAAAGATCCGCAAGAATTGCATTTTGTCGTACACGTAATGATTGGTATATCGTCGGCGACGAGCCGAACAGCGACCTCAGGTGAGCGTTGTGAAAATAGAAACTTTCTCGCTAGATTACTTAGGGGGCCATTCTAAATTACGTAAGACATTTTCCAATTTTCGACCCTTCCCCTCCCTCCTGTAAGGAATCGTAAGATTTTTCACAGCCCCCACCCCTCGCATTATATCGTGTGCAGATCCGTTGTGACAGCCACAGGAGACAAATGAACAAAAGGTAAGCTTACAATTGGCTATATTGCGTTCCCTTAATATTAAAACTGCTGTAAAAACAATTTTTATAGCAATTAATAAAAATGTGTGTCGTATATCGCAGTCGTCAGTTTTTATACATAAAATATCGAAGCTTGTTGCTTGACTTGTAACGTTTTGTAATACTCACCGACTAGAGCTCGTCGATGCTTTCCAAAAACGGCAGATACCTGTATACAATCCTATAAGCAAAATCTGCAGTCGTTCAGGTGCTTGCGAAAATAAATGATAAAACGTTTGCAGTTTACTTTGAAGCAGTCTGTTTTGAATTATAGATTCGCATTGTGCATATATGTTTATTCATTTTGAATGAAATCATCGCTAAGATTCGACACCGTCTTTGTACAACTCGATCGTATTCGAAGGTTATAACCGATCCCGAATGTCGCTCGTGCAATACTTGCAACTATTTCTGTAATGTGTAATGTAAATATATACTCAAAGCTACCTATAACCGCAATTGCCGATTTTGGCCTGCCTCGTTTGATTTCGGAACGAGGAGCGCCCTCTCGCTGCGGCGACCGCAGATAACACTTATGCTGCGTCGGTAAGTTAGTAAGTAAAGTAATTAGGTTCCGCAATCCGCGCGTTCCTCATTTGAAGGTTAGAATTTCAAATTTTGCGCCCTTTCTACAGGCCATTCTATAGGCCATGCAGACCACCAATCAGATTTATTTTTCAGCGGCACATTTTTAGAGAGAAGAAAAAGAAAGAATAAGTAGTTGCAATTTATTGTAAATTGTAAAATCAAAAGAGTTTATCGTTGCCTGCTTACTCTTCCAGTATACATATTCCAATTCGTTTCGTATATTTACTATTAATTATCATTCGAGTAAATGGCGAGTCACGTGCGCGCGCGGTCGGCAGCAGGTCGGCTGCATCAGCGGCGGGCGCCGAGCAGCCATTTCACTTTCGCGCGTCGAGGCTGCCGCTGCATATAACGCTCGACTCTCGGTATAGTTCTCGGCCGCAGTTTGTTGCGTTACGTACTCGGGTACACACAGCTTATACTCGAGCGTTGTCCCCGATTTTTCGCACGCAACATTTTGCTCATCTTCTGTTTTCTCTCCAATCAGACAAAACAGTCTCGCACTCGTTAGAGGCTAGAGAAAAGTGCATAGTATAAACAAAACTTTTTCCCTATTTATCCAAGTGTAACAAGTGCATCCCACCGATACAAGGACAGAGCCAAGCCGAAAACGCGCAAACTCGAAATCACGTGTGATACCTCTATCGCTATATCGTACAGTACGCGGTCTACAGCGTCATATACCTGTATAGATCTCGCATGGGATAAAAAAAAAAACGCACACATATAGCCAAGGTGCGCGCAACATAACCTCGAAAGCAGCGGTACATCAACAGATACACGCGGGAAAACAAAGATGGCTACGCAGTGCGGGCCTTTCGTTTCGTCGAGCGTCTACTACGGCTATGTGCAACCAACGGCGGCTCCTAATAATCCGCAAATGCTGCAACAGCAGCAGCAGCAGCAGCAAACTAATAACTATCAGAATCAGCAACAGCACAACGGCATGGAGGTGGACTGTGACGCGTCACAGAAAAATCAGTTCCACCAGGCAATGTTTGCCGCCGCCGAGGCCCAGGAACAGAGGAGCAGAAAGAGGGGCTTCGACGCTCTACCCCAGGACTTTGACTACGAGGCTTACGTCGTGCCCAGGTTCAAGAAGTTCCGCGAAGGTGAGACCGATCGCGGCTTGGTTAACTCGTCTCTTTCGTACAATAACGTGGAGAACGATTCCGTTTAAACTAGAGTAATGCCTAATGTTTATCTTGACTCGATTTGATGACTAACTTGGCTGTCGCAACTCAAACTTCTTTCTAATCTGCTTATTGTTTGCTTATTTTAATTACGAGCTTTTTACGTGCCTGATCAAAAGCGGCCACGTTTGGATTACGTATACGATATCGGTACACCAACAATCGGTGTAAATGCTCATAGACCTGCTAATACATATTAGGAAGCCTCAACAACCCGTTTACCATCAGTAACTTTATTGGTACCGCGCGCGCTCGCGCACTAAAACTCGAAAATATAATGAAAGCTCTCGCGCGCGCGCGCGCGCGCGCGCGCGGCGACAGCTTGCTCCAGATAGCGCGATATAATTTTATTACGAGTATATCTTTGTACTTCAGCCCCTCTGCCAAATTTCGCAACAAGCTCGCTTCGTTTCGCATATTCGGTTGCCTGTATGTTTTGCGCTTAGAAAGCTTGTTCATTTCATTCATTTGTTATTCAATTGTTGTCCATTGCACGTCGTGGAGAACAATTAATGCGGTAATGCAGTGCAATCGAGTTTGCGGCGCTCGCCTCCCTTCGGAAATTGGATTACGCGAGCGTCGTCGGCGCGTGCACGTGCCACTGACCGGCTTTCCATCGCCCTGCGGTTATACCTGTACCTAAGTTACGTAAGTTCGCTGCAGTTGTGTACTGCACCACAGGCGCGCGAATTTTCTTGCTGCTTTATTACTTAGCTTTTTTCTCTGCTTCAAACTGAAATGTTCAATTACGAGTAATTGTAATCGCATGAGCTGCAGTTAAGCGAGTATCGAATATTAGCTTGGTCAAAGATCCGCATCATATTGTGTTAATAAAAGAAAAAGAGAGAGAGCAGACTAACAGGAAACTTTGTACACGAACTATAAGGTCTAGATGCAGGCCAATCGCGCCAAGGGGTCACTCTATCGTGGCGATGAGGAAAAGAGCCGCCGTCGCCGCATCGCAGCGTTTACGCGCGAGAGCCACAATCGATAAGTCAAGTGGGTTTGCTTTCAGAGGCGGTGGTAACAAACGTCTTTTCCATGGTGCAGGGGACTGGCTCAGGGCCTCATCGGATCAACATGGACTGGCCCAGGTGTACCATGAGCCGTTATTACGCTTGAGTCCAGCAGCCGACTGCGACATGGCCTGCCAGCCGGCGACAGGTAATCTTAAATTCCAGTCGGCCGTTCAGACGAGGACCAGCTGCGGCAATGGCAGGAGCCAGGAGCTCGAGGACATGCTGTTGATGACGCACGGCTGTTCCTCTTATCATCACTATCGAGATACTCGGCTGTGCAGCCAGCCTGGCGACAGCGAGGAAGCCGAGTTTTGACTGCCCACAGGGTTGACCACCTTCATCGTTGACTCATGTGTATACTTGTGAAGCCTTGTTGTTATAAGTCTAGAGCGAAATGACTTTTTTTATTTATTTTAAGTAGACAATTCTATTAATTGCGATGTATACATGTTTTTCAATACGTCGGGGTTTGGAAGAGAAAATATTATGTAGTTTATTTCTTTGTTTTCTGATTAAGCGGTGTACACATACTTTTTGAAGTGGTTAATCCATTGGTGCAAAACCCCTCTGCTTGAGTGCAGGGGGCAACAGATCACTAAGCGTATTCAATTTTACGCATTTATAAAGTAGACTAGTAGTGTTTAAGGTATTCACATTTTAATTATGGAAATATTGAATAAATATTTACTTTTGTATGTAAAAAAGAACCAAGTCTCTTGTTTTCTCTGCTCACTAGACACCTTTATTCACCTCGCATACAGTCTTTTTGATTGCTACATTGTGTCCCTCTAAACAAGCTACTCTTGACAAGTATCTTTTGATCAGCCGAGTTCTATAAAAGATATATGATGCATCTAGTTTGTTGAAGGTAAATTAGGGATTTCAAGTTCAAGTTCCCTTTTTCTATAGTAAAGTAACACCTAAATTTGAACTTGGACGCAGAAAATACCTACTTGATCTAAATCAGTATTTCGTGAATTCGGTAATTTCTGTCAAATTCAATCAGTTATCATCTATCAGCCTTGTAAAATCAAGTTACTACTCGTTAATCGAGTATCTAATCAAAAACACCCTCCACTTTTTCCATGCTGTATGTATCAATACATACAAAAGCAATAAAATAATATCCAAGAGAAGCATTCAAAAATATCGAGACAAATCTTGTAAACTAGTCTTCAAGAAAAACCAGAAAACCGTCTTCTATTTGAAGGTCGAGTCCTAAATCAAACGTTTGATCACATTGTTCAAGACACTAACGAGTCTTTTGTAAGTACCTACGATCCTATATCTAGCCTAGACCAAACGCTTCTGGAAGGCCCAAGCAAGAAGCATGAAGAGCTATTTCTGTAGATGGTCCATGCGTGGGCTACAACGGCTCCTGTGCGGTTGTTGACTCGTCGGTGTGCGTTCGAGCATCACATACTCTGCACGATCCCGTTCCTCTTCCGCTTTCAGCTCATCAAGGGTTAATATAGATATTGCTGCCGCACCTTCGTCCGGGTTAGTACTATCAACAGGGTCTACGTATGGGCTGTCGCAATTTGTCTGTAGATAGGTGTAAACGCTAATTTTTATTCTAGTTTAACTAGTTCGAAGGCCTACAAATTAATCAAAATACCTGCTGATTATTGTTAGAAGCTTCCTGCGTTATTATATCGGGCTCGGTCGCATCATTGTGAACCTGTGTATTCGAGGAAACTGTCATCGATAAGCTGGACATAGGATGGTAATACTTTTCAATAGTGTCACCCAGGGAATATGTGTCCTGTAACATTAAAAATATACGTTATTTTCTTTTATGAATTTAGTCATAGAAAAAGGAGGAATTAGGTTTGTATTTACCGAGGTTTCATTCTGTTCGGTAACTTGTTGATGCGTTGGATAATGCATGATTGGCGCTAATGACGCGGTGTCAATCAATTCACTGGTGGAAACTTGATTATCCGAGTTGAAGTTGCCAATGGCGCTTGGCAAAGTAGTGCTGCTTCGGGCACCAGCTTCGGATTCGTCATCACTCGAGTCCGTCGTATTACTTGCATTTGAAGATGGTAGTGGGCTCTCGTCAAGCTGTTAAGTGAGAAGGTCTCCAAGTATAACTTATTGATCGGGAATATTTAATAAAAACGCCATTGAAGCAAACTTACTTTTCTGGACTCTAGGACATTCAAACATTGCATCAATATATGCCTTAAGTCATCTCGTCCAGCGATCTTCTTGGCAATCCTGAATGATGAAAACCCACGTAAAATACACAGCCAAAGTAAAATCATCAGATTGGTATCTGTATAATCCAATAAAACAAACCTCGCACATGAGTCCTCATCTCGTAATCGTGGCTGGCGTCGATAACTTGTTACAGTCTCATCAGCGCGACTGTGTTCTGGCTGCTGTTGCTGCTGACTTGATGATGCTTCGTTCATAGGCACATAGTTATTACGCTCTTCTTGCGGTATTTGCTGCAGATTCAAGGAGTACTGTGCGTCACCAGGTGGTAAATGTGAATCCAAACCTTGCTGACGATTGCACTTGTTACTCCTGTGATTAATTATTCATATTACAATCTGTTTAATTTTTTGATAGAAAATGATTTATTTAAAACGAGTTTTAGATAGCTTACGCGTGTGAACCGCTAGCCGTGTTGGAAGATGACGTACTGGAGGCGACGGTTGTATGGTCCGTCACTGTTTTTGACGAACCTGATAGTAAATTCTGACGCGAGTAGCTGGAATAAAAAGTTAGCAAGATAAATTATTGTAGAGCATGATTTTAATTTAAAAAAATCAAATCACTTCACGCGTATGCATAGCGGGAAACTCGAAATTTTTACAAGCTTATAATTCGAGGTTTATTTCAAGTTATAATTTATGTTACTGTTTTTCAAACACACGTTAGTCAATCATGATAACAAAGCACACGGCAAAATGTTTTTCTAAAGGCTAGTATTCACTCCTACCAAACGAGTACGTACCCGACAGTTACCTACCACCTAAAATATCCTCGCTTTCCTTCGGTTATTCAATTATCATTTGGTGGACAAAAATGTACAATTATAAGTACAGACTGATTTTCATGGACAATTCGAAAGTTTATTTTTTTTTTTTTTTTCATGAGAGAGTACACAAAATGTCCAAGTTTATACGTATATTTACAGATTGGATACGAAAAGATTTGCGGTACTCAAACTCTTGGCACATACTACACATGAACATTCGTTAATTTTCTTCGATCGATTTACATTTTTTTCTCGTCATACAAACTAAACAAAAAAAAAATCCTTTCAAATATACCACGAGACTATCGAGTTTGGTAAAAGATAGATAAAACAGCGCTGAGAGACATCAGTACCACCACCATCCCACGATTACCTTCTAAAGTTGTCCCAGTAGTTGTTGGCTCGGTTGCCAGGAGGAACTTGATTATTAAGCTGCGGCTGCTGCTGCTGCTGCTGAGGTTGCTGCAGCTGTGGCTGTGGGTGATGACAATTCACCGGTGGTGGAGCTGGTGAGGAGGTAGGAAGTGAAACGAGATTTGGTAGAGACGAGCTTGGAGGTAACGGCGTTACATCAAAGTGCGGTTGTGCCGGTCTGCCCAAGTTCGAGTGCTGCTCTTCTGTATTATTGTTGCTCGTGCGTGAATGAGACTGACGCAGCTGTGCCTGAATGATAACACCATGCATTATTATTGATAGTAATTTGAAATCAAAATATTGACAGTAGCATCGAAACTCACCTGAAGCTGATTAATAGCTGCTCGCATCGACTGCATCTCGCGCTGCTGAGACCAAAGAAGCTGGCAGCACTGTTGAACCGTTGTGCTCATCAATTGTAGCTGCTGAGCCTGAGAGCCGAGAAGTAGTTGTCTGTAATACTCGGCTGAACCTGCGACTGCGCCAGCTATGATACATGAGAAATTACGTTAGCTTGCATTAATAAAACGTATAGTAAAGCCGCAAATAAGTACCTTGCGGTGGTTGATTAGCTAACATGGCTGGCATGTTCCAGAAATTTCCTGGAAATCCATTTTCCATTGGTGGTTGAGAGCCAAGCTCCAACAAGTTCTCTGCCGTTGATATGCCATCTACACTACGGTGGTGGGGTGCGGTATCTGAAATAATAAACATTTTGTTTATACATTTTCTAATCATTCGATTAGACAACTCAGCTTGTAAATCACTAATACTACCATGATTGACAGGTGGAGGCCATAGGTTGCCTGGTGTAGTGCTTGTATGACTGTGCTGAGAAGTCGAATTTCTGCGACTGCCCCATTCTGGCCCACCATTTTGGTTCACACTCAGCCCTGTGATCTGATCCTGAAAATAGAAATCCTCGATATAGAAGTTCTTGTCAAATAGATTGTCTAAGTAATTAAAAACTCTTATAGTAGTAACCTTTCTCATCATGTCTTCGAGCTGCCAGCACTTGTTCTGAGCCTGCTGTCGTACGGTACCGTTGTTGCTAGCCGTGTGATTGCTCTGCTTTTTTTCGACAAGTGTAGTCTGCGAAAGCGGTGGTGTAGAGCTGGTTAACGAAGGTGGTGCCTGTGGATTTCCATTGCCTTGTTTCAAGCGTCTAAGTTCGTCTCTAGCCGCTTGCAGCATCAATTGTTGCTCTTTTAACTCACGCGTGACCGCCTGCAACATCCGACCCTTCTCTTTCAATATTGGCATGGGTTGCAAGGATTTATCAAGTTTAATGCAACATCAGTTTGATGATTTTATAATCTCAAACGTATCTTCAAACGTAACAATATCGTTGAAAAGTCACCTGAATTCGTTCTACGGATGGCAGCTCGCTGCGCTTGGGTTTGACTGTTTCATCGAGATCGTTGTACTCGTTGGAGTGGTTCTCCTCCAGCTGATAGACATCATCAACGCCGCCATTAATGATTGGAGGTTCATCTTCAACAAGTTCAGGTTCGGAATTCTGTATCCCATCAACAGGCTCACGTTCTCCTGTTGTATTGTTCATCAGAGCCTTCAAGTAGCTCAACTGGGCCTTCATTGCCTCCAATTCAGCAACTTTGTCGCGCTGGCCAGTGGTTCGCGAGCTTTCGGAACTCTAAAATACAATCGAATATTTACTCATTTTTTATTTAATCTTGTCGTATGCATCAACTGGAATTTGTACCGACACAACTAGCTCTTTCAATGTGCTCGACTGCCTGGAGCTCCTGCATAAGATGATCCATATGTCTCTTCTTGTTTTCCAACTGTTGCAGCTTACCCCTCAACACTTCGGTTTCCCTCTCAAGCTGATCCACGTTTCCTTGATTGGGTTGTTCCTCGGCTCCTTGAATATGCTCTTCGCCTTCTTCCTCCTCCTCATCGTCAACGAGCAAAGCTTGTTGAGCTTGGCGGGCCTCGTTCAAACGCTCGCGAACTCTCAGCTGCATTCCTACCAGCTGCGCCTGATGTTCCTGCAGCTGGGCCAACTTGTGTTGGGATTCCTCCACTTTCTTACGCAGCTCTTGCTCGCGCACATCCTCGCCGTTTTCCAACTCGACATTCTGTAAACGGAAGATGCAAAGAGTTGAAAATCGATCGATTCAAATGAAAGCTTGTATTTTTCATGTTAGTAGATTGGAATTCTTGTAACCTCGGCCGGCCTCCAGTATTTTTGACAATCCTCCATGAGCTTGCTCAGCTTTACTTCGCTGTCGTAGAGATCCTCGACCATCTTGCTGAGCTTGTCGTGCTGGGCTTGTGCTCGCTATCGCGCGGAAATTATTTTTCGTTAATCACAACTTATTGACTGGTTTATTCAGCATTAATAACAACGGTTGTTATTCAATTTTAATGGGTTCAAGATTTCAGAGGTCGATCGTGGGGTATTCGTAAATTTTTTATTTAAAATTTTAATAGCGCTACTTACGGGATCACTGGATTGACTGAGAGAATCCATCATGGTAGAAGTCACTTTTATATATTCCCGTATCTGATTCAGTCGACCCTCTACTTGCCCTCGTTCAGGCTGCAAATATTTAAGCCATTCGTTATACATCGTTTCAATCTCAAATATCTGCTAGTCAAAATACATTCATGTCGCTATTGACTCTAAGCTGCGCAATATCATCGTGTATATACGCTGCTCCTGTTCCATTAGTGGACAGGCGTTAAATACGGAATCATCGCTATAACGCTATTGACGCATTTTCACTTCCTCGACGTCGAGGTTCTATCAATCTGATGCAACTCGCTCACCATCTTATCCGTGTTCGTTGGCTTGGCCGTGAGATTCGGCGGAGACTGAGTTCTCTGATCCACGGGAGAAGTCATTTTCAACCAGGGCGTCAGATCCTCGAGCGCGTGGATGTTCGGATATAATCGACTGTATGCGTTGTATAGTCCTGAAATAGTAAAATGACGCATCAGTACTGAATCAATTGGGAAAAACGTGTTGAGAAATGGTCGTATTAAGATCTTGTACCGTCCCAGTGATTTTACAGTTACTACATTTAATTCATAATTAGAAGCAAGTTATAACGTTTAAACGTTCACCCATCGTAGATTTGGTGGAGCTATAAATTCTTGTCGCAAAATTTTTGTTTTATCGACATTTAATACAAAACCTTTCAACGTTTTCTCTTACGCTAAAAAAAGTATCTGTTACACTAATACGGCAGGTTCAAAGTTCACGGCACTCTTCAACAATCCCGAACGAGCACGTGTTCGTCTATCTTGAGTTGCGAGAAAGAAGAAAAAATTAAAGCAGAATCTTACCAATATCCGGAAGATCGTAGGAAGCGATCGGCGCACTGGATCTGGCGTTGCTGTTCTTGGCCGTCCTGGCGGACGTCACCGGGGTGCTGCGACTACTAGTCTGGATGAGCTCGCACGCCGGATGCCAGTCGAGCTGAAACTACGTGCAACACGTCAGAATCTTAGATCTAAAGATAAACCGGCGCTGCTCCGCCCAGAAGCTGCGAGAGTCCGTATTATTAGATCACCTAATAATAGAACATCCACAGGGAGTGGGCTTTTGACTATCTGGGCGGCTGGTTTGTTTAATGCCGAGGGAAGCGCGATTTCGCTTTTTATCAGTGATGTGGAGCGTTTGATAACGTTTTAGTGGTGAACAAATTCAAATTTAGAACTTGCATTCGTCAATGCACTGTAATTAGCGTTAATTTTAAATCATTGAGACAGCGTCAACATGTTATTGATAATCAAATTGAGCTTGTGCAAACAGGTGGTGTAATTATGCAAAGCAATGAATAAATTTGATTGAATTTATGAGCCAAATTTTTGGTAATTCTTAATCCTGTTTCTCACCAAGTTATTGGCATGTTGAGCCTGAGCTCGAGGTGCTCGGCGGAAATTGCTGTTTTGATTAGCGGCTCTGTCCCTTTCTCGATTTCTGTCACTGCGTCTGTTGCTCTTAGGGAATGCACCAGTACTGCGAAGATGGTCGTTGACTCCAGGTGACATGGTTGCTGCGATTTGCCAATATGTCAGGATCGTTTCTTGCTTCTTTCTAAAAACATTGCAATATTATACATTAGAATGAATGACTAAAGTCACTTTTTAGAAGCAGTCCGTAGAAACACAACTGCAATAATGTTGGAATATCCAAAGCTAATTTAAAGGACTGGATCTAGTAGTAAACAACAAATTATTAAAAGAGCTAGACGTAGCACAATATAGCATACAGTCAGCAAGACTAGAAAACATGCGAGTTGGTTAAACTGGAATCTTGTAATTAGTAAAACTCGATGATACAGGTTAATCTACTACTTTGTAAAATACCGATAGAAGAGACACGAATGAAACAAATAATTAGACTCACCTGTAAAAATATTTCACTCCAACGCGATTCAACGCTCATGAAACAAATGCCAAAATTCCGTCAACATCTTGGCTCGTATAACCCGCGCCATCAATGCCTGATCTGTACCGTAAAAACAAAACCGTCCCCATGGAATTTATTTGCAAACAACGATCATGGTGCAGCCATTTTTAAATGCCGCATGTGTCAAAAGCGACAATAATAATAATAACCAATATGGCGGTCGACATTCTTTCTCTAGTCTTTTTTATCCGCAGTTGATATATGCGTTCGCAGCAGATGCAGCTATAATATGCAGCGGGAAATTCAAATTTCCAGGCAAGTGGAGGCGCGCAAGTCGAATGCCGATATGGTATGGCAACATGTTCACGACTGCGAGAGTCAAGTGGAGGCTCGTTCTCCGAAAAATTTACGATTAACTATATAGCTTAACATGCAGCTTGCTATCGATATCAATTTTCTTTTAGTTTGTATTGCGTTATAAGTAAAGATAAAGCAAAGGATAGCTATTGACTCTTCTGATTCAGGAGAATAAGCAATAAATGCATCGAAAGCTCGAAAATGAATTAATCACAAAGCAATAAATATATAGCGAGAAACGCAGGACCATTATCCGTACAAAAGGTATATATGCATATATGTATATACATACAGTATACTCTGGCATTATTCTTGGAATCTATACCTCGGTATAGCAACAACTTGTATCATAGAGGGTCTATTTATTCGTCGTTGGCGATATGTGCTCAGTTTCCGGTAAATCGCTCGACTAGCAATATGTGTATATAACTCAAAATTTTTCCTAGATTTAAGCCATACGTAAGTTACACATAGCCAAGACCAGTGCGTGTCGACATAGAAGCCGAATTAAATTACCGAGAAATCTATTAAAGTTTATTTCGCCGATAATAAAAGATTAAATTTCCAAGTATTAACTTATTCGTATTATTGTACGATAGAGAATTACTTGGAACTCGTATATAATGAATAAATTGAGTAAGTACAATGTCCAGTCCGGAAAGCTTGAAAGAACAAGACTTGAAAAATCTATTCCCAGGCCAAAAACAGCTCAACGGCACGTACGGATCGGCAAAGTCATCATCATCAATAGACAACTCGCCGCCTTGCTCGCCTTTTCTTTCTCGGGAGAAAAACAATAATAGGACCCACGACAGAGGCAGGCCACTGCCGCCATTGCGCGAGCAGGTTGACGGCAAATTCGAGTCAGCGGTGCAAACGTTCACAGAGAACACGATGATGGCCGGCTGCGAACTCGTTGACTTGGGCTCGAGTAGAAGCAACAACAGGAGTAACCATAGGGCTCGAATCGACGTCGACCTTGACCTGATAGGCCTCAGGCCCGAACATCTATGGTTGCGGTTGTTCTTGAACAAGCCAGACCTGATGCAGCACGACATCATCAGCTCGGAAGAAATTACGACCAATAACCCAGTAACGTTGTCGTCCAGTCCAGCTGCTAATACTCAGCAGGCGACTTATTATAATTCAACGGAGAGCCACAATAACGAATTGCAGGGGAACGACGATTTGTTTACATCGGTCGAGGCAGTACTTCCGGTAAGCTATAACACATGTACATGTTTATTCACGATTATTATGGGTATAATTACGATCGATCCATTCTGTATGCATAAAACGCCATAGCCAGTCGCTAATAACATTAGCAGATGCAACGATGCAAACTTGCCCGAATACTCCTACAGCCTTCAGTATATCGACCTAGACGCATTCCAGGCTGAAATGGCCCTGACGCGGCACAGCCATCATCAGCAACAGGTTGACGGAAACGTGGACGCGGCATCGGAGCTAGAAAAGGTGCAACAGCAAACAGTAGCCGATGCTACCAAAAAAAGAAAGGTTATCCAAAATATCCTACTAGATGTACAAACTAAGATATATTTAATCTTGACAAAAATTAATGCAACTTCGTAAATAACGTTCCAGCGAAATAAAGCTCTTTTAAAAGAGCGAAATATAAGTTGCAGCCAGTGCCCGAGAAAGTTCAGGTCAGCTGGTTACCTCAAGATTCACTTCAACTCGGCCCACCCGCGCGATGGAACGATCAGCAAGTGCCACTGTAACGTCTGCGGCAAGGGTTTCTATCACGGCGGTGCCCTGGCTCTTCACAAGAGACGATACAAGTGCTCCCGGCCTGCAGCTGTGCCAGCTGAGACGGTCAATGCCATCGATACAATGGCAGTGTGCGTTAACGAGAGGAGTTAAAATAATCATAACTTGTATAATCCCGCGCGAGTTTTACTTATGAGTATATAACTCTTATTTTATCGTGCAAACCACAAAAATATTCTTACTTATTTCTCAGAAAATATACTTGTTGTTTCCATGCCCAAACGAAGAAATTAATGATTTTTGCTGTTCAAAGTAAAACGTTATTTTATCGGATAGTTTGATTTTTAAATTTCGCGCTGCAACATTTTTAGCGGTCATCATTTTGACTTGCGGTCGGGCAGTTTTGCACATTAAGAACAAATGAGTTTCATTATTCACATAATTAGAAAGAACAAAAATTATTATATGCAATAAGGAAAAATAGTTGATTTAAATTTTATAATTATTTATTATTTGTATTACAAAACTATAATAAATATATACTTAAAACCGTCTGGTTTTATTTTTTATTCTATATCTTATTGTACTGAATTTTTTCTTGCTATTCAATATCAATATAGTAACGCATTTGTACCATCGCAATCACTAATCCTATTCCTAACACTCGTAAATAGCTTGTATTTATAGAGCAAGTCAGAAAGGCAAGTATAAAATAAAAAAGGCTTGTCAACAACAATTCACAAAAAAAAAAATACAATGAACAAATATAATTTATCGATTTCGCAAATTATATCTCGTGCAAATAAAGGGCTCTTCTGAAAAAGAATCGCTACTGCAGTCTGTTTCCTCACTGGTATCTATGGAGGTTGTTGTGTCACTCCAGGAACTGTCCTCCACGTCACTGCTACTCGATGTGCTGGATATTTCCGAACCCAGATCTGGAGATACTTTTATCTTCCTCATCTTTCTCCTTCTGGTATTGTACACCTTGTCTTTTATAGGTATTACTTGCAGTTTCTTTTTGCTAGGTTCTTTTTTCGTAGCTATTTGAACAATGTTTAGAATTAGAAATGTATGGAATTAAAAATCTAGTCTATTTGTTGTTACCTTCATCTTGTTGATAAGTATCATCATCGTCTCGACTGATATCCATGGGATCTCCATTGTTGGTTATATCGTTGTCCTGCTGTTATTATTATCATTCTTTTTTATTTTATGTACAAGCTATTATAAAGACTAGATTTAGAAACAAAGTACATACATTTAGCTTTTCATTGTCCTGCACAGCTTCTTGTTTGGCCAATGACTGGTTTTTTTCTACTTCTTGATCAGATTCATCAGTGTAATCCATAATTCCATAATTCGAATTGCCCTCTTCATCGTTTTTACAACCTGCAGTACCCACATCGCTTGTTTGGCTATTGCCTTGCTGCTCCGCTGACAACTCCAGCCTTATCTCTTGATTGGATTCATCATCATCGACTTTGTTTTTGCAAGCACTTACTATGCCAAATGTGGTGTTATCTTCTGTTGTACATTCATCTATAGAAAACAAAATGAAGAAAGTAGACCTTTTGTTTACTGTAAAAAGTGATATGATATATAATACAATACTTAAAACATCTTGGACTGCAGTTTCCTGATCAGTCGTTGGCAATAGGTCTAGATCGAAATTCACTGATGCTTCATGGAATTCTTCTTCTGCCATAAGGAGTTCGTTCGATTTGTCCGTTGGGCCAGATTTAACATTAAAATAATCTATAGGATCGAATTCTTCATAGTCCTCATCGGTAGATTTATCGAAAATTTCGCTGGCGGCATCAAGTCCAATATTTTGCTCTTCGTCAGTAGTTTTACGCATACCTACGAAAAGCAAGTTCGAAAAAACAATGAGTTTCACAACTTTCTTTTTTAAATTTTGCGACAAAATCGATTCCATTATTCTTACTTGGAGAAAAACAAAGACGACGATCGTCGTCCTCTGGAGTTTTCAAGTTCGCCAAGTCCATCTCCACCGTATCGTCCAAGTCATCAACGACCTTCTCTCTGATGGACGTCCCTGCTGGACCATGATCACTGTCGATTGAGGAATTTATAGTTCCCATATCACTGGCAGGGTTGAGGCAGGTTTCGACAAGCTATAAGTATATAAGTATAAGCTAGCAGTCGCATCAGAGGCGCGAAGAAGACTGCTGGCTTTTCTTTGTGGTCGCGGTTTTTTTTAGTGTGATTTGTACTTGTGACTTATGTCCGCACAATCTGTATAAGTACCAGGAAGATAAACAGTCCGAGCTATTCACGCATATTTCTGTACTACTTACTATAGTCCGGCGGCCAACGCATGGGTGCTTTACACAGCGTTTTACTGAATTTTTCGGTACAGTAGGGGCTGTTTGTGTCAGTATAGTAAGCACTTTTACTTATAACTGCTCGATTTCAAATCAATTGAATATTTAGAACGTTTGCGAGTCCGAGTCTAAATTCCGATCTGCGAATTGTGATCTCGCGGAAAATTTTGAACGTGAAGGTTGGTAATCATTATTAGAGGTGCACACTGCGCACTGCGTAGTAAGTGCGCCGGTGTCGCGTATCGCATATCATTTATTCGCGGGCTCGCGCAGGATCATGCTTTTGCTATAGATTGTTTTTTTCTCGGAAGACCGGAACTGAGAGAATTTGAACCTTATACTTGCCAGCCGTAATATAGTCTGTAAACACTCGCATCTCGCGCGTCGCAAGTATACACTACACATCAGTATGTACTATAGGTAATCTCACCTAAGTGCTACTTATTTACTGTGCGCAAGATTTCATCGTCAGTTTTTGTTTTACGAGACGCCGGTATAGAAGTATAGGTACATTGTTTATCGTCCTTCATATTGATAAATTAATGGCGGTTTGGCAAGTTATTTTAGCATATTATGTACAGATATTGCATATGATTCTATATGAGTAAATGTATGTATAATTCTTGACGTCGATGTACATTTATATAGTGTATTGTAAAACAAAGGTTATACGTTTAATTAACGAGATTTCCTTTCTAGTTGCTGTTGTGAATTTTTTATCTAATTCTAAACCGGCAATGAATATTGAGAGGCAGATGATTATAAACAACCTTAACTCTAGGCAGGCAAGACTTTTTATGTATGATAAAAGATTTCGACGAGCAAAGCATGAATCTCTATACTGAAGCTTTGAAAGATGCCAAAAAGTATTATTGCGAATTAAAGCACAATGCTAACCTACATAGTCACCTATGGAACATCATTATTCAATTATTCATCCAATATATCAAATGCACCAGAGGGTACTGAAGAACTGGCCCTTCGCTTCGACGGCAGGTCTTCCATCTTCTATCACATAGTCAAGTACCAAGAATGCCTTCACGATGTTGAGAGAGCACTGGTTATCACAAAATCCAACTTTCTAAATGTCGAGTTACTGTATCGCAAAGCTGAATGTTTGACATATTTGGGTAGTCCTGAAAACAAGAATGCCCTGGAGAAGGCAAAGTTTTGGCTCAAGAAATTTGATGAAAAGAAAGTCAAAGCTGAACTCACCTCTCAATTCTTCATAATGGAAGACATTATAAAAAATATTATGCAAAGTGGAAAATCCATTGTTAAAAAGGCTGAGAAAAATACTAGAATTTGGGATGCGTTGGAATTGAAAGAAGCTGAAAATACTTGTAAAACAATTTCAGGCAAGATGATTGTTTATTCTCTCAAGCCTATAAAAAAAATGCTCAGGTATCAACACAAAATCTTATAATATAAACATGTACAATTCTTGTTTTAATTTGCAAAACAAAAATTTCGCCTAAATTTGTTTCTATAAATTTCATTTAGATACTCTATTCTTATGGTGAATGTGGTACATATTATCAAAGAAATAAAAAAGATAGACAAAAAGATGACAAAAAAAGCTTACGATTTCACGTGCACTTGCCAAGCTTCTGAAGATGATTGGCCATTGCAAATCACACTCAACCCAAAAACTGTAAAATTTGTCTTATTTTATTATAACTTTTTTCTTATAAATTTGTTTTATAATATTTGTTTCTTGCAGGATTTAGCTATATCAAATATCAGTAATTCTGATTAATCTGATTAATCTTCTAAATTAACACCAGAAATTTTTCATCAAATCTAAGATTTAATAACATTAACAAAACAAAAAAAACGATTTGACGAGCAAACTGTGAAAGATTTAGGTAACATTATAAAAATTGCTACTGCTAATTATAGCCAACCTTCTTATACTGTTTGTTCATTAGTCAATGCTCTTATGACAGTGTATCATAAGCTTTATTTAACCATGGTTCATATTGCCAGTAAATGCAAAAACTGGTAGAATAATATGTTAAAATTATGGTTGTAGTCGTTTTGCTCTGCTGAAATTTGAAAATTTTTTCTTATGTTTCTTTTAAAGTTATATGTAAAAAATTAAAAACTTACAATTATGACCTGTATATGTATATATATTATAATATAACATGTATGATACTAAATAATAATGAAGTTCAAGAGTATTAAACTAGTTCAAAGTACTTTATTGATAGCTAGTTTCACAGATTGCCTCATGCTTGTGAACTTCACGCCATGGGTCTTAAAACTATTATATTCAACGCTTTCTACTAAACATACAATATAAGCAATGTTAAATGCAGATGCATAATACAATTAATACAAATAGTATAATAATACACACACTTACAAATACAATTTAAATTAAAATTTTGCATTCTGAGACGTCTGAGAAGTCACGCGAAAGAGGGCGCTAAATCAAAACAAACCAAACTGACGCCGCGCTGATGCTCCAAGCATTATTATTGCTCTTTGTCCGCTATAGATTTCACATTTGTATTTTGTTTTTGTTTTCTTTTCGGCCAATGGTTTGTCGTAATATAATATCCATCAGGGCTTGAAAACTAGAAGGCTATTAATATTTCTTTAGTGCAAATTTTGGCCTTGTGTGTATTTTATTCTTTATGTTATTTGTGCAAAATAGGCAATGAATATTTTTTAGAGGTTATTTTAAATATAAATATATAACAAAAAAAATAAATATTTTAAAGAAAGGTAAGAATATTTAATCAATAGAATATTAATAGTTTCGTATATCTATTTTTCGAATTTTTCATGTTATTTCATAGAATGTCATTAATGAATACAACAATGGATAACGATATTGAAGGATCTGTAGTATTAACTAATCTTATTGTTAACCAACTGGGATCTGAGAGGTCACAGAGTTTTATGAAAGAAAATTTAAGATGTACTACAAAATGTTTGGAAAAATCTCGTTCTCTACGACAGGAGGGCAATGACCTCTATGTTAAAAAGCTTGATAATCGACAAATGGAAAAAATATTTAAACTCTACACAGAAAGTATAGCATATGCACCCAATGATTCAAAAGATCTAGCACTGGCCTTTGGCAATAGATCTGCTTTATTATACAAAATGAACAAATACAAAGAAAGCATAATCGACATTGACAGAGCACTTGCTCTAACAACATCTGATTGCCAACTAAGAGTTAGGCTTCTATGTCGTAAAGCTGAATGTTTAGCTGCGTTAGGTTCATCTGATTGCAAAAAGGTGTACAAAGAAGCTGTTTCTTTGCTGTCTAAGAATAAAGATCAAAATTCGAAATTCATTCTGTCTGCAGATAGAGCTGTAAATAAATTTGATGCAGTAGAGGCAAAAAATGTTGAAAATCAAAAGAAATGTGTGAAAATTACATCAAGAAAGAAAATTGAAAATCCTATTGCACCACCTGTTAATGTACAGTATGATGAAAATTATGGTAAACATCTTGTTGCTGCTCGAGATATTAAACCTGGAGAGATAATTTGTGTGGACAAATTATATGTAAGCTGTTTAAATTTAAATAATTTTCATGCTTATTGCGATCATTGTTTCACCAAATCATGGGTAAACATACCATGCGATAGTTGCAATTGGTGCATGTTTTGTTCTGAAGAATGTAAAAAATTAGCCTGGATGAAATATCATGATTTTGAATGTACTACTGTTTCATACTTGTTAAGTAATCATGACATCGATTACTATGATCGTCTTAGTTTAAGAAGTCTCTTAAAAGGCATTAGAGAATCAGGAAGTATTTCAAAATTTAAAGTAGATTTACAATCTGCTGATAAATGCATAGGTAAAATTTAACATCATTCGTTTACTAAAGTAAAATTATACTATATAATAATTGGCATCTTTTATATAATTAACTTGGTGTTTTTATGTGTACAAATGACTAACTAGATAATCTACAACTTTTTCAGATGAAAATGGCGAAATACTACAAACCAATGGTTTTAAAGGAATATTTTCAACTACTCAATGTAGGAATATTCCAACACGGTCTATGCAAAAGTGTGTGATCAACAGTGCAATAATTTTAATTATTTTATCCAAATACACTGCATTTTTTGGATCTAATCACAAGTTTACACAAACTCAAGATTTATTAAAAAATGAAGATGTATTATTTATAGGGTCCATGTTTTTAAAAATCAGAAAAAGTGCTACTATTAGTACTCATTTAGTAAGTGTAAAATTCTTTCCTAAAATGTAGTATAAGACAAATTTTGACTGTTCAATTAGAAAACTAATTTATTTTTTTCAGATTAAGATAGAAATTACCGATTGTAAATATTTCAATTATGTGAGTCAGTATAAACTAGGTGATTGTTTTATCAAAGGAGCTTGTTTGACACCAATACATTTTTATACAAAGCACAGCTGTTATCCAAACACCAAGAAATGTATAACAAATGATCAGGAAGTAATTGTTTTTGCACTTGAACCCATTGAAAAAGACTCTCCAGTATGTGCAGCTTATGTATATTGTATCCTGAGTGTGTTTTTTTTTTTTTTTTTTTTTTACAAACTTAGGTATAATACAAGTTCTTTACGTTTCAGCTGTTGATGTCATATCATGGAGCATTTTATGAACTTGAAAAACCATCTAGACAAAGTTTGATTAAACAAAATATGAGTATTATCTGTCAGTGTATAGCTTGCGAACAAAATTGGCCTACATTATACGAGTTATACAAAATGCCAAAGGTAAAGTGTATTAGTCTACATTGTAAATAGTGATCTGGATTCTAGTAGCACAATAATTATGTCTTGTTACAGGAGAAACCACTTTTATATGCTAAGACCTACAACAGAATAGAATCAGAATTATTTGATGAGAATGATGCTCTTGTAAAACCCATATTAGACTGTCATAAACAAGTACAATATAATCAAGCTACTTTGAAGCAGTTAACAAAGGCTATGGAGAAAGCTCTAAAATATTTGGAACAGCCTTCCGTTGTCATTAGCGAATTAATGATTTGTTTGGAGATAGTTTATGAGAAGCTTGCCAATTCAGATTGGCTTATTACCGGCGCGGCGAGAGACGTTGTTCCTCGTTACAGCTGATATGTTCATATCAACTAGTTTGTATGTGTGTATATGTATATAAAAACATGTTTTACAAATTTTTACTAAAATCTCATAAAATTTTTTATTGCTAACTGATATGATTCTGCGAAACACTTGCTATACGTTGGTTTACGAAAACTAGTAATTAATTTATGTACAGTTTATAAAGGTTAATACACGTTGGTTAATAAATAAAGATTTAAATAATCGGATTTTACATTATTTTTAATCATTTTCTTGTACATACTATTCTGATAAATGAACTAGTTTATATAATTATAAATATTCTATATCTACAAGACGAAACGCATCAATTTGCACTCATACGTATGTAACAAAATGTGAACACACTTGTCCTGCATACCGCGTATCTATAATGAACAGACTTCTGGTTTTGAGTGACTGCTCTTAAAAAAAAACAAAAGTGGAGGTTACTTACAGTATTGTCAACTTTACTTCTCTAGTCTCCGTTTATTGCGATATGTCGTATCATTAGCTATTTAGTAAGACAATCTGACAATCTAGAAAATATACGAGCTGTTTATATTATTCATAATTTTATAAAATTGCTCTGCATATGCAATTTTTTATAATCTTATTGGATCGAGAGGTTAATGGTAAATACAGATATTGAACAAAAAACAAACAAAATAAATAAAATTATTCAATATTTTTCAGTTTCCTTGAATTATTCTAAACAAGACTTCGATTCACATTTCTAAAAAATGGCTAGCTTACCAAAAAGAAAACTACCAACTGCTAGCCAAGCAGAAATTTTGCGATCTCACCAAAGGGACAATGATTTTGTTTTGACAATGAGCGAAACAATTACTGACCTTCTCCATAGATATGATTTGTATCGGAATTTTTCACGTTTCATTAAATCTGAAGTACCTGCTAAGTTGTTTTACTTTATTGTAACATCTGGTCTGGGAAATCAAACTTTGGGCGAAGAATACACGGGCATTGTTCAAGCTAATTTACATGCTCGGAAAGTTCCTTCTTTAATGGTATGAAAATTTGGTTGTATTCAAATGTCTATTGATTGCACACATTATGTCCCATGTACTTTTTATTACAAATATCAATCCTTTATCATGTATGTTCTACTATATTATATACAGACAAGGGTACTGGCAGCTATACTTGAATGCTTTGGTGAACAAATGTTGTTAAAGCTTTTAGAAAAATTGCAAATTACAATAAATAAGCCAAACAGTGATTTGACACCACAAGCCAAATCATTTTTAAATATATTTCTCAATAGAACAAGAACTGTAATACCTATTTTAATTTTGGCACATCGTGGACTTTTCTACATTTATGGTAGATACTATAGTATTGGCAGAAGACTGACAAAAGTTGACTATGTCAAGGTATATCATTCAAATTTTTATAAGTTGTTCTTTCATTCAAATTTTTGGTTTGATAAGCTTCATTTATAATAATAATATTTTTTGAAGGTTTATGGACCACGTCCCCACAGCAGTGTAAGTTGGGGTTTGAGGATTCTAGGTTTTGCTACTGTTGCACAGTGTTTATTTAGACTCTGGCAATCTAGAAACATGACTGAGGAGATAATGACTGAAGCCAAAGAATTCGAAAGTGTGTCAAGCAGCCGATGTCAGCTGTGTTTAGAAAAAATTTCAGATACAACTACTCCATGTGGGCATTTATTCTGCTGGTCTTGCTTAGCTGAGTGGCTCAGGGCACGAAATCGATGTCCTCTTTGTCGCGAAAGTGTAGCTCCTTCGAGAATCATTCCATTGATGAATTTATAGACAAAATCAAACTTGGATAGATCTACTTGTACCAAAAATGAACTAGTAATTGTACAGTTATAGCTTAAGGGTTACAGCTTGATTTGCATTCGAGTGTAGGGGTTTCGTATGCAATATGTAAATAATTTTGTACCTTTTATTAAAATTGCGTAAAATTAGCCAGAAATAAAAACAAACGTTTAAATAAAAAAAATTATTTTAATCGCTTATCTACACGTTTTTCCCCTTATACAACAATGATACATTAAAATAGAACACATTAAAAATATTTTTAAGAAAAAAGCCAAGTATTTGATAATTATAGACCAAAAAAAAAAAACGAGCACCAATGCTTCTATCAAATGACACATTTGTATAAGGCAAGTATATTACTACATGATACAATATTCTCGAAAAATATAATAAATAGTCTCTTCTATTATGCTAAACGTATTGATGACATGACTAAATGTGAAAATCAAGTATAATGTTAATGTATATAACAATGAGTTCACACTATGTACAAAAATATCAAGTTTTATTACATTTTGCGCGCTCACAACACACCCTAGGCGCACCTTCAATAATTGCTCTCTTTCTTTTTCATTTAACTTGTCCCATAGTAAACAATAACGTACAATAATAGTGTTTTTCTTGTTATTCAACGGCTTACATATTTTCGGACGAATTTTAGAATCGACCGGTATCATTTTATAATCAGGGTTACTCCAATCGCCACGTAGGCTGTTATAACATTTTCCGGATTTCATAATAGTGATGCATAGAAAATTATCGGTTTGTTATATATAAAAAAAAAAAGATAAAAAAATTGTATGAAAGATTATTGCTTATAAATGGAGTGGCAATAATTTTCCAATAACTTAGGAATTTGGAAACCCAAAAGATAATCTAGAGTATAGTTGTATGGTATGTACAGTTAATTGATAAAATCAACAACGCAAGTACTCTCAATAGTCGATAGTCTCGCGAAATTATTATGAAAAAATACACGTAAAAAAACGCTAATACAAGACTAGGAAAAATTATTCTATTTTACCGAGAGAAAAATTGCAGAAGAGTACCGAGTTTCACGAAATTCTGGACGAGCCATTGCGCGATTGGAGAACCGCATGTAAAAAATTCTTATAAATCCATAATTCGAGGGGAGGCCAATCCGTTGGCGTATACGTATTTGTCACGTCACAAGGTCGTGCGTTGAACTGACAGTATGCCGACTTTTTCCGCAAAATTGCCGAGAAACTGGCCGATGCCCGTTGTCTCCGAGTTGTCCTTCATTTTTAAACCCACGCTTTGAGTGTAAACGGTGTAGAATGATTGCCTCAGTGTCTCTAGTTTGTTTTTCCTAGCGGCTCTATTATGACAAAGAGTTATGTTTGATTAGTGTTTATTTTTCAAAATCTAGTTTTGATATTTTTACTAGTTATCATGAGCTTACATGTAGTACGAATCCTCTTCGATGACGGTAGTACTCGAGTCACACGAGGTCTGCCCTTGTGGTCCGGACGTGGTGCTTGAGAAACAAGAACATGCGTCTGCATGGGCGCTAGTGGAACCACGGAGGCTTCCGGTACCACTGATAATCTGCCAAGAGCCGCCTGAAGAAGAGGATTCGTTGCGCTGACGAACGCGCCCAGGTACCGGTACGGCTACAGGTGATGTTCGTTTCCCTAAAGGTGGTAATGGAGACCTTGAGCCTTGATTTGCTGTAGAACCCTCTTTGTTTGGCGAAGAATATAACGACTCTGGCGCGACATTGCTAAAAGCAAAAATGCAAGAGGAAATTTGATTTGTAACATTAGATATAGATTCTAATTTACGAGAAATGTCTAGGACTCGTTAGCCATACCCGTTACTGGGCGCATCTTGTTGTGGTTGTTCATCGAGGGATGTACTGTGAAAGACAGATGGTGGATTGGTGTCCTGACCGTCCCTGCTATTTTGACTCACATTACTGCAACAACTATTTAGACTCAGATTCGAGCTGACGGAACTGAGAGGAACGGCTGAATCGTTGTCAAACATGACGTTGTCGAGTTGTGAGTCGCTGTCGTTTCTGAGAACCACGTGCTTTTGGCTGTATTGTCGCTTGTGCATGCTATACTCTTCCAGTTGGATATGTTTGAGAAAGAAGAAGCAAAAATAGAAAATCTCTTCGCCTTTAGCTAGTCGATCGCGCAGGTCGTGACCGAACAGCATCCAGTCGTAGGCTATTGTAAAGTAGAGCATCTGGTGAGCGTTCAGCGACTGGTGAATCAAACCATCTGCCCACAGACTTATCCGCAGCAGCGAAATGAAGAGGGGTGTGCGATCCCAGCCTAATTCAACATTCGTATGTAAAATTATTATTCTTCAATTAGCCATTCGGCTCATTTGCATACAATATTCACAGTGTTGTGAGCAAAATTCTACCTGATATACAATGAATAAGCATGCTAGAGCTGCTTTCGTTGAGGTATTTCAAAATTAGCTTGAAATAATTCTGTGTGAGATGGATCAGGTTCCAGTTTTTGTACTCATCCCAGGTGATGTGGAGCTGCGCGGAAATCGGATCGTCGGGTACAACGATATCGGCATCTACATGAGTCTGTTCCCAGTCAAAGAACAGATCAAAGGCCTGGTAGTCGTTTTCCCGGAACGCCTTAAAAAATTCGCAGCCCGGGTATGGCAGTGATACGAGCGTGAAATCCGAATACCTTTTCTCCTTGTCTACCTTCTCCGACGATGTCACGCTAAAACGTGAAATACATCGATGATATTAAATTTTCCTAGTAAAAATGTACTTTTGCTGAACTTTGTCAAACCTGGCCAAACTTGATCTACTATTTCCGAGTGTCCGAAATTCAACAATTGCGCAACGTTAGTCAAGTTTTGGCAGAATTGTGGACCAAGCTCAGCAAGTTGTGACCAAGAAATTATTTCCATTAGGGTTATTGGAGAGATCTAGTCGAAGAATATTATAAATTCAACTGAAAATCTTACTTGACACCAAACTTGACCTTCTTTTTCTCTACCATCAAATCGATAATCGTCCCCACGTTGAGCGACTTCAGAAGCTTGATGTCTTGGCTTCTGACCTTGTCAAAGAGTTGCCATTCGTATTCGCCGTTCCCCGCCACCTCTATGTCCTGCGTCGATGCAGCTGTATTACCAGATTGATTGGCTGGGAAAAAGTACTCGAGTCCCGACCTGCCATATATTTCAGGTCCGCCCGATATAGTTGCCGATCGACAAACGTACCTCCTTTTGTAGAAAATTACAGGCAGAGGAAATCTCGAGCGGCATCTTGCAAACCTCGCGTTTCTTATCTTTTCCTATGGTACAATAAATTTTGTTTTAAATTTGAAAGATTATCCTGAACGATTTGTCATTGATAATAGTACAAATGCCAAAGTTACCGCGAGTGTGGGGAAATTGTACACGCTTTCGTAAATAGTTTCGGTTGTGCGCTGTGGAGGCGTCGGTGTATCAGACACATTCTGGTTGTGATGTTTTTCATCCTCCAGAATTATGAGTGAGCTGGGGTATTGAGCACTGAGGTCACCACTGTTGTTGCTGATTACTGTGTGGGTATAGTCTAAGTTTGCGAGCAATATGCATCTCTGCATGATTCCCTGACTCTTTTGAGGTGAAACAAAAAATGACATTATTCAATTTTATAAACTCGTTAGTTTGCTTCAGAATTTTGAGAAAAACATACCGTGCTATCTGCATCCTTGGCTCTGTAAGTGTTCTTGGAAAAATATTGCAGGAGATCTTGAAGATCTTTGGGAGTGATCTCGCTCATGTTTGAAGCTGGATCTTTTGATGCTGGTCCAAGAGCTGTGTAGGCGTACACTTGTCTTGCTGAGTATACCAATGATGCACTAGCACCTGCCAATGTGCTTCATGGGTGCGAGATGGCACTGACTTGAATAACCATAACATAACATCACACGTTCTCATTCGCAATATTTCACACTGGTAGTGTTTGTGGTGATTACAATTTCCTCAGTCAATTGTTAAGTACGCTGAAAAGAAATTGAGAATAAGAGTCAATTCCAAAGGAATGCTATTTATTATCTAATCGCGAATGAAAATTCTTGGCATAGTATACTGAACTGACTTGGACAGAAAACTGGTATAGGAAGAAAAAAAAACTTATGTACTAGCTTGTGTTTCCCTAAATGTAATACAGACAAGAAAATCCTGCAAATATGAGCTGAATGCTTATCTACCTGGAATGTATTAACAGACGTTATCTTGGCAACACAAGATTGCCACATAATTACACCAGGAATTCTAGATCTTGAAATCGTAGTAAGTACCTGGTTGCCGTAAATGAAATCAGTAAACATTTCTGATGGATTAAGCAGTTAAAAACAATGGCTTTCCCTTCTTTCCCTAATTTCTCGGAAACTGGCTACCGTTACCAAGTTGGAAAATCAAAGATTTCGTTTCAGCCCGCAGAACAACCGTTCACCGCCTCTTCTGTACGACTCGAGCTCGATGCAATTTTCCGAGTCATCGACGCAGACTCCCAATTTTCATCGATGTTGGCTCCCGCAGGCCCGCAGTCAAGGGACAAGCCTCCCCGAGTCCGATGAAGCCCGGGTAATTTCCAAACGTATAAATCTATCTACCTGCAGAGTGAAATACGTTCAGGTCGCGTGTTCAGCAAGAGAATCCCGCGAGTCTCAGCGCGTTGACAGCAAACGTAACCTCGTCGTCCCCGTGTCCAGTTTTCAATCTGTCCTCCCCTGCAAGTTCCGCCGGCGTGACGAGACGAAGGCAACCCTCGAACGAGACTATCCTAGCTGGCGAGCGTCGTCGGTTACGAGGTCGTTGAGCAAGAGAGCCCGTGCTGTGGAGATAGATAGACAGCTATATCGCGAGCACATGCGGCGCACGCGAGGCGAAAAATAGCTATGTATAGCATATACAGTGCGCGATCAGTGGCCAGTCAGCTATATCAGTAATCAGTGTACGGCGGAGTATGACCGACGAGACACGAGTGACGACCATAGTGCCACCAAGCGGAGCTTGGACATACTCACTGTACTCTGTTATATATATATATTTATTTTTTGTATTTGTTTTGTTCGCGGCTATATGGTATATATAACTATATAACGGCTTTCAAGTTTCGTGCTTATAGCCAAGTATAACTTAAAATTTTGCTTATCGTTTGACTGTGTATAGATTAAAAATGAATTCATCTACTCAAAGGACGTCAAACATTAAAAATCTTGATTGGTATCACGTGCAATGATGGTTTTCGAGAAATTCGTTTTTACAAGTTTGAACTTACCGCAGCGTAGGTACCACGTGAGCTTTGAGCTGTTATATTATATACCTATATACCTATAGCTACGTCATGTCATCTGACGGGACTTGAACTTGCGAGTAAGTCACATCAACAGTGTCCGTCCACATCACTCAAGAGAAAAAAAAAAACAACAATCGACGGAGCTTCGGCTCACGAGTAGACAGGCTGAAAAAGAAGTATACATACAACATAAGTATATAGTCGCAGTCGTTTGCTCGCTGGCGCGCGCGAGCGAGTCTTTGTAGTTTGTGTACAGTCCCCCCTTATCATCTCTTATACGCATGTAGGTATAGGTAGTAACAGTACGACCGCGCAAGAGACCACAGTGCCAATCGATACATCAGCGTAATTAATCGTAATTTTTTGTTCCATTTATTCGCTGTCAACAGCCAGTAATTTTTGGGGAAGAATTTCGGCGTGAAACCGAGAAGAGGATGCGCCTCAGCTGATACGATAATGCGGTTGTCTTGTCGCCGTCGCCGTAGCAGAGAAATAATCAACAGTTACAGAGTGAGGTTATGTGCGTTTTCGCTCGCGGAGGAATGTAAACACGACGTCCGCTGATTCCATCATCAGACACGACGTCGCGAACTGGGCAGCTGGTGAGAATCGGAGCGGATTTTTTCCTGGCGACGAGGACGACAAGAGTCGTCGGTACCAGCCGCAAACATGGTCTTCGAATCGATCGTCACCGAGCTCCTGAACAAGGTCCTCGGCGAGTACATACAGAATTTGGATTACAAGCAGCTCAAGCTCAGCTTGTGGGGAGGTACGTCTGTCGTGTGGTCCTACACATTAATATCTATCTTAATATGTCTTACAGCTGCTCCGTTATTACATTCCTACCCTCAAGGTCTCCCACGCATATTATTCTCGCGATTTTTATCCGCTCGCGTAACGGCCTCAACTGCAGTTTCACACGGCGCGAGCTCTTAATTATTTTTGCTGCTCAGAGCAGTTATCAAAAACAACGATGCAACACACAGTTTTGTTTTGTCTTTTTTTTTTCTTTTCATAAAACCGCAATAAATTCGCGCATTATGATAGCAAGCAGAGACCCATGCACACAGGACCAAAGGCTCGCGTACTCATTGGTGTTATAACGAGTGACATTTCGATGAAAAACGTCGTAATTCTTCCAACTCTATTTTGGGTGGGAACATCGAACAGAGAAAGGTCGCGAACGCGCGCTCGATAGAGGTAAAGGTTGAGGATGCAGGTCTACCGATGACGGGAGTGTCGAAAAGCGCGAGGCCATCATACAAGTAAAAACAGAGCGCGACAACACAAACCGACGACGACTATAGGTACACGTGCACCGGACTCGCGTGCGTGACATCATGGTCTATATTTGCGCCGGTTTAGAGATGTGCGCGCTCGCCGCCTGCCTTATGGGATGACCGCACGCTATACATTACTGCCCGTTTTCGACCTTTTCTTTTTTGTTTTGGAAGAGAGGGTTGGGGCCGCCTTTGGGAGAATGCGACTTATTACGTACAAGTCGCTTGAAAAATTAAACACTGCTCGATCGCTTTGGAAAAGCCGAAACGACGCGATTGTTCGTTGAAAAAAGCTTTAATTTTGACTCCGGCAGAAATTATGTTTGCACAAGATAATAAGATTTTTATTGTTATATCGGTAAATTTTCACTAAATCTTCAGAACAAACAAACATCGTTAATAATAGAGAGAAAAATGCGGACACAAAGCCGAAGCATCAGCAAGACGCGGAGCGGAAAGACTCTCTCAGTTGAGAAATTCAGCAGCTAGTAAACTTCGCCGTCGTTTTTCAACCGTCTATTAAAATACTCTGATGTAAATTCGTCAAGCCAATCGAGAAATCAAGGCTCTACTTCACATGACATCAGTTATATACCTATGAGATATTTATACTCGCGCTTCGCATCTTTATGCAAATTGCTTACCTTACCGTCCCCTCCTTCTCCGAGCATTTTTTCGAGCTCGTTTCTGAAAAAATCCAATTCCATACGTATCGAGGAAAAATCAGCTCTCTATTTTCAGACGGAAAATGAAAATTCTAATTTTACTCACGTGCATATGTATTACATGCGCTTACGTGCTTTGTTCCGCGCCGTGAAAGATTGTCATTATTGTTTTTATTGGCGGTTCTTGTTAATGCGACAGTGAATCACTCGGACAAGAACGTAAATACAGAATGAGACGATGATATCAGCCGATAGCCGAGGCGGTGGTTTTACAATAAAAATTTCGAGCGTAATATTTTTTGCGGAAATAGTTATGCGCGCGACGTAATCTATACCTATATGCGCGCACTGGTTTGATTGCGTTGGTTTATTTTTAAAACGCTCCGAAGAATGCTTCTTTCCTGTAAAATTAACTGTGCTGCTATGAGCGCTTTTTTTTTGATTCGAGGATATTTTTTTCGCGCATTTTTAAATTTATTTAGGAACAGATTTTCAACCTAATTTTTATGTAATAAATTTAAAATAGAAAAGTGTGTCTCTTTCACTTCGATTTAAATTATTTCGCCCCTTCACTGACGTGTTTCTCGCTTTTCAGGAGATGTAGTCCTCAAGGATTTAATGATAAAGGAGAGTGCATTGGATATGCTAGATCTACCTATTAAGCTTGAATATGGTCGATTAGGTAAAGGGAAAAAAATTATTACTTACAATCATGGGAATTCGCTCGTTTGATTTTAATTTCGATTTTTGAATTATTCTTATAGGCAAATTGGTGCTCAAGATACCTTTCAAGGACATGTGGAACGGCCAGATCGACGCCATAGTCGAAGAGCTTTTTGTCCTAGTCGTTCCTACTAGTCAGGTGAAGTACGATGCAGAGAAGGAGGCAAAGGCACAGCTTGAGGCTAAGCATGCAGAGATTGCTAGAGTGGAGAAAAACAAACAACTGGCTGACATGAAAAGTAAAGTCTTATTGTATATCTATGGTTGCATTCGTTACACTGCTATTAGTTTTTACATTAGCACTGTTCCTCAGACCAAGAAAAGGTTGATGATTCAATGATGGAGAAGCTTATTGCACGAATGATCAAGAACATACACGTGGAAATCAACAGAATTCATGTGAGATATGAGGATCATGTTAGTTTCAAGGACCACCCCTTTTCTGTTGGTTTCACTCTCAACCGATTTGCACTGGAGAGTTGTGATAATACCTGGTCATCAACTGGTAACTTGAAAGACATGTATGCCATTCAACAAATTTTCAAGGTAAGCTATTTGATTTTATTCAAAGTGCAGAGTATACTTACGAAAAGTTACTCTCGATTGATTATTCATTCCAGCTATGCACAATGGATGGTTTTGCTGTGTACTTGAATCCATCACCAAAGCAATTTAGCATAGAGCCCAAGGACATGTACTTGAAAATATTTGCTGAAAGCATTGCTACTGCTGATTTTGTACCTGAAGATTATCAATACTGTAAGTTTCCACTTTTCAAAAATACAAGTTGCCAGTAAAATTAATCAATTATCCATCATGCTAGTACTGGGTCCAATAAATGTAAAGGCTAAGTTAAAGCTTAATCCCAAGCCGGAAACTGACGGCAGTAATTACACGATACCAAAAGTTTTCCTGGACTTGGAAATGCAGAAACTGCGAGTTGGACTGTCCAAGAAGCAATATCAGACTCTCATGCAAATGGGCGAAGGTCTGGAACAGGCTCGTAATGCTGCCCCATACAGAAAATATCGGCCCAATTTGACGTCCTATCGCGGACACTATAAAGAATGGTAAATAATCTCGCGCAAGTTTTCCAAATTATTGTTTTTAATCAAATTTCTTTTTAATTTCAAAAGGTGGCGTTTCGCGTACACTTGCGTTCTAGAGGAGCAGGTGAGACGGGCGCAGAATAATTGGGACTGGAATCACATGAGATGCCATAGGGATACGTGCCGAAGTTACGCTAAAGTCTATCAAACCAAGCTTACTACCAAGAAACCTTCGCCCGATTTGGAGGAGCAGCTAAAGGAGCACGAACAGAAGTTGGATATCTTCAATCTCATCATCATTCGTCAACAAATTGAAATGGAGGTGGGTAGTTGAATTTATTAAGAGAAAAAAAACCATAAGAATGCAGTTAATATGTGCTAATAATTGTAGGTTGAAAGATTGGCAGAAAAAGAGAAGGATTTCAAGGCAAAACAGGGTTGGTTTGGCTTCTTGTGGGGAACGCCGCGACAAGAGGAGGTTCAGGAAATGAATACAGCTGCAGCTATCAGTAAGTTTTGTAATTGTTAATCTATGAATCAGTGAAAATCCTAAACTTCAATCTACATTCTAGTGAAAAAGTTTGAAGAAGCAATGACGCCACAAGAGAAGGAAAAACTTTACAGAGCTATAGACTACCAAGAGAATAGCGTACCAGCTCACTATCCCGAAACCTATGAAATGATTGATACTAGGTTCTTTTTGCACGGGTTGCAAATTTTGCTGCTAGACACCGACAAAGAGCACCCTGAGGTCCTAGATTTGCAATTTAATGGGGTGAAAGCTGGCTTCAAATCTAGACCATCGGCTAACGCAATTTTGTTAGTGCTTACCTAGTTTTTAATTGTTCTCGAAACAAAAAAAAAAAAAAAAAAAATACTTGCAACGAATAACGACGATTCTGCTTTCAGATTGACAGCTTCGATAAGTGATTTGAAATTGCTTGGGGTCAAACAGAGAGAGCAAGTGCCTTCACTTTTTAATTCGGACAAGGAGGTTGGTTCCGAAAACGGATTATTTTCCGTATCGTATGAGAAGAATCCTCTCGACAAGTTGTGTGGTGATAGAATTATCGTCAAGTCTAGTTCAGTGCACCTAGTCTACGATGCTCAGACTATAATCGAACTTGTAAAACTATTTAAAGTACAAAATCCGTCAACCCTGAACCAGTAAGTACACTACCGCTACCGAGTCCCCATATACTAGTATTGCTACTGGTGTTTTTATTTACATTTGATCAATTAATAGATTACAAGCTGTTGCCGCAGAACGTCTCGACAGCTTGAAACAAGCTTCTGCTTTGGGCTTGGAATACGCGATACAAAAGCACGCCGCCCTAGACATTCAGGTTGACTTGCAAGCGTCGCAGCTAATTGTACCCTATGGTGGATTCTACAACAAAAACGAATCCTTGATCGTAATAAATCTTGGTAGTTTGAAAGTACACTCGCTGGAAAAACCAAAGAATAATGCTGCTCACTTGAGCGTCAAGCAGTTGGTTAGCATGGGAAAAACTGAGGAAGACATTTTAACGCACCTACGAGAATACAGTTATGACAGATTTGTTTTGAAAATTGTTAATTTTCAAGTACGTCGTATTTCTTATTCTAATTTCTCCTACAAGCATATAATTAATACATTCACGCAAATGTGTTTTAATATTAGGCCCTTATTTCGTTGGCGAATGAAGATTGGCGAGATGCACTGACAAACACAGTCAGTCCAATCAAAGTTTTGCAACCAACGACATTGGAAGTACAGTTCCACAAATGTCTTATTGCTGACGACCCGCTCTTACCAAAGACTAGACTTATGGGTCATTTACCATCTGTGGCGATAAACATAACTGAAAAACGTTTACTCGAAGGCCTTGCTATCGTGCAAAGCATTCCATTGCCGGAAGACGATGTACCGGCAGAACTTACACAAGCCTCATTGGTTAGTTGAAAAAATTGCAATAGACTATCAGAGAATAGTTAATTTATGTAAATCGAAAACAAAACTTTTTTCAGTCTAAATCGGTATCTCAAATGTCATTGTTCAAAGAGTTGACAAATCTTCCATCACTAATAGAAAAAAAACAAGAACAAGTCTCGAGTTCAATGAAGCAAACGACCGATTTGGAAGCCAAATTCGTTATGAAAGGTATGATATATTTTCAAAAATTCTTGGAGTATTGTTCGAAGCACTTGATCAGCAACTCATTGTAACGCTTTATACAGAACTCACTTTGATGATATCCAAGCAAGAAGAGGAATCCAAAATCTCTCCTTTCATTAGATTCGAGCTACTACAGTTGGAGGCGGAACTAATGCAAAGAACTTTTAATCAAGAAGTCATGCTAAGGCTTGGAGGTGTTCAAGTAAAGCAGCATCACGACACCGGAGAAATCTTTATGATAAATACACCAATGTCCTTGGGAAGCGACGAATATCTTATTGTTATTCAATTTATTAACGTAAGTATTTTTGTCTGAAGTGCGCCATGTCATGATTTAATCGCAAACACTTTTTAGCACTATTATCATTATCATATTTTTCTAGATGAATAAACGGTCACCCGAGTTTGTCAGACAAGGATCTGTCGTAAACTTATTGCAGCTTGAATTTACGACACTCGATGTTTTACTGCACCAAGAAGCCTTGATCAATGTTCTTCAATTTTTATCAAATATTCAAGTAAATATCTTGCAAATAAGAACCAATGTATCAACCTATTTAATTTCCATAATTCTTTAGGACAATATTAGTGCTGCCACTACAACACTGAAAGAAACGAAGAAAGAACAGCAGGTTGACAGAGTTGGCCATTTAACGACTATTCAAGAAGACACTTCAATGTTTATTAAAGAACAAATTCAAAAACAAAGGGGAAAATCTCGTAAGTAGCTCTATTAATGTAATGAATGCATGGGTCATGTAGATAAAAAATCAAGCTTGTAATACTACATTAAAATCAAAATAAAAAAATAGGTCGAAAAAAAGCTCAAGTAGAGGTCGTGGATTTAAAAGTCACTGCGAAATTTGGTACTATCAGTATGAAGATGGCAAACGATTTCCGAGATATTAGTGCCTTTTATATCGAAGGTATCACAGCCGGTTATATTATGAAAGCCTCACACTCGAAAGCTAACGTCCAACTGAGCTCCATAAATATCAAAGATCTATATGCAATGTCCATATACAAGAATGTACGTAAATTATTTAGACGTTAATGCATTATCATCATCATTTTGTAATTTATTTTTTTACTAAAGAATCAATTTTTCAGATCGTGGCAGTTGACGGTTCGGAGTCTCTTCAGATCGAAGCAATAATGAACAATCTCGAACCAGATGACACGGACAAGAACAATATGTCGATCACTATCACAATGGGTTGCCATCGTATTGTCTTCTTGAATGCTTTCGTTACAACAGTCATGGTAATGTGAAGCTAATTTTCAACCAGGGACAATTACAAAGACTATTATGATAATGCAATGGAATATTTTGTTCGATTAACAGAATTTCCTGAATAACTTCCAAGCTGCACAATTAGCCATAGCTGAAGCGTCAGCAGCAGCTGCCGAGGCAGCCAAGACAAACATTAAAGACGTGCACGAACGGGCTACCAAGATCGAGCTATCCGTAAAACTGAAGGTTATTGACCTTGAAAATATTTAATATCGTTTATTAATATTTCCTAATGACTTTGATTTTTTCCAAAGGCTCCGGTGATATATGTGCCATTGAATTCGACAAGTGAGCATTGCCTAATGTTAGACATGGGTAACCTCACAGTTAGCAACGTACTTCGCAAGCTGGAGGTAGATACCGAGTCAGGCGAGTATCCTATCGTTGATGAAATGAACATCGAGTTACAAAATCTTAAGTTGTCCAGGTATTTGACAATGTGATTAATTATTTTAATAATCACAAGATGATTTTAATAACAAGATCAAATATAATACATTCAAAGGGTACGACTAAACAAGGACAAATTCACAGTAGAGAATGAGGTGTTGCTTCTCCAGCCAGTAAGCTTCATTTTGCAGATAAAGCGTAACCTGTCGACGGCCTGGTTCCGCGCAATACCGGATATCGAAATGTCCGGTAGGTTGAAACGCATTGATGTGCTGCTTAATCAGGAAGATTACGCGATGATCATGTCGACTCTTAGCGAAAATCTTGGCGAGAGCTTTGAGGATGGTGCTACTGTCACAACACAATCTGTAGCTAAAGTTGACCGGAAGAGCATTGCTGAGGAGCCTAACAAGACAACGACGTGTAAGACTACTCAAATATTTGGTTTAAATTTTTCGTAAAAACAGATGAATCTGTATAAATGTTGATTCAATTTATAGTTAAAGCAGACGTAGAGGTTGTCAAGGAATCGGCAACAAGTAGTGATCTTCAAGAGCAACGTACTGTACAAACTACTATCAAATTTGAATTTATAATGGATAGTCTCGTCATTGAACTCTTTACCGGAGGATCTAAAATGGTAATTCTAGTTGCTTTTTATAGTTTATACTATCTAAGTTACTAGATTTAACGAAAAAAATTCGCTTGTGTCACAGCTAAAAACTCAAAACTCGCCTCTACATTTGCCAGAGAACAGTCTGGCCAAGTTTGGTCTCACCTATCTAGCATTGAAAGGGCGGATGTTCACGGATGGTCTTCTGGCAACCTCGATTCTGTTGATGAACTGTACACTCGATGACACGAGGCACAATCGACAGGGCTCACTTGTCAGAATCATGGAACGAACTACCGAAGTGCCCAAGTTGGAAAACTTGGGACAAGATGAGGCTGGTGTAAAACCGGTCAGAAGCATGCTGGATGTTACAGTCAGGAAAGGACCAAACGATATGTTTGGTAAGTAAATGCTTTTGAGTAGGGGCTGGTGTAGCTAGTAAAATCTATGAATTTAATTTAGTATTAAATATTATTTTCTATTTTCTTAGTGGACGTTCGTGTATTCTCCTTTAGTATAATAGTCTCTCTAGACTACCTAATGAAGATCAAGGATTTTTTCAACTCTGGACCTCAGCCTATACAACAGTCCACCCTACAAGCTTCACAGAAAACACAGTTAGAACAGGCTGCAAAGAAGAAAGTAGCTCAACCCGCTCCGGCACAACCGGATACAATGATGACAATAAATTTGCATATCGAAAAACCAGACATTATTTTGCTAGAGGACATGGACGACATCGACTCTAATTGCATTGTTTTAAATGTGAGTTATATCTACTTTCGGAGTGGCTACCTTATATTTTCATAGTGTGTTTCAATCGCTATTTAAACATGCTTTGCCTAGACCGAGATACTACTGAAAGTTCGACTGATGGGTGACCACCAAGTCATCAACGGTTCCATAAAAGATTTATCGATTCTCGCCGGTATTTATAATCCAGCAAAGAGATCAGACTGGATCTATCAGGTGCTGAGACCAACCAGCATTAGCATCGCAGGATCGACTCCTGAGGGCAAGGGTTTACACGTTGATATTTGCAGCACGGACATTCACATTTCCGTATCACCAGGTGTCATTGAAATATTAAATCGAGTGGTGCAAACAGTAACCAAGAAAGAAGAGGAACAAGAGGTCAAGAAACTAGAACCAAGTCATGAAGGTCTTTGGATTATAACACCTTTCAAGGAGACAGATTATTGGTTCTTGAAAACAGGTAATCTTGTTTTTAAATCTAAACAGAATTCTGGAATTCTAATTTTTTGAAAAATTCCCAGAGGTTGGTATGGAAGCCAGCGAGGATCTCCAGTTCTCCGATGACGAAGAAACTCGAGCAGTGGTCTACAAACCCGAGCTCGCAATGGTGTCGGCACCCACGATTTTACTGACACTCGAAGCTGGTATTGGTAACAAAACTCTTCCAATGCTGCTTTTGCATCTTGGCTTCCAAAGCAACGTTCACGATTGGAGCACAAACACGGTATTAATTGGTTCATTGTATGCTAGTTTGACTAATGAAACCTTAGATTATTGATTTTGTATTGTACAATTCAGATGAGCATTGAATCGACAATGTCCGTGGTGATGGCATACTACAACAGTAGACTTGCTCTGTGGGAGCCTCTAATCGAGCCAATGGAGGCAATGAACAATGGAAAACGCTCTTCCTCTCCATGGGAATTGAAAACTAAGATTCAATTCAACGATATTTCTGTAGACACGGCGCTAAGTGCACTCAGCCCTGTATCCGAGATTGAACCAGACGAGTTCCATCAGAAGTCAAGAATGTCCATCGACATTACGTCCTCTGAAAATCTCGAGGTCACTGTAACGAAAACGTGCCTCGATGTGCTGAAACAACTTGGCAATGCTTTTTCGAATGCCATGGAGGTTGGAAACAAGACATCGACCAAGAAAGTGGCTCCTTATATTCTGAAAAACGAAACTGGCTTACCTATGACTTTAGATTTAGAACACAGTCACTTTAAATTAGCAGAGGATGAAAACAGGGTGCACAGCAACGAAACTTGCTACGCGGAGGTGATACTTGAGTCTGGTGCTTCCATCCAGTTGGCGTCCAAGATTAAAACCGAAATTCACCTTCTGCAGCAGTTGAAGGCCGACACAGTGAAAGATCGAGGCACCAAGTTTGTCATATCGGTACAACTCTCTTGTGCTCTAAAAAAAAATTGGTTACATATTGGTACATGTAATAATGGTTTTAATTTGACAGTTTAAGGGTATCGACGGAAAACTGGAGATTCCGGTACTCAGAGCGGACAAGCGGTTCTTTTCCTTGAAGTATCGAAAAGAGGGCTCCGAAGAGTGGGGCATAATCTCTGACGTCGTTGTCGAGGACGGAAGTACAATCGTGACACTGCGAAGCGTTCTGCAGGTGCACAACCACTTCTGCGAGCCGGTCTCTGTGTATTACATGACAAAACGTGGTAACGAGGTCGAGAAGGTGGGCACAGTCCTTCCTGATGAGAAATTGAATTTGCCGCTCGATGCGGTCTATACGACCACGAATATCTACTGGCTGTTCTTCAGCATCGACGGGTTAGTAGTAACTTTGCACTCTCATCAGCAAATACAGTATTTTATATAGAATAAACATTTCAGTTATATGGTATCCGTCGAGCCGTTTGTCTGGAAGGAGCTCCAGAAAACTGTTTCCATGACCAAGCTTCTTAAGTGCGAGACTCGTTCCAAGATGGACACTATCGAGCCCTTCTACATACAGGTAAACATTCGTTTACAATTCTATTTAACTCGAATGTACAGCGCACCCCCTACTCTATACTCGAACACAGCATCAACCACCGATTCACACACAAAGGGCCGTGGCTCTCCTCCCGTATCTCTTTCTCTCTTTCTAATTCTAGACGCTATACGCGATGCTCGTGCTCGTGAGCGTGCTGCTGTGCAGCGAGGCGCTGAGCTCGCTGCTAAGCGTGCTCGAGCGCATCCTTCGCCGGCGCTGCTGGGCCCTCGGCGAGCCCGCGGCCAGAGCACCGCCGGTGCAAACTACCGCGACCTCGGTCCTGCAGGTATACTCCTCACATGCAATACACGTTGCAGACACTTGCCACAACATGCTGATGTGAATGAGAATAAATGTTGACATTTCATCTAGATGGACGGAGCTGAGTTTAATTTGCTTGAGTACCTAATACTTGCTAGTTTTTTCCCTTACTGTAAAACAAGGTCAGCCAGGTCAAGGCTAGTGATTCACGTGTTGCGAATAAAATGAATTCAATAAAAATGCAGGAATCGTACCAGTGATTGTACAAAAAAATATCATGAGAACATTTATACACCGAAACGTAGTAGAACCATCAATAGGGACCTTGGCTTCAATCCTCATGAGTAGTGGTCGTGTAGTTAAATGTAAACGTATTGCCATAACGGACACTAATTTTTGCTTGTTCTTTGTAAATGTTGCAGGTGGTAGGAGAAATTGAGCAAGTGTACTTTGAAAACACATCGCGCCATACAATGGCTAGTACGATTTATAACGTTCACCTGTATCCGTCGATCTACTTCAAGAATTTCCTGCCCATCGACATCATCATTTGCTTACCCGGTAATACCCAAGAACGACGCGTCGAAGCCAGCACTACTTTACAGATACCCACTGTCGATCCTAACAACTCGAGTATCGTAATCAAGGTATGTTAAAATAGCTTAATTGGTTGATAATGACTCGATTTCATTTGAATTAGGAAATAAGAAAATTTCATATATTATTTTATTTCCAATTGCAGCTACCGCAATATTTGGAGAAGGACTGGTCCTGCAGAGTAGAACTAACGTCGAATCCGGCTGAATTTTCGGTCTGGTCGTTTGAGTCATTCGACAGTGCGCAGAAAGTCATCATGGACCTAGGCATACATTCGTCATTTAAGCATGGTTCAATAATTATGGCCCTCTATTGTCCTTTCTGGATGCTCAACAAGACCGGCCTCATGCTCTCTTACAGAGTAAGTCACAGCCAGAGCCAAATGATTCAGGCTCCGTTTTTACTATTTATATTATCATCTTGGCTTGTTACCTCTCTAACAGTCTTTGGACATCTTCATTCCATAAAACAATCCATGTATTTACTTGTGTCCAAGTTCAGCCGAAGCGCGAAGCTTCGACTATTTTCACTTTCAGAACTTCACACTTGCGTTCACTCGTTGCGCGATTTCCAGCTCGACTAAGTGGCTGATTTTGCGGCCCGACTCACATTTACACGACTTTCCGTTATTTTTCCAGAAATCGAGTAAAGGTGGCAAAGAGCATTCGAGCCCGATCAAGGTAGAGACTATCATACAAAACTGACTTTATGTATTGTAAAGCTGTATATATTCTTGATGAATTTATTGAATATATAACTGTGCGTGCTTCTCGTAGAATCTAGACTCGAGATTTTTTTACTTGATGGACAGCTTGTTTAATTTTTGCTGAACGAGTTATACACGACAAGATTTTAATTTTGATTTTATTTCAGGGTGTATATACTCTTGAATGTATAACTTTTGTCAGATTTCAAAATATTCCAATAACAGCTTAGTAAACTGCTTATAATAGATGTAAAGTAATAGACTTTTTTTAAATGTTAGTTCTAATGGTGCAAATTTAATTTTCGTTTACAAGCAGCAGTCTGTGGTATCTTTAATTAAGCCATGAACAGATTATATTTAATCTAATTAATGCTGAAACTAACTTATACCTTCTCTTCTGCATGTCTGTGAATAAATATTGTCTTTTAACGTATAATGGATAATTAAAGATACTAAATAACCAAAAAACTAAAAAGGATTGGAACCTCTTTGACGTATTATCCTAATACTGTACTAGATTCAAAGGAGCTTTGTTTCCGCTTGAGAAGCACGAGTTTGCTGCCTTATGTTTTATTATTTAAAATGTGTATAAATATGAAGAAAAATTATAGCGCAACGACACAATACGTAAACGACATATCTTTCAGAGTCTTTCTTGTATAAGTTCTGGCCAACGACGCGGACGACACGGAAGGAAGAAGGTGCCCTCGGTGACTTTGACTCTATTCTTTCATTCATTTTTCTTACGTTTCCGTTGTGACCGTTCTTTTTCTGACTAACGTTCCTTCGCTCCTAATCTTCATCTTCTACTTGGGGATCGACGAAATATATAATTTTATCGATTCATCGATTCATATTTTTTATTTAATCATAATTTTCGTGTTTGCTCATGGTCAACATTATTTCACAGTCACGGAAAGATGCTTTGAACCTTCAGTGGTGTTGTTTATAAAATACGTCAATAAATAATGATAATAAAAAAGGAAATAAGGCAACCCAGATGTCTGTCGCATGCCGCTTACACTAATCGTCGCATGCACGTCTAATGTTCAGTTCGCTGTATTGCATTAACCACAGTTAAAGAATCACTTGTCGTTCACTTAGCATCATGGGGCTCTAACTCACTGATATCAGGTGGAAGTTTTTCGTGCAGCTTTCGTCGAGAGCAAAAGATCTGGCTTTTCTTAGACCAAAATGAAGCGTCATCGTTATATCTTTTTTAACAATTTCAGAGTACGGAGGATCACCTGAACGTCCTGTACCACCCGGAAACATTCAAGGGCCCGATTCTGTTCTCCTTCCGGTCAAAGGTGTTCTTCGGAAAGAAGAAGGCGATGGTGAGAGTTGAAGACGGCGAGTGGTCCGACAAGTTCTCCATCGATGTTGCTGGTAGCAAAGGTGTAGTGTCATGCAAGTACAACGGCAAGATCTATCAGGTATGTCGACGTTTATTTTGCTAATTTTTGGTCACTTAACGGATTGATTTATTCACGTGATCATGCTTGCAGATCGGTGTGCACAATCAGCTCACGTACAACTCGTTGACAAAGCAAATCACTTTCGCCCCGTACTACGTGTTGATCAACAATGCCGACTTCCTCTTAGAGTGCCAGGAAGCCGATCGTCCAGCCGATCCCCTCATGAAGGTTCCACCAGGTGAGTGTACCGCACTTTGGCCTCAATCAACGCTCGAAGATAAGATGCTCAAGGCCAAAGTGGCTGGACATCCCGAAAAAACCGCAGCGTTCATCTATACCGACGTACACAGTACGCTGCTCAAGCTCGAGAATAAGGTAGAATTCCAGAAATTCTTGAATCTTGCAAATGCGTTCACATAAAGTTGCAACTGTATTTAATTTTTTTTTTCTACTAGTACGGGGGCATAAACGTCGATGTGCAGATCAACGAAGGTGGTGTCTATATCTCGCTGTCGGCCTATGCGCACGGCAATGCCCCGGCGCTCATCGTCAATCATACGCCCTACTCGATTCACCTCTGGGAGAAGGGATCGATGAATGTCAGGACGATCCAGTCGTACAACCGTATGTTCTACACGTGGGAGAACCCCGCAGGTGCACGATTGTTAGTATGGGAAGACGGCAATAAGAAGGAGATCGCCGATAACCTGCGCAAGGACAACCTCGGTGCGTTCGTTATACCGGACGTTGACCAAGAGGTATATTACGTCTCGTTCCTCGACGGTATACAGCGCGTTTTGCTCTTCACGCCGAATCTTAAAATAGCTGAAGACTGCCAGCTAGTTGGAGATCTTGAGATTGTTGACCAAGATATCACGATGAGCATTCATGGAGTTGGGCTGTCGCTTGTCAATAATATAAACAAATCGGAGCTGCTGTACATGTGTATCGCCAGGTTTGTTGTCCGTTTGGTTACTTGAATCAGGTCGGAAAAACATCACCCAGGCTAGACTTCTGTATTTGCTACTTTTTTTCTTTACAGTTCTGGTATCATCTGGGAAACGCGAAAAACTATGACAGGCAGGTGGCGAGCTTTAAATAATCGAGAAGTTACCCTCGTCGAGGAAGGCTACCAGAGGTACCTAAGGGAGCTCCAGGTGGACAAAGAAACGGCATATAGAGTCGCTTTGGAACCCAAGTTTGAAGTTGACTACCTGAACTTAGAAATGCTGCGACCGCACAGGCGATACATGCGCCGGACCTTCCAAACAGGTCTTTGGGTGCAGTACCGTACTTCAGTGCATCAGGTGCAGCTGCACGCTAAGATCAATCGGCTGCAGATCGATAATCAACTCACGGATTGCATCTTCCCCGTCATTCTCGCTCCGGTTCCACCACCTAAGAGTGTGTCTCAGAGCTCAGTCATGAAGCCGTTCGCCGAGTTGAGTATGGTGAAACGCTTGCTTGAGCACAGCAGCGTGCAGCAATTCCGGTACTTTAAAGTTCTCATTCAGGAGTTCCACGTAAAAGTGGATTTGGCGTTTATTAGTGCTCTGATGCTACTTTTCGAATCCGACGAGGCTAATGATACGCAAGAAGTAAGTCATTCATTCTTGAGTTAGAATTAGGCCACAACTCGTATATATGTCATTAACTTTGCAGAGTGAACTCTTCAAAACGGATATGAAATTGGTGGACGAACCGCTTATACATCACGTGAACCTTATCACCACGGCTGAGCAAAAGAACTTTTTCGATTTACTGCATTTCTCACCTTTGAAAGTATGCATAAATCAGATTCAAATTTCTTGCAAATTTCTTGGGCAGTGAAAAACTCAATTATTTAATTCATATTTACTAGATACACATTAGCTTCTCCATGACCGGCAGTGGCAGCGGACCTTCCGCGGTCCCGCAAATTTTGAACGTATTACTTCAGGGTATTGGAGTTACAATAACAGACATAAACGATATTGTGTTCAAGTTAGTACTAGATAGTTTGTCTGGAAAATTGTCGATTAGTGCGCAATTATACTAGTTCTGAAAATCCTTTTTAGACTGGCCTACTTCGAGAGGGATTATGTTTTCATGACGCACAATCAGCTGGTCTCCGAAGCGACGAGCCATTACACCGGCCAGGCAATCAAGCAGCTCTATGTATTGGTTCTCGGCTTGGACGTTATCGGCAATCCTTACGGGCTTGTGGTTGGTGCCATGAAAGGCGTGGAGGATCTGTTCTACGAGCCTTTCCAGGGCGCCATTCAGGGCCCCGGTGAATTCGCCGAGGGCTTGCTTCTTGGGGTGCGTAGTATGCTTGGTCATACTGTCGGTGGTATGGCTGGAGCTGTTTCCAAAATCACGGGTGCTATGGGTAAGGGTCTCGCCGCGTTGACTTTTGACAAAGACTACCAGCGTAAACGTCAAGAGCAGCTCAACAAGCAGCCTGCGAATCTGCAGGAAGGACTTGCAAGAAGTGGAAAAGGCCTAGTCATGGTAAGACAAAATTCTCGGCGTTACAATGGTTGAAACCTAACTCTGAAACTTTTGCTGCTAGGGCGTGGTCGATGGTATTTCTGGAGTGGTCATGAAACCATATTCTGGTGCAAAGGAAGAAGGAGTCGAAGGATTCTTCAAAGGCTTTGGAAAAGGAATGGTTGGACTCGTCACGAGACCGACGGCAGGAATTGTGGATTTTGCTAGTGGCTCTTTCGGCGCAGTTAGAAGGTAAACCCATTTCTAGTCATGTTTTTTGTATATGAAACTAATTTTTTCATAACTGCAGAGCTACTGATATGAGCGAAGAGGCTAAGCGTGTACGACCGCCGAGGTTTTTGCAACCTGATAGCCTAGTCCGACCCTATGTTCGTGATGAAGCTGAGGGCAACAAAATTCTATGTGTAAGTTTTAAACAACGCGGCATTTTACACACCGAGTGGCCGAGTAACATTTTAATCAAAATTATTTGTGTTATTTCTAGGAACTCGAAAAAGGAAAATATGCAAATACCGATATATATTATTTCCACTTGTACATTAACAAGGATGTATTATTACTTACGGACAAGAGAATTGCCTACTTGGAACATTGTGATCTGTTTGGAGGTTGGAAGGTTGATTGGTCTTACACCTGGCAAGAAATCGATCCTCCTCCAATAATGGTAGACAAAGGTATTCAAATTAACATAAAAACGGCTAGAAAGAAGCTTGGCGGATTCTTTGGTAACTCGGACGCGACAAAAGTTCTTCTGATACCAGATTTGCAAACTAAACAGGTAATTATTTGCTCTTTAATACAGACATTGTTGATTATTTTCAATTTCAATTCCGCCTTTTTCACATTACAGCTGCTGTGCGGCAAAATGCAAGAGCAACTTCGACAATATGAAGTCTAAAATTAGTCAAAGAACAATAAATTTAACTGCATTACACAGGGCGAAGCGAAATATCGTTTCATTCAAGCGTACTAGCATCGTATTTGCTAACTGCTGAAGCACAAAATCTTGTTCATTCAAGCAAGACTGATAAGATGCTTGACGTAGAACGGAATCATAGTCGACGAATTTAGAAAAAGAAAGAATAAGTATGTTCTTCCCTACCTCGACTAATTGTTTAAAGAATTTAGAAACAAGCATTGTGATTCCGATAAAATCATATTAAATGGGAGTAGCCTTTTTATGCATAATTTCGAAAATTCGGCATTACCGACAGCTTTAATCATTTAAGGCCACAGTCATTGTGTAGTTATTTTCTATGCGTGATTTCTAGCTTGCACGAACTCGTAATTTACGATAGATTGTTGATTTTGGAGAATCATATGCGAACTCAAGCTCAGAGATTTGCGAATTAATAAGATGTAAATCATAATCTGTATAAAGTACATCTTCTGCGATTTGTATTTACTTATATATATATATGTTTTTTTTTTTCAATTGACGGAAAGCTTGTTATGGTTTCTTTTAAACGGCTTGATATTGATTTAAATTGTATTCTTGTCAAGGGCAAGTATGCCAAGAGCTGCACAGCTTTAAACTGTCACTTTCCTTATGTGTATACTAAAATAATCACGGGTGTGAACAATGAAAAACCGCGAAAGCTTATAGGCTTTGAAAGTCTCTTTTGTATAAATGTCCTCTATGAAGGTGACTACTATAAAATTGTTCGCTAACGATTGTTTTTACTCTTTCTGTTGCGTCATGTGAATCAAGATAAGGCGTCATCTATCTATGCGATTATGCATTTTTGATATTCTTTTTGCTGTTTTATAAGAATTTACGATACCGTAGAGAGCGTTTTATATCCGCTGGAAATAATTTATTTGACGATCGCAAATCGAAGCATTGTTTAAATATATATAATGAAAGATTTAACAATGAACGTTGAACAATGATTTTTTTAGCTACGATGAAGCGATCGAAGATTAATGTCATCGTGAGACTATATATTTTTCATCCAAGTGTCTCATCTTGTAGATTTTACAAATAAATAGACACGTTGATGATTACGCATTTTGTTATTTCTTGTGCAAAAAAATGTACCTACCTTTTGTTACTCTGCGATTTGCAAAAACTAACGAGTTAAAATTTGAAGAGTAAAAACGAGCAAATACTGGTTTAGAATGTTATATCGTTACAAAATACTTATTTCAATGCTTCAGCTAATCTTATCATTCGCCGATAGAAACGCAGTATGTACAATTCTAGCAAATTGTTTTTTCAAGCTCGCGATTCGAAGCTGCACCAGTAGCCGCCCTTGGGTATGATACTGATATTATTCTTACTGTACTCGAAGTTCTTGCAAGTCTTCTCGTTCGGTCTGAGACTGAACTTGGCCAGCAAATGAAAGAAGAGAATCTTGGTCTCGAGAATGGCGAACCTGTTGCCGATGCAACTCCTAGGACCTATGCCGAATCCCACGTTCTCGACTTCGCTGATCGTGACCTTCTTGTTGAGGTATCTGTCAGGATCGAAGTTCAAGGGATCTCGGTGAAACTGCTCGTCGTAGTGGATTCCCGCGACGGGCACCCAGATGTTCATGCCCGGCTGGATGACGAAGGGCTTAGCGCCGGGAAGGGCCGGAGGCAACTCGAAGGCTTTAATGCAGACTCTGTCGATGACGTTGGCCTGAGGATGGCAGCGCATCGACTCGTTGTAGACGGCGTCCAAATAGGGCATCGAGTTGATGTCGTCGTAGGTGGGTTTGCCCTTTGTGCGCTCGAGTACCTCGTCGATCTCCGCTTGGAGACGGGACTGGATGTCGGGGTTGATTATCAACTCGTGGGAGATGATGCACATCTGGGTGGAGGTCGTGTCGAAGCCGCCGAAGAAGAAGATGAACGCTTGGGCCGTCATCTGAGTGATGTCCAGCTTGAGGTTCTCGCTAGTTTTGCCTGTGGATTGCAAATGACAATTGGAACGACGCTCTATCATCAATAGCATAATACCTCAAGCCATCGTCACCTCTCGCGTCCATCATCAGCTGTATCATGTCGGGCCTGCTGATGTTCTTGGCGTCCCTCATCTCCACGGTTCTCCTGACTACGTCCTTGAAGAACCTGGCCACCTTGTCGTTGACGATCTTCACCCTAAGGAATTTCATGAGCTTGGGAAAAGCTCTGTTCAAGGAGAACTTGAGAGAGAGCAGACCCTCGAAATTTGTCGCCTCCCTGCCCAAGACGTAGAACTGATTGGTCGGGTCGTCGAGGGAGTTCACCTCGATGCCGAAGGCGCAGGTCGCGATCACGTCGTTCGTGTACTTTGTCATCAAGTCCTTGGTTGCGAATTTGCGTTTAGGGTCCTCCTTCTGGAGCTTTTCCACGTGCGCGACGAAATTCTCGACGCTCTTGACCATCAGCCCGTACATGGCCTTCATCTTGCTCGATGTGAAGGCAGGACTGAGCATGGTTCGGGCTTCCTTCCACTGGTCCCCGGTCATACTGAAGAGGTTGCCGCCGAACATGGGATCCACGGACACGTCCACGAAGCCCTGGTGATCCGTGAAGTTGTCGAAGTGCTTCACAGAATCGAGGCTAAGTGATATATTCATGTCCTATTGCAGGCAATAAGTTTCCAAAGAATGTTATACCTTGATGGTGATATTCTTGATCAGCTCCGGGTCTCTGACGACGATGACCGGTCTGGTAAAATCGAAGGCTCCCAGGTACTTGGCCTCGGGCATGTAGTTGTAAATATCCTGGATGACATGCACGATGTGTTTTCGACCGAAGGCCAAGTTGGCCATGTTCCCGAAAAGCGGCAGCGCCGGGACGTAGGGCAGTCCCAGATCCTCGAAGTAGTCGCATCGTTTGCGCAGATATCGGTAGACCGCGTACGCCAGCACCGCCAGCAGAGCCAGCGTCGTGTACTCCATGATTCGTGCTTACCTCAAGGCTTCTCGATTCGAACTGAGCATTGATTACAGCTGCATCTTTGCTTGGAGGACGTACGTATCTCCGTAGTTTCTGTTATTGCGCTCTATATACCACGATATCGAACTAGATTGACGCGCAAGTGATTCAATTCGCCTATAGAGATCGGAGCTAGCTAGTGTATTGATATAAACCGATTTTTAGAAGAGGGAATCTTGAAACAAGTCGGGGGACAGAAATTCCTTTTGTTTAAACAAGATCTTTATTTTGGCGAGTTACAACGATAGTAAATACATACATACATATATAGATTTTGGCTCACAAACGCTATACAATTATTATGCTTGAACGATCGGTATACATTCTTTTATCTTTTTAATATATGTGTATACATAAATTCTTGCTCGTACTTCTTTGGTTCAACTTTGTGTGTGCTCCTTGAAAAGGAATAATTCGAAAGTATCGTCTCGATAAAAAACTCGTTCGCGCTAGTTTCCGACTAATGATAATGCGGGCTTGAAATAGAAGTATATATTAGATTAGAGCATTTGGTCCAAGTCTCGTAACTCTGAATGAATTCGATACTTTAAAAATCAATCAAATATATCGTACTTTCTTTCTCGTTTCGACAAAATTGTGCATTATCCTAGTCCGCTGTCGCAATCTGCTTGCACTTGCTCTGTCCAGTCTCTCTTTTGTATAAAGTAAACAGCTGAACAACCGAGAACGCAAAATCTTTGTACTCTATTGTCAATTCATTGTTTATTGTCTGTGAAACGTGTACGGAACGTTAAAAAAATGCAAAAGCAAAGATTCAAACGAACCTTGTTTTACCCTCATTTTTATTGTTGTTCGTTCTACAATTATTGTACATACAACCTCTAAATTAGCGAATTACGTTTACGGGGTTTTGAAAATCGAACAAGCGCTATTCTGTGTATATTGTTTTGTTTTTCTCATTAAATGCACCGCAGCGGCTCTTGTATACATTATTGTTACTTTTTATTAATTAATTGTTAATAATCATTTTTCGTTACTTTTGCATTAGGTATATTATAGAGAATTGTGCTCGTGTTTTCCGGTTTACTTTCATATCAAGATCGCAGCTCTCTTGGTTTGTGATTATCTAGTATTGTCTTCAGTTGTTCTCCCGCATGCAATCGAACGTTGCGTATATTTAAATTCCTAGGGTATATCCCATATACTTATCTTTATAGGTACTTATCTATATGTTTTATTTATTCCTATACACAAGTTGTAATTTAACATCAACATCCCAAATTTAATCGTCTCTCCTCCGCGCCGTGATATTTGGTATAGAAATGAATGAAAATGCGACGGGGCCAATTATAAGTTGAAAAAATTCAATCGAGCCATGTTCGAGCACATCGACTATCTAAACTCGACGGCACCGTTTTACGTATATGAACTTGTACGAATTTCGTCAAAAACTCGAATCGACAACTATTAGAGACGTTCGTTTGTTTTTATTCTTGAAATCACAGATGTCGAGCTTTGTTCAACATTTTTTGTCATTATTCTCGATATGCTCGCTGATGTGTATCTCGGGTTACTTTTACTTTTGACAATACGGAATCGTAAGGATATGCTGCTGTTGCTATACGGTACACTAGGTTTGCTTGTGCGCGCAAACGGTAGCGATATGAATATCCTGATATGGCGATTAATTCTCCTGCGCATTTCTGGTGTTTAGAGTAATTAGAGCCCTTGAACATGTCCTAATATTCTCGCGGCAGTGTGTGAAACAACCCTATACATAATACACACGGTCTAGAAACTTGACTTTCATTTTATTGTGCCAATTCCATCGGTGCTCTCATTTATCGTACACGAAATCCCCTAGTTTTATTTTGACCTATCGTACTTTATTTTTGCTGCGGGTTATGCAGTCGAACTTTCAGTTGAGCTACGTGGAATGTCTCTTGTTATATATATAGCCTTTGCAGCCTATAAATCGCAGAGGCGGCGATATTATATATAATAGTAAATTCATAAAATGGATATTCGAATTATCAACGTAGAATTATACATTTGACGTTTACAACGGAAAAAATCTTACAAAACTATATGGGGGCAGAGCGAAATTTTTGAATTTGGATAATACAACTGCCTCTCTCGTATTGGTAAATATATGTACAACATGCGCAATGTTTCTCGTGTATACTGTGGATGTGACTCAGTGCATTGGATTATTGTTCCTCTTTCTCGTTCCTAACTCTGTATCTATGTATAATACATATATCGATTGTGCCGTATCGCACACGAGTACCAAGTATATAATATAATATGCGGGGTTGGTTAGCCAAGTCGAACAGCGACTCGTGTGCGCACGTGTATACTTTCAAGTTTGATTGTGCTCGGTTCAGCTTTCTATTGTCGAAATTCGAATTGACTGATATATATATATTTTCTTAACCCTTTCGTTCCTCCCTTCTTCTCTTCGCCGACTCTCGCCTTCTGAACGATTCAAAAAATCGTATTCCGTATACATATATATATATATAATATATAAACTCATTAGTTTAATTATATCGTCGTGTTCAAGACCACCTCAAGTATGTGTATACGGATATGAATGCTCAGGTAAATACTCTATTTTTAATTCTCAAAACAACATTTACATACATGATATAGTTTTTTTCATTTCCTTTCTTCAAATTGCTCAATACCGCGCTCGTTCTCGTTTTGTATGTATATATAGAATAATCAAGGTATCCAATTGTCACTAGTTGGGCGTCTCGGACGCGCTTCTAGCGGACGATCGACGCCCGCGATCGACGTTAAAAAATTAAACACTCTCTCGCGACTAACAATAATTTAACTAGCAAGCTCTAGTTATCTTTTGCTTCTGTTCGTTAAACTTTCTATAATCTCGCATTCCCTGATTACGTACAATGCAATTTCATGGCTATATAGAATAACTATAGCACAAGATTTTGACGACGCGAGTGTTTTGTTTCTTCTTGTCGTCTTCCACGCAAGGTACAGTGTTTCGCGAATGTAATAATAGTATTAATAATATTACAAAAACAAAAATGCGATAAACCTAGCGATGTTGAACTGACACAGTTATTACACGAACTAATTATGGTAGCGCGAGTAAATATTCATTACGCCATTATAATGAATCACTTGTACTATCCACTAGAATTACAAGCTGCGCCTGCGCGCTCGCGGACACGCACGCCGTAATTTGCAATATTATATGTATTTATTTGTATACGACGCGCGTATTTTACCTGCTCGCGAATCGGCAACTTGCATTTTTATTAACAATTATGAACCCGCCACACGCCCTAGCTCTAAACCTATACTGGGTGAACGATAAAAATGATTAAACACATTGTATAGAACACTCGTTAGGCGGTCGACTGTTCGCGAACACATCGTGACGCTTCTTCGTTCTTGCGTGTGCACAGTGCTCCTGATCTAGGAGCAAGATAATATACTTGCAACGTATATTCGAAAAACCAAGTTTTTTCTTCGTATTTGTAAAAAATAAAAACCCCAGATCTACGCGGCAAGTACAGATGAATATACAAGCGCTCAAGTCAAAAAATACAATTTCTCGTCATAAAAATATACAGACCAATAGAATATATATATATAAAACATCTCGTGAGGCTATTTTCTCAAGAGTCAAGTATACCTGTTACTTGTACAACGCAATAACGAGAATTACTTTTCATTACATTAATATCATATTAATGTCATATATCACTGGTATAAACAAAACCATCTCGAATCGAAATTTGCGATCGCGACGGCACACGTTGAATAGAATTAAAAAAAAATATCCTATAGCGAATGGAACACTCGATTGAAACCGCGTCAGACAGAATCGTCGACCTCACCCGGGCATTTGCGCGACAGTGAACAGTATGATAGTAGTATACGTGTATATATGGCACGAGCCGCGATGAAGCGCGAGGCTGACTCGTATAGAAGCGTATTTAAAATCCGCGGCACCGCGACGCGGCATCAGCATATTATGTATATATCTATATTTGGCATGTGTATTTATCGTTGAAATTCGAACTCGTTCGCTACTGGTATAGATTGATCCGCCGGGAGGACATTTTAGCGTTCATGATCGTCTCTGCGTATACAAATAGCTTATGCTACACACACGAACGTATAATGTCCAGTAGAGTAGTACCATAGATAAAAAAGCGGATCGATCGAGAATCGTGCCTATCGTGAGAAACCATCAAGAGTAACGAACGGAAGGAAACGATAATGTGCCTGCGTATATTGGATAACGGTGCAGCATTTATGGCGCTGGCGATTCTCCGACACTTGGCTCGCTCTCGAGAGGTAACGTTCCTCCCGGAAAGTCGAGCGAGTTTTTCAGGTTGCGCTCGCGGTCGTTCGTCGGTGATCGGCTGATGACGAGGATCATCGCGCGGACGACGATTACAGCTCCGCGGGCTGCGGCTCGTCTCATATCGCCGTAGTGTGGTTGTCTCCGCCGCCGCTGCCACCGCCGCCGTTCTTGTTTTGGCTGCTAGTGTGTCGCGGCAGCGCCGCCAGCTCGTTCCTGCTCAAAAAGTTTACGATGCCAGCACCGAGCGAGTCGCCCACCACGTTGACGGTCGTCCTGCAGCGGTCGCTGTGGGATCGATCAGATCAGAGGTATATTGTTTGATAAGCTCGAATTTTCGCGTCTATGGTGCGATAAATTTTGCAAGAGTACTCACAGCAACCAGTCGATGGCAAGGATGAGCGAGATGTCGCCGGATGGGAGACCGACGGTGTCGAGTACCATGACCATCGTAACCAGACCAGCTTGCGGGATTCCGGCGGCTCCGATACTGGCTGCCGTCGCGGTGATACTGCAGGAGATTCGCGGTGATGCATGATTTTTACCAACATTGCACTGTCAAAGCGGCTCAGAGGCGGACTTACCTGATGGCAGCGAGCTGTCCGTAACTCAGGTTAACTTGACGGACCTGAGCGATGAAGATTGCGGCTACGGCTTCGTACAGAGCGGTGCCGTCCATATTGATGGTGGCGCCGATGGGCATGACGAAGCGAGTGACGCGAGGATCGATACCGTTGCGGTCCTCGAGGCAGGCTATGGCCACGGGCAGGGTGGCCGAGCTAGACGACGTGCCGAACGCGGTCGCCATCGCCTGGGCCATGTTGGACACGTAGGTGAAGGGATTCCTGCGCGTGAAGAGGAAGTAGATCGTGGGCAGGATGATGAAGCCGTGGATGCACAGGCCTACGATGACCGTGAGGAAGTACATGCCCAGCTGCGAGACGACTGTGCTCAGGGTTTCCATCTCGACGATCTTCGAGGCGACCAGGAACATGACTCCCAGCGGCGAGAGCCTGTGAGCAGATGGAAATAAGTCGCGGATCGAGATGGGCCGACTGCAGATCTACGCACCAAACCACCCAGTTGGTGATGATCATCATGGCAGTGGAGAGAGTCTCGAAAAAGTTGAGCAGCGGCTTGCCGTTGTCGCCCATCTTTCCCAGAGTTATTCCCAGGACGGTGGAGAAGACGACGAGGCCGAGGATGTTGGTGCCGGGCTCGGTGCCGAATTTGATTTCCCACTCGTGCTTGTTGTCTGATCGGAGAGTACATAAGGAACGCGTTATTCGTGATAAAAATACGTTGAGAAAGCGCGATCTCACCTGCCGTATCGTTCACACCCTGGATGATCTTGGTCTGGTGCTGAGCAATGCAAGCCTCGACGAGATTCGGCGGGAACATGTTCCTGACCAGATCCATGAGGGTGTCGGAGGTGAGAACGTTGCGCGTCACCGCGTTCTTGGTATCGGTGCTGTGCTGATTCCTCCCCGGCTGGATAAGGTTGACGAGTATTATTCCTGCGGATGTAGATCTTGGTTAGTTTCATGAAAATAAAGAAAGAAAACGCAGCGACATCGAGATGGACTTGCCGAGAATGACGGCACTGATGGTCGTGAGCATGTAGTAGCTGATGGCCCTGCCGCCGATCTTGCTACTGAGCGAGAGATCGAGCGAGCCGATGGCCGATATGAGACTGGCCATGATGAGCGGCAGTATCAAGCTCTTGAGCATCCTGAGAAAGAGCTCGCCCACGTAGTTGATGTACATGATCTCGCGCTTGGTCCAGTTGTCGCGCGCGTTCCGCAGAATGAGCCCGAGGCCGATGCCGAAGAGGACACCCGTGACGGTGAGCATCGTCAGGGCGTTGTGCTTCATGAACGCGGCGAACTTGCCGCGGAAGCTCAGCGGCGCCCGGTCGGCCTCCTGCGGGTAGTACGAGCTGCGCTCGGCCTTCGCCTTCTGACCGTCCATGCCGGACAGTGGCGATCTGCAAGTGGTGCAAAAATTGCCGTTCGGATTAAATGGAAATAGACGTACAACCTCCTAATCCATCATTATCCGAATCCCAGAGTCGTTAAAAATTAATAAGCAAAGGCAATTCTTTTGTTTTTTTTTTTTTCGCGTATTCTCGTGCTAAACTCGCGCCTACTACGCGGCGTTTAGCTGTTCAAGGCGATCGCGCGCGGAGCCGAATAAGCGACGTCACATTCGAGAGATCGTAAACTATAGATCGCGCGCGCTTAGCATAACACACCCATAATTTACAAAAGAGAGGAACCTGTCCTATACGCGGAGAAGCGTGTCAAGGCTCCGCCGGATCTTTCGGAGGAGGATCGCTCTCCGTGTGTAATGGATTGCATCACACGCACGAATTTGAATTTAGAAAAAAGCACGAGCGAGACCCGCTATTAATTATGATTAAATTATAATTAAATTCCTCTCGCTCTAATTTGAAAGCTTTTCCGCTCGAGGAGATCCAGCGTTTGAGAGGCGATATTGTTGCGTATAGACCCGGATAGTGGATGGAAGTCGTTTTAAAATAATTGCGTTTCTTTGCCGCTGCAACTCGGCGAGGGAGTAATTAATTTTTCAAGAGCAAGCAAGCACTCGGCTCTCCCTCTCCAGAGCCTTTGTTATTTCATAGCGTTGTTCTCGCGCTTTTTCGGCGCTTTCTCGGCGCTTGGCGAAATCTTGAGGAAAGAAAGACGCTCGAATTAGTCAGACGCGTACACAGGAGCGGCCTTGACTCGGTTACGACTTCCGCTTTCGTTGTCACTTTACCGGTGCATCGTTTTTCGGCCGTCTAATTGGAGCAGGTCCGTCGAGGACGCTAATGTAATTGTGGAGAAAGGGCCGCGTCATTACGTAGGACGAGCGATTATATCACGCGATTGCGCAGTATTGTCGGAAATTCGTGTTCCCTGAACAATACGCGCTACACGATCCGGATCCCTCCGGCTGCGATAATCCTCTCCTCCGCATATAATGCTTTCCACCGAGCGTACGCGGGGGAACAGGATGTTAGAGCGAAAGCGCGTCGCGTGGGAGCTGCCAAGATCGCGCGCCTTATCCGATTCGACAGAATCTCCGAGTTTCGCGTAATTGAATTCCGAGTTGCCAGACTGCGCGACGACATTTCCAGTTGGCCGCCTCGAGCTACAGCTAAGTATACGGCAGCGGCGGCTCTCGAAACTTCTTTCTCTCTCTCTCTCTCATTCCGGGAGCAGAGGAAATCTCCAACTCCAACTACTCGTAGAACTACGGCGAGCGAGTTTTTATCGCTCTGTTCCGAAAAACTCGCGTCTCGCGATTAACCTTTCGTTTTATCCAACGTATATACAAGAGCCGCTGCAGAGGCGGAAAATCGGAGTAATTACGGCGCGCCGCCGCGCGTGTCAACGACACGCTCCCTCTCTCGGCTCTCTCCTATTATGTTCTCTCTGTTTACGCGCTCGCGCGACCGAATTACGGAACCGAAGCACGCGATCGCCTATACATACGCGTAAAACGATCCGTCACGGGGGCGGCGAGGCGCTGTAAGAAGGCGTCGTAAAGGAGGAGCGAAGAATAAAAGAATAATCCTCCCCGTCGCTTTTCGCGCGCCTTATCTCCGGCGCAGTGTCTCTCTCTCTCTCTCTCTCTCTCTCTCTCTTTACGGCTCGTGCTTCGCCGCGATAAGGCCGATCTCGACCTTGTGGCGGATCTCCGCCGCGAGATCCTTCCGCCTCGTTGATCCGCTGCGACACTCTCGAGAGAATGCACGCACGCTTATATATTATCGACGCGGAGCTCGTGACTCGGCGGATAGCTGTCTCGATAAATAACGACTTTGAAAGAAAAACTAATTAACGCGCTTCGGATAAACAATGGCTCTTTCGAGCTAGCAGTCGCCGCGCGGCTGTCTCGATCATCGCCAGGGATATAAAATACGAAAGCTGGAAAAGGTTAAGGGCCGTAAGCGGATTCGAGGCGAGCGAAAATCTTTCGCGTCGAGCTTATTAACATCGCTTCCGCGAAAATCCCCGTTTAACGAGAGCCTCGCTCCGTCCCTTTCTCTCTGACCTCCTTTTCGCGTTATTGTGCGAGCGTCTTCTGCTGCAGGTATACCCGGAATGAAAAAAAAAAGCTCCGCCGGGGACAGTAGCTGAGAATCCGCTCGTCGAAAAAACGTCCGAGTGATCGATGCGCGCGGGGGGATAGATATACGTCATCGTCGTCGCCCCAGTATCCGCGAGGACTTTTTCCGCTGTTTGCCGCTCGAGGGTGCGGGAGGCTTGATAGATGCCTTCATTGGAAGCTTTTTGATTCTCGCCCGATGACTCGTTTGAATCGCCGACGATAAATAACGCCGGGTTTGGAAGAAGAGAGAGAGAGAGAGAGAGAGTGAGAGGTCTCGACATCGCGTGCGAAACGGGCTTTATTAGCAACCTGCTGATTTCGTGCCAAAGAGAGTGAGAGAGCCCGAGCCGCTGCACAGTCTTGGCGTTTATTTATACACCTGTTGCGGTGCAGGCAGCGGCCCGGCACTCGTACGCGAGTAATCGGCCCTCTTTGCTTTCGGATTCTTGGACGGCGGCCCGTGCTCGGCTCTTTTTCAAGGGAAGAGCGCCGTTTCGACGCGGGGGTGGATCGAGATTGACACCGACGACGACGTTTATGCGAGACTAAACAAACGCGATTATTTTAAACGGCTGACGTCCGCGCAATTTGTTCCTGGAAATAGTCGGGAGCGCAAACAAGCGTTTCTTTATGTAAGCTACGATATAAAATGCATCGATAAGAGCGGCGTTGGAGAAATTGCGACGAGTAGATAAAGCGTATGATTTTTACGCCATCGGCAGAAAGAGGCGCGCGCGGGGATCGATACCGCGTCACGGCGGAGCGCGCGGAAAATTCGTCCACGCCCAGAAAACTCCGAGTCCTAATTTGCATTGGCAACGCGTTGCTCGATTAAATATTCATGAGATAGCGTCGATCCACTTTGCGCAAACAGAAGAATTCGGGGCTTTTACCTCTATATTCCGCTGACTTGTGGTTGATGGAGGCTCGAGGAAAATCTCGTCCCGTCGGAAGATGAGCTCTTACTGATCAAGTGTGCCGGCTCGCGGTCGCGCGCGTACGAGCGAGTATACGACGTCTTGGCCAATCGCGCGCGCGCGCGCGCTAGCCGGCGTTTTCTTTTTAGCTTGGTGTGTTCGACGCAGAGTCACCGACTCAAATCTCGCGAGATAAAGCAGTCGTAAACGTTCGCTAGAGCGTGAGTCGCTTTAATCTCCGAGGATAAACGACGAGCCTCGTAAAGCTTTCTTCGAATTTTTCGCAGCTGCGTTTTTTTTTTTTGTTCTTTTTTGCAAATCCCGCGGCGCGCTCGAAGGCCGGCTTCGAGTAGTTTCTCGAACTCGCGGACACGTGCCCGTATGCTAATGTGATTCCCGTCGTCAAGGCTGTCGTCTGTAAAGCGTGTTTTTCCGCCAGGCTTCACGTCCCCTTATCCGTATATATCGTATATACTCACAGTTCGGTGGCCACCTCCATGTCGGCCGGCTTAAGTGGTGCGAAGTCGTCGACTCGGCTGTCGTCGCAGGCCCTCTCACATGCGTCGTACTATTGCCGCAGCCGCTGCACTCGATCAGGGCGGAAGCACTGGCCGCGGCGCGCGCGTTTACTGGCTGGCTCGCTGGCTCCGTTCAATCTGTGCCACCTTGGACGATTAGCCGGTCTGCATCAGCGGAGCGCGGATCTCCCCCTACAGAGATCCCTTCCTGCCGCGGCGGCCGCCTATCATCACGGATAAACGCCTGCTTTGCGTGCCCACAGGGGGGGGGCTCTTTTTCTCTCTTTTTCTCTCTTCTTCTCTCTCGCTCTCTGTCGCCGTCGCTTCCCGAGCACCACTCTCTCGCTTTCTCGCTCCTTTCCTCTCTGGCTGCCGCGCTCTTTTCGCGATTCCTTGACCCTCGCTGCTGCTGCTGCTGTTGTCTGTTGTTGTCTGCGCCGACCTTGAACAGAGGGGACATTCGTGGATCATTCGAGTGTGACCACTCCTCCGAGGAGATGCATATCGATTCGACAGCTGATCCTCTTTTTTATGAGATACTCTGCCCTCGTCCCTCTGATCTGCTTAATGGGGGCCGACATCCGCTCAACGGGCTGGCTTATTGAATTTCGAACGGATCCCGACCCCTGCTTCATTGTTTCCGTATAATCGACTGGCAGCTTCATTGAGACGTGCCCGGGGTTGGCTTTTTTTCGGATAACGCGAATCGGCGCGACCTACATAAACACGCCGTGAGCTTTTTCTCGCATCGGCTGCTGCTAAGCGTCCGTTAAGTTTGCGCGTCAATACGTGTTGCGCAAGGCGCTGCTACATTCTCGAATGACGCGTTATCTTATCGCTCGACTAATTATAGAGGGACTGGCCAGCCGGATTCGCCCGCGTTCAAGCTCAAAGTCAAGCTCCCGGTCTTCTCCGGCGTAACGAGACATTGTCGCATTAGTCTCTCTAACGTCACCTAAAAGGCTTTTCCAAAAATCTGGGTCACGGTAGGTAAAAGCTCTGCTCTGCTCTCTCTCTCTCTCTCTCTCTCTCTCTCTCTCTCTCTCTCTCTTTGAAAGTGTGCAACGCAGGAAAGCGCGAGGATGGCATTCAGCGAGTGGGGACAATGCGATGGGCGAGAGGCGCCAAGTTCAGCGCGATATTGGAATCCGACTGCAGCCTGGCGACCTGCACCTACGCCTGATAAGATGATTGCGCGGCCTGATAAGAACTTTGCTCTCTCTCGGAGCCGCGCGCGCGGGGAGAAAATCAATAGACCTCGGGCTCGAAATCACGGGACGTATATAAGGTGGAGCGAGAGCAGAGAGACTCGAGGACGAGTCTCGGGGGAGATATCCTCTCGAGCGCGAGAGAGCGAGAGTAATTTGCCGCGGGAGGCTGGAATTGTAAATTGCATAGAGGAGGAGCTCTGCTTCTGCGGGAGATGGATCGATCCCGGAGAGTGAGTCGTAATTAAGCGATAGGACTGTCAACGACAACCTTTTCGCTGTAGCGAAAGGGCATTACGTGCGCCACGAAATTTCGATCGAATGCAGACCGCCGCGTCGTTATGTGCTCAAAATTGATGAAGCTTCGATTAGCCGCGGACTAATTGACTGGTTACACGGCTACGAGCGAGTATAAATGTCGGTCCCCCTTCCTCTCCATACACACGGCTCGCTCTCCGCGTAGCTGCGCGATATCATGCCGGCGGAGTTTAATAATAGCGGCTGCGGCGAGCTAAAATGCCGTGGAAAATGACGATAACGAGAGCTGTGCAGCAGCTTTCAATTATAAAACTATTGTGCTCGCGCGACAAAGTCCTGATCCGCTCCGCCGTTCGAGTTTTATACGAACGCCTGAATTTTGCAAAAATCGCACACACACACACACACAGATGCAGCGAGTCGATATAATGGACCGGCGCGCGAATTGGGTCGCGCTCGGCGAAAATCTGATGACCCTCCTCCCTTCGCCCAAATTCTTTTTCCAGCGCGCGGCTTTATGTCCCGCACACGCGAGTATAAATAGGTCGCTTTTGTCGAGCACACACGTGCGACTCTCGAGTGGAAGGAGCTTTCGCGCGCCCATTCGGAGCTGACGAATATGGAGCCACAGCGCTGCTTTTTCTGCGAAGCCTCAAAGCGCCGATGTAAAAAAAAGGAGATGAAGAAGACGAGAAGTGGGTAATTCAATATTTCGACGACGATTGAATTTCCAATGATTCTATACGAGAGAGCCCCATGCACGGCGATAATTATCGCGGCCGATTCGATTCCTCGAAATTGCCGGGAACTTCCGTCGAATCAGCGGCAAGTAGATAACGTCCGGGACCGGCGCGACCGAGACAGCTTTTTCGACTCCTTAATCGAAGGGATGCGCCGGAAGTGTGCGTTCCCGTGCGCGCGATTTTAAAAGGCAACGAAATAAATCCTAGGCAGTAAAGCGCGTGTGCTCTGAATGTCAAATCAGCGGAAGTCACGATTATATCATCCTACACACGCCGAGCGCGCTCCGATGTAAACGCACGCTTAATCCGATAATAAAGAACTTATTGCCCTCCATCTCACTCGCTCAGCGGGAGGAGGAAGACGACATACGACGGATAGGAAGCGCAGCGTCATTGCAATTTTTTTTTTTTTTTTCTTCTATTTTTCAGCTCTTCTATCCGCCGAGTCACGTCAATTCCCGACGAACAATTTCAGACTGCCTACTCTGCAGCGCGAGGAACACACGGCGACGGACACAGTTGGCTCTCGGGAGCATTGTGTATATACACATCGGAGACGACTGCAGCAGCGCAGCGCGCGATTACGTAATTAAGCCGAGACGCGCGCGCGCGCGCGGCAGCGACGACGATAATAATAAAAAGTCAGAGAGCCTCGCGTAGGTGTGCTGCGGCTTTGGGAATGAGAAAATAGAGAATCCGTCTTTTTCCTATTTAGGGATCAGGGCGGCTCCTTTTGCGACGGGGCGCCGCCGGAAAAATTGGTGAAAAGGTGTCGACGTACCAGCTGGATCCTCGCTGCGTCCGTGTGTGCTTGCCGTGCGTGCGGCTGCGAGCCAGGCGAAACCCCCGTGAAAACTGAGCGTCGCTCGCTCTAGCGCGCGCTGCGCTACTCTGCTTCTACTCGGCTGCTGCGAGAGAGCACAAAGCGCGGCCGCGAGAGACGCCGCGCGTGCGCAACTGCCCCCCCCGCAGCGATGCGTGCGCGCGGGTTTATTAGAACCAGAATTTCGGCTCTCTCTCTCTCTCTCTCTGGTATCACGCGCGGGTAATTCGCATCTTGTTTACCGCACGCTCCGGAGCAATTTTCTTATGCAAGTCCTATTTTTATCTCGATAAAACGCGATGTTTTTAATGCGTCGAGATCGATTATCATAGGAATATTCAGGGGGGGAGGCAGCTCGCCGCGTGCGTGCATCGTACCAAGAGAGAGAGAGAGAGAGAGAGAGAGATCAGCTCTCAGCGTGCGATCCCCTCGAAAAATTTCCTCTCATCCTTTCCTGAATTGCTGCCGTATGCCCCCTTGTGCGCCTAATTCTGTGTCCTTGTTGCTGCCTCGCGCTGCATCGGCTACGCCGCACGTTTTCATTCGATGCGGCTCTATTATATTGTTCCCGCGCGATCGGATTGCTAATTGCTGTGAGAGAGCGCGTCTTTTATTCTCGCGCGATCGCATGCAGATTAGCCGGGAAATAACGCGCGTGAGCGCGATGAATAACAACGCGACGCCCTTGGTTTTGCTTATTATTCTCTTAGATTTGCATCGAGCGTTATTGGGCTGGAATCGCTTGATTACGGCGTGGTTTCCATTTGAAATTCAGATCCCGCCCCAACAAACACGAAGGAGGCACTTCGTTGAACTAGAGTGGCCGAGGGAGAGAGGGAAAAGAGAGATCCGCAATTTTCACGTCCCTCTCGTCCCTCTCTCTCTCTCTAGATAGCAGCAATAGCGCGGACGCAACGTAATATCCGGGGGCAGGCAGCCGGCCGACACAGGAAGAAACTCCCGCAGAGACGAATATACGTGCAGTGCTAGGTATACGTGCCACTAGGTACAGCCGAGTATATATAGGGGGGAACAGCCAAACAGACGAGCTATACACGGCGCTGCGCGAGAAGCGAGGGAGAGAAAAAAAGTAACTGCACTCGTGTGCACTTGTTCGCTCGGTAAAAGCCCCGGCGTTTATATCCGTAAATATTATTGTTTACACTGCGATCGGGAGAGTGACGTGGGTCGCGCGCACGAGATTGTCTCACGTTTCCCTCCCTCCCTCTTACTCGATTACACTTTGTCTCGATTCCCATCCGCGCTCTATAGCCGCTACTCTGCATTGATTGACAAACGGGAGAAGTAGTATAGGTATAGTACTATCAGCGCGCTTCCGAACCCCATGGCGCGTGCTGCACCTAACCTCGAAAATCGCAGGGGGTAACTCACCGGTATAAAGGAGACCAGTCGCCGGCAAGCGATCGAGTATCCGTCAGCAGCTGCACTGCACCTCACGACACCGCACAACAATATGCGTTCGGTCCACGACGAGGAGACGAGCGCACGCACAAAGGATATATCGGGCTAACACTTGGAGCGGAGGTACGATAGGCCAGTAAAGCCGCGCGAGACTGAGCGGTCCTGTAGCGAGAGGAGCGTCCGCGGGCCGCGTTATATGGGATCTGCGGGGCTCTATAGCTCGCTGTGCACGAGTCGCGGTGGGGAGACAGCGCGGCGGCGGCGGCGGCGGCGGCGGCGTCGCGAATAATGATCGGCCGACTGACTCTATATAGTCTATATATCTATATACGTGTACGTGTGCAGGGTATACACGGCTCCGGCCCACGGGGAGATGCTGAGAGCTCTTTCTCCTGTTGCGCCTGCAGTAGAACGAGTCGAGCACGGCTAGACCGGCGCGCGCCTGCAGCATCGAGTGGTTAAAAGTTTCGCCGCTTGGCAAAAAGCTCGAAGAAGCGAGATTACTTATATATGATATAATACTCCAACGCAACAAGCATCGCCGGAGCCGGCGCGTCGCCATAGCAACCCTCTTCTCGGATATATAGCTATGTAGACGCGGAGCGCGCTGTTATGGCAACGGCTGCCGGCGATGCCGCGGAGGAGAGACCGAGCGTCGGCTTTGTTTGGGGGGGCTTTTATTCGAGCGCGCGCTCGGGAGCTGATTAGCTTTTCGCGGAATTTCGGGGTCGTTGACGCGCCCGTGTATATAGGTGTGCGCGAGAGCTCGCCCGCCGCGATATCCATCATCGCGCGCATAACCGAGGGAATTAGAGCGCGATTATAGCATAGAGAGCCAATTAATCCTTTGCGTATACGGAAACACCGTTTGAATTTCCCGCTCGATTTTTTTAAGATTCTCTTAAGATAAGAGCTGACCTATTATTATTTCAGAAGCGAATTTTGGTACAAAGGAGGACTGTGTTGCGATGCGCTTTTTTAAATTTTTAAATTCGAAGAAAAACTCGCGGCCTTGGGATGCGGACGTCGGAGGGCAATTGTCGGCGCTATTCGCCACGCTAATTCCGCTTGAAACGCGATACCCCGTTTTTACACCAAGTTAGCGCTCGCGGCTTAATAATCGCGCGAGAGAGCCAATCGTGACGCGGGAAAATTTTGGAGGCTATACCGATCGCTCTACATGGAAAGCACGTTTCGTATTATATCCCGTCGTTGATTCGTTCGGCGCGTGCGAAGCGAAAAACGGAAAGAGCGGAGTGCGGAATAAAATTGTTATTCTTTTCGTTCCGACCGCGACGGACGGATGGCTATCTCGGGAGCGACACGCGACACTCGGGATGTATATTGTTAATTAGCGCATCTTCTATAACGCAATGCTAGAGCAAAAAGAGCGTTATAAAAAAGCTCGCAACGAGATATTTTCGATTCGAGACTGCGAGGAAATAGCGGAGAACCTTTGGACGCCTCTTGTACGCACAGAGACGCATATGGAGCGTAGATGAATCCAACAGGCGCTGCTCTGTTATCCGGAATGAAAAGAGGTCAACCGAGAGCGCGCGATTCATTACAAGGTCGTTTCGTAATCTAGCGTGGAGCCAGTAGCGGTTAGATAACTATACTGTTTGGATCCTCGTACACGTATATATGTATATATATGCGCCGTTTTAAATGTTCCACATGATACACGGACGCGTCGGAACGTTTTTATTAGACTCTCTATACAAACAGTTGGGAAATCCCGCATAGAGACAGCATAGAGAGCGATCTCTCGACGGAAAGCCAATTAATTATCCCCCATTCACAAAACTCGCCGTCGCGTTGCCCAACGGCTGTTCGGTAATCGATCGCGATGTGCAGCTTTTGACTTTTCGATGCAAAAACAGCTCTCTCGATCCAGTCGCATATCTCGTTTACTTTCAATTTACGTATATACGGGCGCGGCAAAGTTCGATTCAACTTTGATTTCGCCGACGGGCGCGTGCATATATGCGAGCTGGATCCGATAGCAAGTTTTGCTCTCTTTCGCGAACAAAGGTATGAGAGAGTTTGGAGGGGAAAAGACAAAACTCGAAACTTGTCGCGTAGAGTGAATCGAAAAATAAAAATCTTCGCTCTTCGCCGGGAGAATAATGCCCGTACACATCATTCGGAACGAAGAAAACAATAAGGAACGCGAGGAACGGAGATATAGCTCGCTCGTAACAGGCGAACAAAGCCAGAATAAATGCGCAGAAGGAGGCAAAGTTTCCGCGCTGAAAAGCCGAGGAGGAATAAAAAAGTGTGCCTTTTTTTTTTTTCTTCTTCGGCTATAGATACGCGCGCACCCGCGAAAAACAAAGAGCGGACAATTAGAGTCGCCCTCCATTGTCCGATGTGTACATGCTCGTCGCGGGCGGAGATATCGCTCTCGGCTCTTTAAACGCGCGATTGTGCGCCGGAGTAATTTCGAAATCATTTCGCTTCCAAATGAGACTCTCTCCACTCGTATATCGGATGATTAAATAAATTGTCCTCTCTCTCTCTCTCTCTCTCTCTCTCTCTCTCTCTTTGCTGCCGTGCAGCGACTGAAATTCCGATAACGGCGTTAGGGCGTCGAAAACGTTGTTTACCCGTCGACGCGATGAAAAGCTCGACTCGATAAGCTCGCGAGCAAATTCAGCGGAAATCTGACCGACATCTTCCTCGCGGCGACGAGCAAAAAAGACATCGATTTTCTCGGCTTGCCGTCGCCCTTGTCGCTGATTCCGGTTTTACCACCGCGCAGCGCTCGTTCTTCCGTTTTTTTATAGCGTTATAGTCGTCGCCGTCGTTCCAATATTATCATATCTCTTATTCGAAGGTTTTTCAGTAAACCTCGATGGTCGTTATATCGAATCGCTTTCAGTATAGAATCAAAAATTGAATTAGCTGAGAAAAAGTAGCGTCGGCTGAAAAATGACGCGCGTTTAACGAAGAGGCGACAATCTCGAAAAATAGGTCGCCCGCGGACTATCTCTCTCCGTCGATTTATCTGCGCGCTTTCTTGCGGCACTCGACTGCGTTCTCAGTCCGCCGGGAATCGGCCGGAATTTCCGCGGAACGCTCCGATAAATCTGCTACTGCTGCTTTCGTCTTCTTTCCTGCGGGATTTTCAGTGAAGGGGAAAAAAGGAGTTCGGATGAGGGATGGTCTTTTGCTCGTGACTTTGAATTTTCTAACGCGACCAGTTGCAGAACTTTGTCTATACGACGCTCGACTCGTTCGGGTCGAATTGGGAGCATAAATTCAAAATTCGAAATGGAAAATGTAGAAAAAACTTTATTGTTGTCGTCACTCCTCCGCCGTGTCCTTCTCCTTCTGCTCCGCGCTGAGGGTCAGCCGAAAGTACTCGGGTCTCATTCTGAGGTTCAGCGCAACGGGTGCCACCAGACTCAGCCAGCTGACGAGCGGGTTCGCGCTGCAAAAAGAGAAGCGCCAGTGTCATTGACGGCAATGTTGCGCCGTTTTAATTGATTCGCCGGATTTCCTCGTTAAATTTTCCCGTTTTTTTTTTCTCTCCATTTCCACGGGGCTTCCGTTACCGCGGCCAACTGTCCGAATGCGGATGCGCCTCGATTGGCGTTCATCTGGTGTCGGCTATAAGTTTCTAAATAGAAGTAAAAATATCACCTCTTGCCGGTGAGCTGCAGCAGTTCTCGCGATCCGCAGGGATGCAGGTGGAGGAAGGGCCGTGCGAGCAGCGGATGCATGGCCTGGGACAGCTCACCGTAGCCCAGCCTCTGGTTGTTCAATCGCTGCGCCACCTCCACGCTCACTGGATTGATTCCCGGAAAATCTGCATCGAACACGAAAGCGAGCATCGTGTCAAACGCGCTTCACCGTGAAAAGAGGGCGTTCGAGCTTTTCTCGGTATTTTTAATTTTAGTTTTAGCGAAACGTTTCTAGAGTCCGAGTATTTTAGAGAAAAACTATGCTACGACAAAGCGAAGGTTGTTTGCTCTCAGCTCTACACTGTATATTTTCAAAACTCGTTAATTCGAGGGGATTAACGCACGCCGCTCAAGTGGTTGGAAGCGAAACGCGGAAAGAGTCGTGGGCGTTGCGTATTAAATTAAACTCACAAAGAACAAATTGCCAAAACGCTCTTGGCAATCGTATCTCTAGGCTTCGAATCCACCGTGAGCGATGGTACGAGCGAAAGAGAGATTCAAGGCTCGCGAAACTGGCCGCTCGAAAAGGCCAAAATTGTGTGTATGTACGACTAAAACACACACACACGATAGTCGGACGAAACAGCAGTAGCAGTGGAGCGACCGGCCCTCGATATTGCGCGCGCTCGCGCGAGGGGCTTAGTCGAAACAATCGCCGTTATGATGCTCTCTCTCTCTCTCTCTCTCTCTCTCTCCCTCTCCTTCGCAGATTAAGGTCTAGTAGCGATCAGTCCGTCGCTCTATATCGAAGCTTTTTTTTTCGCGAAATCCGCCGAATACTGCCGCCGCTGGTGCGTGTATTATTTTTTCGCTGACTCTGCTTTAATCGTCCGGAGATAGCGAGGTAAACTTACGATTGACGCTCAGCTTTCGAATGAAAATAAAAATGCAGTTTTCCCGCTTATCGACCCGTTGAGCGCGGCCGCGACGTTCGAATCAGCTGGCGCCCTCTGTCATTTGAAAAGTCGAAGCCCGAGGATGAGGCAGGGATCTGCGCCGTGGATATATTGATATGCGGTTCCCGTCCGGACTTGAATGCGTCGCTCTCGAGCGCGCCGAGAATTCGAATGGAAAGACGCGCAGAAGAAGCCCCAACGGCCTGACTCACCGGACTTCCAGCCGTTGAAGTAAATCAGCGGAACGCTGTAGCTCATGGACCAGAGAACGTGGTGCTCCAGAACCAGGGGCCTCTTCTGATCGCTGGAGGCCTCGAACGGGTCCCGACTGCCGGTCCAATCGTCGACGTCTTCCTGCGGCTCGTCTATCGGGTAGTCTATCGAGACGAGCGTTTTCTCTTGGCGCTTCAGATACGCTTGACCGGGACAGTTCTGAGAGAGAAAAAAAAATGAGAAAAAATAAGTAGTCGAAATTAGACTCGAGCATCGGGAAATCGTTGCGAGTATTACGCATGCACGAGAATCCGAGTCATAAACGTCGAACGTCACTCTCACGGGCAATTTGCGACTCGACGACAATACTTACGCGCGTGCAATCGGGTCAGGCGACGCGCGCGAGCCATTGTTGCCAAATGTCGATCGATCAGACGTCATGCATGATGCGCACGTGCGTCTATATAGAGACCTATACGTATTACGTATAGCGGCAGTGTGTGCGTGTGTGTCTACACAGAGATTGAGCCGAATGGATAGGGGAGTATATAGGGAGAGAGAATCCGGTGCTGCTTGACGCACCTTGTCTCCTGGAAATTCCCAGCGATCCGAGATCTCCTCGGACAATTTCAGGAGCTCCTCGGCATTCGCCACGAACTCCTCCCAAGTGATGCTACCCGGCCCGTCCATCTCCTGCGTCCGATCCTTCTCTTCCTGTTTACCAACAATCGAAGCGGTCTCTCGGCTAGAGCTGTAAATATTTACGACGATGCGTTATGTGCTATATTCATAGATTGGCGGTATTGGGTACTGTAATTTTCTAGGTTATGTTCAGGAAGTCGTGCGATAAGGCATGAATCGCACACGAAATAAATAATCGGGTCGATAATCTCCGCGAGTAAGGAATATTGGTTCGATATGCGAGTGACTGACAATTTTCGAAATTTACAACGGCAGTCAGTATCGGAGCGCTCGCTTTTATTTCCGCGTCACGGCACAGAAGAAAGCGGGCTACGATCCTGGAGGAAAATAATTCGAAAAAATAAAAAGCGAGTAGTTTCTCCGCAGTCTCGCGCTAAATAGACCGTTCTAATTGCAACTCCGTATGCGCTCTCCCCTCTAGCTTCCCGCGCCCCTTCCAGCAGCATCTAATATCCCCCTCTCCCTTCGTCCCCTCGTATTCCCCTTTTTCGCCGGAGAAACGTAAGTATACATGCTCTACTCCTGTAATCCAGCGCGCGCCAAAACTTTCCCTTGGGTTTAGCGTTATAAGTATTCGCGCGCATGCAGGATACGGCAGCATTGTCCGGGCGCGAGCGCGAGAGATAAAGTTGAAAAAGGGGGAAGCGGCACAGTCGCGGGAACGGCCGACGCGATCACCCCCCCCCCCCCCCCCCCCCGATGGATTTCCCCGCGGCGCGACGCCTCGTCGTCAATTGTCGGCTATTTCGCCTCGGGCGACTTCGGCCACCGTCTCTGTGCATGTGTATCTGCGCCACCTTCCATCGATACTGCACGCTCCTCTCCCTCCCCTCCAGCCGAGCACGCGCGCGCGTTCGAATCGCGGGTTGAGGTTAGGTCGCGAGCGCAGGGCCGGATGCACCGCGGGCCCTTCTGCTGGAAAAGTTTACCCGCTAATTCCCTGCGCTAAACGTTGAAAAAAATAATTCAATACTTATTACGCGAAAAAGGTGAAGACGCTCTGCAGGGGCGGATAGAAGACGATTCGAAAACGCGCGTTCGCATTTGAGTAATCGAATTTTGGAGCACGAGCGCGATGCGCCGAACGACCTTGGAGGAAATTCGCGCAAGCTAAATTCATCGTTTTAAAATTAGATTATATTAGCGCCGATCCGCGCTCGAGGCATCCGTCTAGACTGCGCGTACAATGAGACTGCATCTGGAGAGAAGCGGGAAAAAAGTCGCGCGATAAATGCAACAGAGCGCATCTTAAAATAGCAAGAAAACAAACAATAACGCAGCCTGACCCGAGCTAGTGTAGCATTAGTATCTCGGACCTTGCGAGAAAAAGACGGAATAAAAGAGCCTCGAGATAAGACAGCGCACGCGTGTATACGTGTACAGCAGTGAGCTGAGCTGCAGCGGCAGAGAGAAGAGCGTCGCGCGCGCGCTTCTATGTGTGCGTTTTTATTAACCTCGTAGGAGTCGTAGGTGAGCGCACAATACGTGAGCGCGCGACTGCATTGAGAGGCGCGGAATGCACTATACGCGAGCAGTAGTGTTTTGCTCTCCTCTCACTCCGCGGTATAGTCCGAAGGAGCTGAAAGCTGAGGTGCCGTGTGGCGCCGTCCGAGTGACGGAACCACTTGTCGTGCACTTTGCAGCAAGAGTTACATAAACAAAGCGCTGCCTGCACTTGCATTGTTCTGTATGCGATGCAATTTTAGATTTCTAGAATTCGCGGAAGATCCCTGCATTATCGACGCACGGCAGGTGATGGCGTGTTTTCAGGTTAATGTTCGTTTTTTGTACGCTTAGTAATAAGTTAGGAGAGACGCATCATAGTTACAACTTTTTGAGCGTTGTCGTCTCAAAAACTACACAGTAGCCAGGATTCCTATTTTAAAATTACGCTCCTGCGCGAAGGAACTCGAGCGAGCGGAAATTATATTGTTGCGCGCGCAGACTTTTGACTCCATTACTTGAACACTACGCGATCGCGCACTTTCGCGAAACCTCGACGTATGAGGTATATAGGACTATGCGAGTAAAACCTAACCTAATCCCTGGCTCTAACCTCCCACGCGAAATACCGTTTTATCGCTGCACCGTGGCAGCGAGTGTACACACGCGCGATATAGTTATACAGGCAGCTAGGCCACGCTGCACAACATTCAATTAATTTTACTCTCCGGCGTTCTTTTTTTAATTCTGTCAACTCGAAGGTAGACTTAATTTGCAAGCATCGCCTAGCCTTTGCACCGAAATCATCCTTGAACAATTTCTCCGCGTACCTAGTATAAGTATTAAGAAGCGAGGAAGGAAGGACGTTTCTTTCTCTTCGTCGTTTATCCTCGTTGCGCGCGTGTGCGCACGTCGCCTCCACTATATGTCGGTCGCAACATGATAATGTACAGCAGTCGCACGCGCGTGCGAAGGAGAGGGGCTCCGAAATAGACGAAGAAAAGACGAATATAGCATCAATGGAGAGGAGAGGCGGCGGCGGCGAAGGAGTACACATCGGATGACGGGCAGCACGCGTACGCGCGCAAAAAATCCTTCCATTCGCGCGCTTTAAAATATACCTACAGCACTAGCGGTCTAAGCACATCATCACAGGTACGGCGCGCTATTGTAGAAAGTCACGCTGCCGCCGTGCGGCCCCCACCTCTCGCTTAATTTCGCGGAGACGAAAAAAGAGAGGAGGAGAGCAGAGCTCCGAACAAAAAATCGGAGAGCCTATAGGCCGCCGCAGCCGCCGATGCTGCTCTCGACGAGAAAGCGCGACGCGCAGCTATTATACCCTGTACAGCTGTACGTCGATATAGTTACGCATATATATATATGTATATGTATAAACTCAGGCGGAGGTAAAAAACGCGGAAGCGGCGCGTGCTCGCTTCGGTTCCGGTGCGAGCGAGTAAAAATAGTCGCGCCGGAGGATGCGCGACTCCTCGGGAATCAAAATTCTCCCGAGGCTACACGCGCACGCACGGCGACCGATCGATATTTCGACTCGTATTTCGCAGTACAACTTGTAGAATGTAGATGCGCGGCTACAGAGAGGCTGAAAACGAGATATGCATAACGAGAGACCATCCGTGATCTACCTGCCGCAGTAGCCGTGCAATGGAAAAACGAAGATAATCGGCCGCGCGATGTTACCGCTCTCTCGAGGAAGTGGAGCCGCAAGAGAGCCGGTGAGGAGAGGAACGGCGGAGGGGGGGGGGGGACGCGCACGCAAGGGCGGCGACACTCGGCCATTGCTGGCGCGTCGTCGGATGATGCGGCGGCGGCGGCGGCTCTCTCGCTATACACCGCACACGTACATGTATACACTTAGCACGTAGCTATATATATATATATATATTTTAACGCTCGCGCGCAGTGGAGTGGACTCACCGGTTCAGCTGACGATCGCGACCTGCGTGCTGCACGCCCAGACTCGTATATCTATATATATATATATATATATATATATATACACACGCGCAGGAGCGGTGGAAAGGAAAACGGTTGTTCTTATCTTCCAAAAACGAGCGGGCGGGCACTTCTTCACAGCGCGAGAGCGCTCGCAACACTGAGCCCCGATGCCGAAATAAATAAACAAAAATGCCCGATATCGTTGCGATCGAACAAAAATTCGGCGTACCTCTAGCTTTCCGGCAAAGCGTTGCCAAAGAATGCTCAATTATATTTTTCGATATCTAGGCAGCCGTAATAAGAGAAAAGTTTTTCTGTACACAGTCGTCGCGCGAGAGGGGGGCCATTGTAGAAGCGGCCTCAGCTCCATCCGCGGAAAGCAGGAACTGTAGAGCGCGACTGGCGCGCTGTATAGTCGCTGCGGACTGCGAGCGAGAGAGGCGCGTCGAAGCGAGACGGAGAAAGCCAGCCAGCTAGTCGCTCTCTGCGTGCAGCGGCGGACTATAGTGGAGCATCAGCGGCGGCAGCAATCCTTCCTCCTACGCGACTATAACTCGCACCTGGACTCCGAACGTCCCTGCGTACACGCGAACTCGATCGTCAGTGGTCGTTATAGAGGAATTGATAAGCAGAGGGACGAGGGACAGGGCAGCACAACTGGCGGACGATCGGCGAATCGCCCGGACGATGAGGACGGATCGACTCCTGGTGCTGCCGGCTCTCGGCGAACGTTACTCAGGTTAGTGTCGTGGCCGCGTAGCGCGCGAGAGAGCAGAGAGGGAGACACTCGAGGCCGACTGATTTCCGACGCTCTGCGTACACACAACACTGGTCGCCGCGTTCTCTCTCTCTCTCTCTCTCTCTCTCTCTCTCTCTCTCTCGCTCGCGCACCTGGCCGCTGGCTGCTTACGGTATATCGTCCACCAAACTGATCCGAGATCGCGGACTAACTGGATCGCTCGAATTTTAGGTTAACTCGAGCCGTGTAAGCGCGGAGACAGCGACGGGACAGCCCAGAGTCATCGACAGCGCAGCAGCAGCAGCGTCGTATTCCAAGGAGGCGCGTCGTCTGCTCGCATCGGCGCTAGATACCCCGTGAGACAAGGAGGACGAGCGCACCAGGATGTACTCCAAGGGCAAGGGCGCGGCCGTGCCCTCGGACCAGCAAGCCAGAGAGAAGTACGTCCAAGTTTTGCTCGCGTGTGCTCTGTGCTCGACGAGTTGTACTTGTATGTTGTACAGTGTGCGTTTTCCCTCGGAACGTAAACAAAGCTCCGAAAGTGTCATCGTCGCGTTGACTTTGCAGCGAACTCTCCTCGTGCGGGCTTATACGCTGCGAGGATCCTTATCGGCACTGACGCAACGAGCGCGTCTATCTACAGGTGCTACGCTGTGCCTAGTGCCTCGTACGGAGAGCGCGCGACCAGTGAAAATTCGCGACGCGCTCCCGTTAATTCCGTCGTCGTCGATCCAAGTGTGCCACGCGCTCCCGTCTATCCATCGGATAGACGTCGCCGGTGCTGCGTGTAACCCGCTTTCTCGCTCGGCGGCGAGTTTTCTTCCTCGGCTGTGCGGCAGGCGCCAGCGTCCCGCCGTTTGAGCACCCCTGCGAGATCCGGGAGCCTGTCGACGCGCTCTCTCTCTCTCTCTCCCGCTCTGTCCATTGTGCCTATACCTATATATACCTTTGCAGCGGCAGCGCTCTCCGTCTTGCTTCCTCTGCCGTCCTATCGTACGCCGCCTTTCTCCGCCGCTGCGCGAGCGATGACGATGACGAGAGAAAGAGCTAGCGGTAGAGACGGGGGTACACAACGCGCTCGGATAGGTGGAGAAAAAATACACGGCCCTGTTGTCGTCCCCCTTCGCCCGATCGCCGCGCCACCTTCCTGCCCGCTCCGGCGTTTTTCGCGTTGCGATAATCTTGCGGGATTTTATGCACTTACACTTTACTAGCCTATTCGTATATATGACGTTTTTTCTACCTTTTGTTTCTCTATTTTTGGTTTTTCATTCCCGAGCTATGCCTACGCCGAGCGGGGATATCCGATAGAGCGTGAAACTATGCGCTTCTGCGCTCGATCATAACAATCGTTTCGGAGCGTAATATCTCCGGCACGGGAGTGAGCGTCGACTTGAAACAAATCGATATTTTTTTGGGATTCGTTCCGAGCGCAATCTAGAGACACTATAATTCTCCACGTTGTCTGTTCAGAAAACTAATCAATCTCGTATTTCCTCTTGCAGATTGGCGTTATACGTATATGAATACCTGTTACACATTGGTGCGCAAAAGGCGGCACAGACATTCTTGTCAGAGGTAAAGTAAAAAAGAACGTCTTCATTGTTTAAACGATGACGACAACCTGACGGACGATATTAATTTGGTGCTATTTTCGCAGATCCGGTGGGAGAAAAACATAACGCTCGGCGAACCTCCGGGATTTCTACACTCTTGGTGGTGGTGAGTATCGGAGAATATGAATTTTCATCCCGAGTTCTATTTCGGAGTAAAAACTGATCTTACTCTCGATGTTATTACAGTGTATTTTGGGACCTGTACTGCGCGGCACCGGAGCGCCGAGATTCTTGCGAACACAGTAGCGAAGCCAAAGCTTTCCACGACTATGTGAGTTATCGTATATTATTTGCTGAGTCTAACATTCGACTTTTAATCTACTGACGATCCTCTTACTTATGCACGCTCTTTACTCTTCGCAGGGATTTGTTAACAGCGGATACGGAGTTAACGGAATTGCACACGTGAGTATTGAAAATTCAGCGTTTACATACAGGCTTAGGGCGAAACTGAGCAATGCGCATAGGTCTAGAATCCGAATTTGACTCTAAATACGTGGTGGATTCTAGAATTATGTCTATTCGCTTGGTAGTCAATCGCGACTTTCCAAACTCGGTAAAAGTAGTCGATTAGCGGAGCGTCTAACCTAAAGCCACGCACTGTATATTCTGCAGAATGCCGGACCGGCGCCCTCGCCGCTTGGACAGATGCCACCGAACGATGGCATGCCCGGCGGTCCGATGCCACCTAGCTTCTTCAGCGTAAGTCTCTCACTATCTCGCGCCTATACTCTACCTTCTACATATTTCTGTGGATAATTTATTATAAATCCTCTTTTTCATATTTTTTTACCTCGTGTACTATAATTATCATATATTTATACCTTTACATATGAATCAGTATATTTCATATATATTATATCAGTCACGTTTTTCTGTCCCCTCAACGCCAGTCAACATCTCTCATGCGTTCATACGATCATTGTGTCTATTGTTCTACTTTATTGTCAATGTCACTTAATAACCTGCACGCGCGAAAAAGTGAGAAATACGCGTAAATGCTTCCGACATAGCCCAGGAGATACGTCGATTATTAACTTTTTCAATCGATATTACGCTCCGAACTTGCGTGTGATATAAATCGATTTCATTTTCTATGTGTTTCTGTGCGCGCGTTCATTTATGTAATCAGTGTCAACATTCTCATCTTTGATGTGCACGAGTACAGTTATAGTGTGTACCCCCAGGTGCCGGCAATCTGTTAAAGTTCTTGCAGTCGTTAAATCTGTACAGCGAAATTACTTAACTCTTAGGATTAGAGTGCAAGGAGAAAGTCGCAGGGAAAAGTGTGGCGTAACTAGAAATGAAAATTTGCTCCACTTTTTACACACGCTCGTTATAAATATACTATCGGTTCGCTTTCGCTTGCGATTTTTATTCCGGGTAAAAAATCGAAAAAAAAAAAAAACCATTAAATGTTCCTCGATGAATGATTGTCAAATGTTCCATTCTGTACTTACAAATGAACATTATTCATCATACAAACTTATCAAACCTTTCTACTGCTTGTCTAATCTGTATTTATGTATATTCATAACAACTCTTGCTATGTACCTAACAATTGTATGTGCATATTCGTGTATATTATGTTATAACTGGCATGGGCCGACGAGACCTTTGCGACGGAATCATCATCGCATAATATATGATACATATGAATGTTAGAATTAGTTTTAGTGCGAAAATCCTGTCTTTTATGTACCCAGCGACAATTTGAATCCTCGGGCTGAGATTGACGCGCACTATTAAAAGCTTGCCTTAGAACGTAGATCTCAATCATCCAGGAATGATTGGCAAGTCTCGAAATAGCAAAATTGCAAAATATGAGCTTGCCGATCGTTCTCCCGCGGGTCTAGGGCGCAATAAGCTTCGTGAGAGTCGGTAGACGCGCTTGCGATTATACCGCGTAAAAGCTATACATAGGAAGATTTTCATCCATACACACAGCACCAATCGACAGCACATCGCTCAAGATATCTAGCAGCTTTTACGCGTCGTATAATCCAGCCGCGACAGTCCTATTGTTAGATTCGCGTCGCGACGCAGCTCCGCGGGGTTCTGCGCGCGCGCGCTCTCTCTCTCTCTCTCTCTCTCCTCTCTGTCTTTCTCTTTCTCACGTACGTTTAGTTATCGTGTCTAGCTGTTTTATTTGTTTATTGCCTGTGAATCGCAGTGTTGCCTACATGTCCGGCGTTTTGCGTTGCTTGTTGCAGAACAACTCGACAATGCGACCATCTCCGCCCACACACCCCTCATCACAGCCATCTTCCCAGCACCCCCAGCCACCCCCGCCCCCACACTCGCAGATGATGTCCACCCAGGTAAGCCGCCTTCATTCTCAGAATCCAAACGAAAAAGCCTTGTACACACTCTCTTAGTTTGTCTCTCTATCATCAATCGCTCGGTATCTGTCGTCATGGGTGCACCTGACTCTTTTTTCCAAAGAGAATTCAACTGATTCTTCTTCATTATAATAGTGTACAGCAGCGAGAATCAGTCGAGTTCTCTTTTTAACATTTGCGACACTTTTTTTGTTTTTTTAATTTGTTTGCTTGCCTGCTTGAATCGAAGGGAGTAACTTTCGTGGCCATTCGATGCTCGCAGGACCTACACACACACACATTATCTCTAACGCATATCACATTAAGCAACCTTCATTAAACCACCATTAATCTGACACAACGATGGATCTTGTGCTTCTTCTACACGTTTTATCATACTTACTTTGTGAATTATTGTTTTTTCCGTCTATTTTTTGTCTACTATCTTCTCTCTACGATTCATTATCTCATTGATTGTGATTCTTGTGTTCTTTGATTTTTGTCCTGTTTACAATTACTATGTCATAAGCCTATACTTTGTTTTGTCTTGGTTGCGGGAAACTCGCCATCTTATCTGAACTCCTAGTGAAATGTGTTAACGTAAATGTTTGTAGCTCCGTATACAATCTGTGATGAGATCAGAGAAGATGGTTTTCCAAAATAATTTTCTTTTTCTTTTCTCTTTTTTTTTTTATTGTAGACACTCAAATTCGGAGATTATCGAGCCGTAAAGTCGATTGCTACTTTGACGAGTATGAGAATACGTATATTAACGAATTCACCGCAAAGAGCAACTTCGTATAATTAATGCTTGTTTGGCCTTGTATGATACTTATTTGGTGGTTGAGAAACAGTAAACAAGCTCTTTGAAGCGGCTTTTTATTAACAGCCTATAACGGCCGTATTTAATTTCCTCGTCTGAATCTCGCATTTACTGTTACAGTTTATGGGACCCAGATATCCAGCGGGACCCAGACCGAACGTTCGTATGCCACAAATGGGAAATGATTTCAATGGGGTGAGTTTTTTATAGTCGGAAAATATCATCACACTCACAGTTTAACGGTGAAAAGTAACGTTGTATCTTCGATTTCGCAGCCACCTGGTCAACCGATGATGCCCAACAGCATGGACCCCACCAGACAAGGTGAGTCGATCGTTGATTCCGGTAGTCGTTGTTGAACAGAGTTTTTTGGCATTGAGAAGCGTTGCAAAAAAGGAGAATGGCATATTATATCATAGAGACGCATGCGTATCAAAAACCACACAGCAATGATTATTAATTTGAGGAAGTAATGATTATTCTATGAAATTTGGATTGGATTGCTGTGATGTGGAGTGGACTGGTTTTTGAACTGTCTAGTGGCAAACGTGGTACTTTGAGAGTCGTTTTCGTTTCCCAAAGTCGATTTTTCGTATATATACAACATTTTTGTCTCTTTTTTGTTTTCATTATTATTTTCTCGACGTTTTCCTTTTTTTTTTTTTTTTTTCAAAATTCGTCGTGTTTTTCTTCTGGGTACACATGAAAGATGATTCTGTAGAGACCGCTATCGCAGGGCTCTAGCGTGACTTGTTTATTATACATAGATTTTTATATCATGTACTCCGTGCCACTGCCCTAAATTAACTAGGCTTTTTGTTATTTCGCCATTGATTGATCTGACCTTACCTACCTGCCGTACTAATGTGTGCTCTTGTGTTCCTCAGGCGAAGCTGGAGAATTTGTAGGGTGGCAAGGTAGGAAGCAACCCAGCAAATTGAATCACATTGACATGACTATAGAGAACAGGCTTTTCTCTCTTCTCACTTTTTCTCTTTGTTTATCTCTCTTTATCTCACACATTCAAACTAATAACTTTTTCTTTTTCTCCTATTTTTGTCGTCGCACATCACACGCTCACACACGCATACACACAAATACACACTGTCTGTTCGTCGATTAATATAGTCATATACACTTCCGTCACCTCATCCCCCTGCAAGCAAACGCACTGGCTTCGTCGCCGACAGAACGTCACACGTCTTGCATTAATCGCAGCATGATGACAGTCGCATTTTTATTTGAAATTTTTTGACTGCTCTTCGTCAACTGAAAATTATTGCCTGTTATACCGAGACTGAGTCCTTTTTCCTGACGCAATACGTTCACTTATGTACAGTATACACTGCATACCAGAGCATGGACCGACGCGTCACCGCAACAACACTCTGACAAAGACTCCTATGATTTCACCTGTTATACTCGGAACACACAACTCTAACGAGAGAGAGAGAGAGAGAGTATAAAGAATCTAGACTAGCACTAATGCAAAAACGCTTTCCACTCCAACGTTATATACTTTATCATCACGCACAGAAACAGAGGCCATGATATGTAGAATTTTGATCAATTTTACTAATCATAGCGCTTCCGGCTTGTCGACACGTGCGCATAATATACTAAGAACCGCCGTTCCCTTTATGTGGATAACTTTTTGTTTTAGAATATTCTTTTAGCACAGCTTCACATACAATACATGTATCACACGCGTCTTAGGTTTGACTGCACCTGCCTTGCACCGTATTTATTTCTCTGCACATAGAACACCACTGCACTGGCATGCCCGAAAAAACCATTTGCTTTGCTGTGTTTGTATACGAACCGAGCAGAGTGACATGGGGTGTCTGGTGGAATTCAATTTTTCAGCTGCTGTATACGCTTAAAATTATCCGGAAAAATCCGAAACCACCAGACAACGATCGTATACTCTGCTCGACAAGGAACCACCTTACAGTGTCTTAGTCTCGAATAAGTGATTAACCGCACAATAAGACGCGTAACGTAAACTGTATATTTAAAAAAAAATTTTAAGAGCAAAATACGGAGCGCGTGAATGTACAGCTCGCACTCACGAATACATATAACATGCGCAAATGTCAACGTTAGAGTGGATTAAGATTGTTTTCATTGCTGTAGGGTCGCCTGGCATGAACCCGATGAACCCCAGGATGAACCACCCGAGGGGCGGACCCGGCGGCATGCCACCCATGGGTCCTGGAACGTACGGCCCCGGCATGAGGGGCCCACCGCCCAACAGCAACCTAGCACCCGGTGGGCCCGGTGGTGCTGGTATGCCGCCCATGAGCATGGCTGGACCCGGTGGCAGACCACAGTGGCAGCCTAACACGTCCACGGTTAGTTTCACTGATTCTTCTTTTAACCTGCCTCAAGATCATTCGCGAACCAATGAGATTTGATCTCGATGTCTTCAATTCGTTTACAGCCAATGAACTATTCGTCGTCCTCGCCGGGTAACTACGGCGGACCACCAGGCTCGAGCGGGCCCCCGGGCCCTGGCACGCCCATAATGCCTAGTCCACAGGACAGCAGTAACAGTGGCGGCGAGAACATGTACACGATGATGAAACCAGTACCTGGAGGCAGCATGCCCGGCGTAAGAACTCTTTTAAATTTTCCTTCTCACGCGTAGATAGAGAACACGCACATTCTAAAGACGAAACTGTCGAATCGCAGGACTTCCCAATGAGCGGAGGCCCCGAAGGTGGACCGATGGGCCCAATGGGCCCCAACACGATGGGTCCAGTGCTCAACGGAGACGGCCTCGACGGCATGAAGAACTCGCCAGCGAACGGCGGACCAGGTACGCCACGCGAGGACAGCGGCAGCGGCATGGGCGACTATAATCTTGGCGGCTTCGGTGGACCTGCAGAGAACGTGAGTATCAGCGGATTCATGTAGACAGAATGAAGAAACACTTTAACGCGCTCGCGAATTCATTGTTTATATATATTTTTTTTTTTTATCGCGAGCACCGTATCGCTGTCATTTCATTCATTGTTTATCCTGTTATTTTTTGAGTTCTCATATGTCGTAGTTCTCTGTCTTCTCGCTCGCTTTTCTGCAACTCGATCTATTCACGGTTGCTCTGTACCTATGATCTTATACTTTTTTTTTTTTGGACACATTACATTTTGCACGTTTACATGACCAGTATCCGCTCTCGGTGCATATACTTTTAAGAGGGTCTTGAAAGTTTAACTCCGAAGGGGGATCTTTAACTCTGGGGTGATCTGATCTGTGGCTTTACCTATATTTCTCTTTTTCTATGCATATTAATTTTAATGATTTCTTGCTACCGCATACGTCCTTTCGGCATCCGGTACCTTCGAGTCAAAAATTAAATTTGCCAATTGTAAGATTCGAATTTTCGATTAATTTTTTTTTTTTTAACTTAGTAATGATAGATTGATGAATATATTGCTTGTAGCTTTTTTCGAATGAACAATTACCTCGCATAAATAGAATTATTAACATCAATTGTGACTGAAACTTAGAATTTTGCATAAAGTAATGCCTCTCTTGTAAAACAGTAAGCATACTTTAAATTAACATTAACCAGTTGTTTCGTGAGATCTTCGCAAATAGCTAGATTTTGCCGGCTTGTGGGACGCAGCGATGAAATAACGCGTTGTGTAACACTTTTGAACTATATTTCTTTTGAAAGCAATACATGTATATACAAAATTAATCAAGCAACTTATCGCAGCTTCGAGTTCGTACGTAAGAGTGTTTTTAATCGCATAAATTGCATGTTCTCTATTGTCGACAGTTTTTTTAAACACAATCGCAACCAGGACGCAACAAGTTGCGGAGGAACACGTCCGTAGACAAAACGAAAATTTGCAGGAACAGTGAGATTGTGAGGGATTTTACGAGAATAAGAGAAAAAAAAACAGTCGCAAGTTCAATAATAGCTTTCCCTCCGAATTGCACGTGAATACGATAAGCACGGAGACGAGTGAATTAAGCCGTTTTTAATATTTTTTTAACGATTGTTGTCGCGTTGTTCGATGAAAGAGTGAAAGACATTTTTTATGATATACACTTATTATTATTATTGCATTTGTTGTCAGTCGCACCTACCCGGTTTCAGGTTAGGTTAGGATAGGTCTTTTTTTTTATATTAAGCAGGATTTTCAATCGTTTAAAGTTACTTAACTTGCCACTATCGCCATTTACGATTATGTATTACGCTTCACTAATACTCACGTGGTTGCGAATTAGATTTTAACTTTTATCTTGTATCATTTTACTGTTGACCCTTCTTAGTAAGATTGTATTACTTTTGGCATAATACCACGAAGATTATATACTTTGCCTAATGTGAACTTGAAACTTTTTACCGTCTCGAGTCAATGTTCGTAAACTTATTTTATGCAGCAGTCAAAAACTTTAAAATTGCGAAGGGTCAGAAGTCTAAATTTGTTGTTAGTAGCATAGATTGTCTTTAGCTTATCGCCATGAACTTAGAATTTATTTATATTTATTTGACAAGACTTGAAAGTAAGTTGAGGTGCCTGGTAATCGAAAAGGCTGTTACTCGTGACTGTCCATAGTCCACTGTGTGATTCGGACGCATAATAATTGAAAAAAATTTTATCGCTTTTTATATTTATATGTAGTTTCTTAAACGGGACTAGCTTGACGTAGAATCACGGTTTATCAATTCGGTGATTTTGAGAGAAACTTGTATCGTTTGAGCCAAATCATTGTCGCGATTCTTGCCAAATGGAAAGCTCATAGTCTCCTTTGGAAGAAAAGAAATTTAATCAGCATTATATCTGAACAGTTGTTTATCAAGTTAAATTGCTCTAAATTTGCGAGCGAAAATCGAATGGCAAACCGCTCAACAGTTTACTTTCTTAAGTACCCGAATCTCTAATGTTAACGATTGGAATTCTTCTTTCCATTTGGTGAAATATTATTATTATTTTTTTTTTTTTTTTTTTTTTTGAAATATTTTTTTTTTTTTTTTTTTTTTTTTTTTTTTGAAATAATTATTCGTAACTTCTTTTTTCTCTAGTGATGAATGTACTTAATTGAGTAATCACATTTAATTCCGAGCTATTTGTAGTATTTTTCAAAACGCTTTGTAAATGATATTATAAAATATTGTAGGATACTTTTAGATTAGTCAAAGTTTTTCGTTCCTATTATGACGCGAAGTCATTAAAAAACGTGTGTTTTAGAACTGTCTAACGCGATTTGCCTCTCGATGATGATTGATTTCCTTGAAATTGCTTTTCAAAAATGAAGTGTAAAGTTATAATGCTCTATAATTATATATACTGATCGTATATGAATTTATGTACATAGAAACGTTGCTATTTTTTATATGGATATTAAGGACATAGGCAGTATATGAGTACTGAGCCTAGAAGCAAAAAAATTGAGTGAGTGTATAAGAAAAGTCAAAGAGGAAAAGTTAATTAAAAAGGAGGAATGATGATGAGAGTCCGCGGGGGATGACGTTTTCAAAGAAGGATTTCTCGATTCACAAAACGAAAAAGACAAAGAAACAAACAAATAAGCAAATCACGTATTAAACGAAGAAGTCCATCCGTCCGCAGGTGGTTATAGGTCAGTACTGGACTATGCTATGCTGCTATTAGTTACTTTTAATAACCTTTGATAATGTTTATAACGCTACAATGTTGATGAGAACGACCGATCGACGAATGATTTATCACGAAACACTTGTAAAACGCGCCTAAAGATGAAATACAGAAAAAGAATTGCCCCTACGACTCGCGACAGTGGCACGCCATCTACGCATTTTTTTTCCTCTTGTCGCGCGTTCACCGCTAATAACTTCTCAAACATAATGGTGCTCTTTTTTAATTTTGTACAAATATGCTTAATACGGTTTAATGCTCAGGCGTCGCGGTTTGCTCGAGTGAGCGTATATTATATGCATATATAGATATACTTTTTACACCTCTTTTACCTATACATACCTGGTCGAGGGTGTACTTGGCTTGCCATTGGTGCGCGCATGTAAGCTCAAAAAGAAAACAACTTAATTAAGCGATTTAATAATTTGAGAAAGCGCGCCGGCATCGTGTACTCGATACCGAAGGTACTCTTAGGTTCCAAGGTTCGTGCTTTGAAGTCGCGAAATTGTTGATATCGAATGAAAGAAAGAAAAATTGTCTTGCCAGTCAATCTCTTGCCAATAAGTTCTGATAGTTAAACTATATATTCGTAGACACGCATAATTCTATCGCAGCACGTTCGGACTCTGTATAATGTGAAAATACGCGCCTTGGTACCTTTATCGTTGCTTCATTCTATTTTTTTTTTTTTTTACGTAATTGATTCTATACTTGAATACTCCCACTTTGTAAAATATAACATATGCCTGGTAAAAGAAGCAAAACATATGATGATAAATATATGCCTATTATGCCAAGGGAGAGATCAAGACAATAAATGTAATCCTGTTACACTGAGACTATTGCGTTTTTCTTTTTATTCATCAAAAACCGAAACCCGCAGGGTGCTGGCTACCGGACTATTTATACATGACCATCTGCCGGTCTCTTTGTCGGTTTTGCCGTAACATCACATAACGATTATTTCGTATTCTCTTTATTCACATGCAATGCGCAATGATAATGCCAATGACTGTTGTTCCGCGGACACAGACAAGGCTGCGTGCTGGCGACGCAACGCTTGTCTGTGCGAAAAAGTGTTGATGGAAAAATTGACAAGAAAAAGGTTCTGGTAGCTGTATATAGTACTGGCCTGTACTGACCTGTAGCACATGGATGCGTGAGCCAATATTTAAAGAAAAAAAAAATAAATAAAATAATAAGACTATTTGCGGACTGTTTGCGAAGTGAGAAATCTATAGTACATGCATTCGATGACGATTAACAAAAGTTTCTTTTGCTTGAACACGTTTAACTTTAATGACAACTAAGAAAAGAGAAAAAAAATCGTAGCTGAATGAAAAATCGCGAGGTGAGTGTATGCGTGTGCACGGGGGGCAGAAAGTGAGAGAGCGAAAGAGCTTGCGAAAACTTTTTTAATTTTGTTATATATCTTGCATTATTATTTTTGTTTTTTTTTGTTTTTTTGTTTTTTTCGCGATCGGATTACTTTTCGTCATTTGCAAAGTTCATTTCGACGTCCATGTGTTGTGGGTCAGAGCACCCTAAATCTAGTCAATCTAGAATATGTTTTTTTCTCACACATACACACACACGAACACACGAACACACGAACACACGAACACGTATCCCAAAATCGATCCTTATTTTTATTTCATCCATGATACTCGACGATACATATAACATGCATTTCTGCGGAATCGCACGCGCGTCTCCTTTCGAGCCCCGCCGAAGCACAGCCGCCGCACTGCGCCTGCGTTGATTTTCGAGGAGAGGAAGGTGTTGGAAGGGGGAGCCGAGAATCGAAGCTACTCGTTGTTTGTATAGAATAATTACACTATAGATGTCGATTAACCCTCGAGCGAGAATTTTCATTTAGTGTACGTAGAGCAAGCACAACTACTTTTCTTTCACAAGTGTACTCCTATAATCATGATTTTGCCTTTTTTTTTTTTTTGTTCAACTCGAAGGAGGCACGAACGAAATACATACCCTTGGTAGCTGTTTCACGTGTAGAGGAATGTTTACCAACTGAGCGAGCTATGTCCCGCTCAGTCGGTGATCGTATAGACTCTCTATGTTTATCGTTTTCATAGTTTCAGTAGCTTTTATCGTTGTTTCACGCTTTGAACAGTAGTGTCACGAGGCTCGTTAGAGACTGTCGTTGATTGCGTCCCTGTTCCAACACCTGCAACGTCACTCGGCATCCGATCCAAGATTGCGCGATCGGCGAGAAAAACAGAATCGACCGAGCTCGCGCGATCTTGGCGCGGAATGGCCGCGGGACGAAAAAAAAAAAAAAAAAAAGAGAGAGAGAGAGAGAGAGAGAAGGAGAGCGAGGAGGAAAGGAGCAAGCATGCGTGGTTCGGCCGCGAAAGTGCCCGAAAGCCGGCTGTTGTAACCGGCCTGCTGTTGGTTGGTTCGCAGGATCAGAACGAGTCGGCGGCCATACTGAAGATCAAGGAGAGCATGCAGGAGGAGGCCAAGAGGTTTGAGAAGGACTCAGACCATCCGGATTTTTACATGCAATAATTCGCGCCAGCCGACGGGACCGAGAACAAATCGCAGAATCTCGCAGCGAGCTCGGCGACCTAGAGCAAGACGCAGCGGACGCTGCACAAAGCTATATAGACGCGCGCGCGAGTCATTCCTTCGGCCTCGTTCGACCACACTTGACGCTGGTAGAAGAGAAGGATAGCGACGCACGGGGAAAGCTCGTTCGTCATCTTTGTGTCTTTCTTTCCACCTACCCCATTTTCGACGAGAGAGAACAAGAGAGTTCTTTGCGTTTATCAATCTCTCCGAGTTTTTCAAATCTAGAAGCTACATCCGAGTAGTGTGCGCTTCTTTTTTAAGAGTGAACATTTCGAGAAAATATATTGTATATGTATATTAAAAACTATCGACCCGAGGCGTAAATGTGTAGCGCGTAATAACCATCCGAGGAAAATCGGCTCCGACGAATCCGTGTAAATTTGTTCGCTCAAAAGACCGACGGACGGAGCCGTTCAATGAATGTATATGCATCGAGACTCGAGGCGGAGATTTTCACGTTTGTTTCCCGCGACAAAGAGTTTATCATTACGTATACATATTATAGTGCGTATAGTAAGAGGAAATGAGTTGCTGGAGAGGATCGGCCAGTGCGAGCGAAATACACCGCGATAGGCAATTTCGACAAGGAATACAAGCGTAAGAGATATTTAAGGATGCGCGGCGCGCGGTACCACTGCTATATAAATATTATATATATATTGTCTGCGTTGTATTCTGACGTCCTAGAGCGAGGCGATCCCGTCGAACATTTCCAGAAATAACTACAAGTATAACTACCCGCTACTTACTCTCCGTCGTCGCGGATGGGGCACTATTACACTCGTGTATTGATTAAATTTATATTTATGCGCGTACGCAGATGTAGATATTCGTGTTGTGTTTTATTTTATTTTAATTTTTTTTTTTTATTTTGTCAACATTTTAAAGTTTATTTTCGGCAGAGTCCTGAGTGGGAGCTGAAATTTTCGATAATCGATAACGTTTAAAACTATCATAACAATAATGAAAACAAATATATAACGAGTAAGTATATATACGTAAATATATATATATATATATATATATATATTAAAGATAAATCCTAATAACGATAATGTTACAGAAATGTGCAATCCTTCGCTCCTCGTATTATGTAAGACGATTTACTTATATACGCATATATTTTTATTATTCCTCGCGAGTTTTTCCTAAGAAAGAGGCACGCTGGAAATTTTCGACGGGAGGCACATTCCGCGCCCCCACTTTTATTTTATATACGCGTTTTCTTTCTCCTGTAAGATAGTCAATCAAAATCACTAATCATGCGATTGTCCAGAGTATTAAGTGTTTTATTTTTTCGTTTGCATTAGAGAGCGATTCAAATTTTAAAGAATATATATATATATATTATATTATATATGTGTAGGCGTTTCGAAGCGAGCGCGTTCGAAGGTCCGCGGGGGTAATTTTAAATTCGAAGTATATATTTATTTACTTTGCGTACACTAAAGTGGAACCGGAGCACAACGCGAGTTGCAACTTTAGCCGCGGCTCCCGGTCAGAGGCGATTTCCCGCCTGCTCGGGTCACGAGCGACAAAAGTGCGAGTCATCGTATCGAAAGGCGCAACAAAAATGATCGATCTCCTTGAATTACTGCTAAGAGTGCAATACTTTTGTCGCGCCTACAGCCTCGGCCGAGCTCCGGCGTTTGGGGGGGCATTTATACACACGAGGTATTAGAACGAACTGCCAAGGCAAAAAGTCCCCCGTCGCAGTCAGAAAGAGAGACGATGGAAAGACGGCGCTCCGCGTGTGTCGACTATGAATATTATGTACTATCGTATTGCTATTATGATTATTATTATTATGTAAAAACACTTTGGTTTCCTTTCGCAAGAGAGACAGCGACCAAGTTCCACCGAATTGCCCGTCTCATGTTCCTTCGTACCAAATGCGGAAAAAAGTATGCGTTATATAATTAGGACCTGTGTATCGAGGATAGGTTTAAGAATTATTCAAGAGCCGCTTGTTTTGCGGATTGAGTGACGCTTGCGAATCGAAACTTTGTGATGAAAAGTATTACTATAAGGGCATAACTTATAAGGATGAAGGGCCGAGCGCAAGGGATGGCACATCGCTGAGGCGTCACTCAGTCGGTAAGGACGAGGATGCCAGAGGCGTTTTTCTTTATTATAAAATACCGGAAATACCTTTCCGATCTCTCTGCGGCTCGTTCGGGAGAAGGTCGTATACAATCATTGCGGGACTCGGATCGCGGGACGCAGCAACACAAGGCTCTGGCGATGAAACTCACGCATCTTTGAATTCATGCATAATTATTGACATAATTGTAGGTAATCTGTACGAGTATAGCATCAGTAGCGTAAATCAATAGTTACGAGATAATGAAATAAATGTCATCTATCCTGCATTAAGATGTTGATTTGTACTCTCTCCTCGTCCCGCACAATCCCCTCGACTCGGACGCAAGCTCGCTTGAGGTGAGTATGAGCAGGCGTCGTTAAAAAAGGAAAAAGAAGCGCGACCCGGCGCACTTGGCAATGGCGAGAAAGAAAGAAGCCGCGTCGGCAATCGTCCAATTTGACGATCTCCTCGAAAGCCCGCCGCTGTTCAAAAATAGTCTCCCGCAGGCTTTTCCGGCGGAACGTCGTCGTCGTCGTCGTCGTCGTCGTCGTCGTCGCGCTTCCCCGACTGAAGAGGATAAGTCGCGCGCGTGTATGTGTGTCAGGTCAGAGGCGAAAGAAGAGCGAGCGTGCTTATCGTGCATCGTCTCTCCTCCTGCGCTCGCTGCAGCCTCGAAAGCGCCCGCCTCTTCTTCTTTTTGCTCCCCTCCGGCGCGCAGCTTCTTCTGTCTCGCAACCCTCGATGCTCCCGCGCTTGATAATTACTCGAGGCTCGTTTACGCGTGGCTCTTCTCGCGGCGGCGGCGGCGGCGGGATGAAAAACGCAGAATTTTTCGAAAGCTCGCGGCGCAACCCTTGAGAACAGCTGGCTCCGCTCTCGATCGCTGGCATCCGGCCGACAGCTGACGCAGGCGAAAATCCCCGCGGCCCCTTATTCCTCTCGGCGAATCTAATTTGGTCGATCGCCCGATGTCGCAGCTCGCTGCAGCGCAAATATCGAAAATAATTCTATTTTTAAGTTTTAACCGTCAAAAGCCGAGTATAAGCGCCGTGATGTCGAGTGGGCCGATTTTATTAAGTAATTGCGCCTAATTTCGCGTCGAGTTAACGTCTGACGCGGCATTGATTCGCACCACTGCGGCGGCCGAAAAATCCGCAGGAGTAGAGCGTAAGCGTCTCTCTCTCTCTCTCTTGGCTTTCTCGGCCTCTGCACCCTCGAGGGGATAACGGCCCCTTGAACCTGCTTTCTTCCGAGCTCTCTTACTCTTACTCGGCTCGTTACACGGCCGCGAAGGCCCCGATGACCTGATTGCCGCGCGCGCTCGAGGGACGTAGCCAAGAACGTCCGTTGTTCATTGCCAGGCCTCGTTACCGCTCATTGTGTAATTCGTTGCAAAAATCAAATAAGTCGATCCTCTCTTGCCGCAGAGGGCAATAGAGCGAGAGAGGCCGTAGGTGCAGCCGCACCGGCTCTACACGGCAGAGAGTAGTCTACTTTGCGTTGAAATCACTTGCCCGACGATAGGAATTTTCGCGGGGCGTGCGCGCGCTGATTATCGGAGCGACTGGAAAGCCGCTGACGCTGCGACATCCGCGATTAACCATTCGATCCGCGACAGCCCTTAACCCAAAAACACGCCGGCGCGGCGCGAGTAATAACGAATATAAAGCGCGAACGATGTCAGAGTCGAGTGGCCCGAGTCGATTAACGATCCCCGCACTCTCGAGCGATATAATTGCAGACATTTGCAGACATTGTAGAAAGAACGCACTCGAGCGCCCGGCCAGCCGTTATATAACGCGCCGAGCACGGGCCAGAATTGCAATCAGGGCCCGATTGTCGCGAGATTCTTGGGCATCGCGGAGAGAAGCCTCCACCTCTCGGAGGGGGTGGGGGGGGGCGAGGGGGCGCGCTCGACTTTCCATTCGCTGCGGCATCCCACCCGCGCTCGCCACTCCTCCCCCTGCCGTCGAAGAAGTGGGAGGCAGCTGCCGCCTCCGATGATCGATACATCTGATTTTCTGCCTGCCGAAAGTACGCCGGTATAAACGCAGGGGTGCATCTGCGAAGAGGGGCGTCGCGCTCTTCTCCAGCCGAGCCATCCGATTTCTGCAGCCCCTGCCGGCCAGTCGCGTCGCGTCCGCCCCGAGCGTCAGTCGCGCGGTCCATCGCAGCCTCGAACGAGGAATTTCGCCGAGGATGCGCTGAGCCTCCCCGAGGATATGGAGGAGAGAGGACCCTCCTGGGCCCAGCGACGCTGGCTCCCCCTGGCGCTGCTCCTGCTCTGCCTGGCCGAGATCTGCGACGCGCAGTAAGCAACGCGGTCAAGATTGATCGGCTGATCAGCTCTCGTCAAAATCTCTCTCTCTCTCTCTCTCGACGAATAATTGCAGAAAGAGCCTGGAATTCTTCGACCTGCTGCCCGAGGACCCGAAGCTCTACGACAAGATGCGCCCGCCCAAGAAGGACGGACAGGCGACCATCGTCTACTTCCACGTGACCGTCATGGGGCTCGACTCGATCGACGAGACCTCCATGGTAAGCCGGCTAGATTTCGCGCCCGATTGACTCGCGTTACGATTATTCGTTTCTTCTGGGAGCGCAGACCTACGCGGCCGACATCTTCTTCGCGCAGACCTGGAAGGACAACCGGTTGCGGCTGCCGGAGAACATGACGTCCGAGTACAGGTAGGCCAGAATTTCCCCATAAATAACGATCCGAGAATGCCCCGCGATCAAGCGCGACTCTTCTCGAAAGACTGCTCGAGGTGGACTGGCTGAAGAACATGTGGAGGCCGGACTCGTTCTTCAAGAACGCCAAATCCGTGACCTTCCAGACCATGACGATACCCAACCACTACCTCTGGCTCTACAAGGACAAGACCATCCTCTACATGGTCAAGTGCGTAATCGCCGTAGTAATACATAGCTATAGTTCGCATCATCGAGTCGAGTCTGTTGCAGGCTGACCCTGAAGCTGTCGTGCGCGATGAACTTCCTCATCTACCCCCACGACACGCAGGAGTGCAAGCTGCAGATGGAAAGCTGTGAGTATGCGTTAAGAGAGTAGTAGTGCGTTCGAGGCGGCGCTAATCGAGGGCCCGTCGGGAACACAAAGGGAAGAGAAAAGCGCGCCGTTCGATCGATCCTCGCGAGCCGGCCTCGATTTTCCACTTTGCGGCTTTGAAGCGAGCCGAACAAAAACCGAGTAAGCGAGCGAGTAATGAGTAAGTAACTCGGTCAACAGTGTCGCACACGACGGACGAGATGATCTTCCAGTGGGACCCGGACGTGCCGCTCGTCGTCGACGAGAACATCGAGCTGCCCCAGTTGCAGCTCGTCAAGAACTACACGGCCGACTGCACGCAGGTCTACTCCACCGGTGCGTCGTGATATCTCGTATAGTAGTAGCATAATAGCTCGTCTCGTCGTATAATAAGCGCTTAACGCCAACAGGCAACTTCACCTGCCTCGAGGTCATCTTCGTGCTGAAGCGACGGCTGGGCTACTACCTGTTCCACACGTACGTGCCGACCTGCCTGATCGTCATCATGTCGGTGAGTGGCGCCGATAGATATAGGATCGCTCGCACCCTATCGTAACCTAACCGCTTTCCGCGCAGTGGGTGTCCTTCTGGATCAAGCCGGAGGCTGCACCGGCGAGGGTGACGCTGGGCGTGACCTCCCTGCTGACCCTCTCGACGCAGCACGCCAAGAGCCAGGCCTCGCTGCCGCCGGTCTCCTACCTCAAGGCCGTCGACGCCTTCATGTCGGTCTGCACGATCTTCGTGTTCATGGCTCTGATGGAGTACTGCCTGGTCAACATCGTCCTGGTCCTCGGCGAGGGCGACCCGGCTCCGAAGCCGGCCCCGCCGCCGGCCCCGGCGTCCAGCTGCGCCGCTCCCGAGGCCAAGCTCGACAGGATCTTCGAGATCGCGAGCAAGGTAACGCGCGAGCGGCCTACCCCCATCGGCGCACGCCCCCACCTTCGTTTATCCTATTAGATTATCGCATCGGGGATGGGGGCGTGCCCGAGAGCCCCGCGCTAGTAGCTGGTGATCGTGGCCCGCTTGACGCCGCAGGAGAACGCGCTGCTGCTGTCCGGCCGCTCGCAGAAGTCCCAGCCGCCGCCGCCGCCGCCGCCACTCAACAAGACCCAGCGCTCCAAGGTGCGCGCCCTCAACATCGACCGGGTCTCGCGATTCCTCTTCCCCGCGCTCTTCGCCTGCCTCAACGTCAGCTACTGGATCATCTTCTGGAAGTACATCTAGGCTCGACTTTGATTCTAGATGAAATTCGTGTAAATAGCTATTTTTAAACTCTCCAATTATTATCGCCTCGAACCTGGATATTTACAACTTTTACTCTTCAACGTTACTCGAGTCCAGTATTTTCCGCGTATCGTAGCACGCCGTCTTTATTTGTAAATACCGAGCTTCCCGTTACTTTCAGCCGCCGAATTATCGAGAATCCGTATACGATATACTTTTCACTTCTCGTCGTGCTTTTTCTATTATACGCGATAACATAAGCAGAGATACGACGCGTCGTGTAAGAGGAAAAAGTTGATGTAATTTAAGCGCGCTATATGCTGAGAATACAGAATACAGAATAATTTCAAGCGTCATCTGCTGTGGACTCGTGCTTTCATCCTCGTCGCGTCTCCTGCGTCTCCTGCGTCTCCTGCGTCCCCCCCCCCCCCCCCCCCCCCCCCCCCCCCCCCCCCCCCCCCCCCCCCCCCCCCCCCCCCCCCCCCCCCAGCCGATACGGAGCGGCTGAGCTTTCGAGCTTGCAAGCTCGCTGCATTACCGACTCCGCTCGTCGGATAATAGCGACCCGAGGAAATGGTCGCGTTCGTCAAAAATTGTCGAGCAACAACATCCAAAGAGCGAATACGAGCGAATACGCAGCGCGCAGGACCGGCGCCTATCGATTCGCGCGACTCGTGCAGACGGCACAACACAACGGCGTGAGCCCGGAGCAGGTGAGTTTGCCTCTCGTGTTTAGACACAACAGTGCCGCGATTCCCGGAAGCCCGGAATAAGTAGCCTCGCGCTCGCCATGAGCGGATCGAGCTCAGCCGTCGCAGAATGGAGCAGCTGGGCAAGAAAGCGACCTGGACCCGCCGGCTGTGCCTCATCCTCTGTCTCGCGCTGCTGCTGGGCCTCGTCGTCTTCGAGAACTCGTGCGGCCTGCTGCAGTACCAGCCGCGTCGGAGCAGACCCGGCCGGGCCCCAGAGCCGCCGCCGCCGCCGGAGGAGGAGGAGTCCAGCGTCCGGGAGATCTCGCTGCTGGTGCAGGAGGACGCCGACAGCTCGGGCCTGAGCAAGGTCCAGCTGGTGCCGCTCTGGCCCAACAACAACGAGACCTACAAGGTGAGCCGGGCGAGCAGCTGCCTTTCTACGAGCTATATTATATATATATATACGTTGCTTGTCGTTGTGCGCAGGATGCCGAGGGCCCGGTCAAGTACAAGGTGCTGCGCCAGCAGGGCCTGATAGCCAGCAGGCAGCTGCCGAGCGCCCTGATAATCGGCGTTAAGAAGGGCGGCACCAGAGCCCTGCTCGAGTTCATGCGGCTGCACCCGGACATCCGCGCCGCCGGCTCCGAGGTCCACTTCTTCGACCACCACTACTCCAAGGGCTTCCACTGGTACAGGTGCGTACGCCGAATCGCCGATAGATATACCGAATTAGCCTAGCCGAGAGATACTGAGACTCATTCATACTGAGCGTGAGAGCAGGCAGCGGATGCCGGCGACCCTCGAGGGCCAGATCACGATGGAGAAGACGCCGTCGTACTTCGTGACGGCCGAGGCACCCCGGAGGGTCCAGCTGATGGAGCCAGGCACGAAGCTGATCGTGGTGGTGCGGGACCCGGTGACCAGGGCCATCTCCGACTACACCCAGGTGAAGAGCAAGCGCTCGGGCATGCCGCGCTTCGAGGAGCTGGCCTTCCTCAACGGCTCGAGGATCGTCGACACGAGCTGGGCACCGCTGCGCATCGGCGTCTACGCGAAGCACCTCGAGCGCTGGCTCAACTACTTTCCGCTCTCGCAGCTGCTCTTCGTCTCGGGCGAACGGCTGATAGCCGACCCAGCCCTAGAGATCAGCCGGGTCCAGGACTTTCTCGGTCTGAAGAGGCTCGTTTCCGAGAAGCACTTTTACTTCAACGCCACCAAGGGATTTCCCTGCCTTCTCAAGTCCGAGGAGCGCGCGACGCCGCATTGCCTTGGTGAGTACACTGCACCTACCGAGCTGATCGCTCGCTATTACGATCGTTAATTTACAAATTATACGAGCGCAGGCAAGAACAAGGGCAGGAGCCATCCCTTCATCGAGCCGACCGCCATCCAGCGCCTTAGAGACTTTTACCGGCCGTTCAACCGACGCTTCTACCAGCTCACGGGAATAGACTTTGGCTGGCCGTGAGGCCTCGCAACGAAAGCTCCGATCACAGCGCACTCTAGAGATGTTAACGCACGCAGTATTTATTACAAATAGTCAATTGCAAAGGAAAAGTATTTCGGTGCCTGTAAACCTGTCCTTCCAGAGATGTGCGTTGTGCGCGCTATTTTAGACATATCGATAGAGAGACAGAGAGTGCGGTCGGGTGCCCTTTTGGGCCCGGCCCTCGTCGACGCGCGAGTATTTTAATACTTTTTTTAGCACGTTGTTGTTACTCGCGCACTGCCGACGCGAGCGGTTTGGCGAAACGTTCGCTTACGCAGTCGTTGACGCACCGGGAGAGAGTATAAACGAATATTCGAGGCACTGTATTGCATATCAGACGATACGACGAGGTCACGTGATACTTCCAATCCAAGCTTTTGCGTTTCGTATCGACGAATCGTTATACATACATATATCTAAGCGTGCTGCACTTACACCTTGTAATTTAGGCTAGAGAGACACGTTGTATTAACGCACGAAAGTACTGTACTACTTCTGCTACTACTACTACTACTATTGTTACTTCGATGTATAGACCAATAAGATATTGCTCTTAATAAACTCGATTTGCATCCGAGGAGAGAGTTTCAATGAGACGAGGAGGAGGCTTCGGTTAACTAAGCAATCTTATTATTTATAAATTCACATATTATCCTGACATATCGTGTATCATATCGTATCGTATCTCCTAGAGCGATAATTAATCTAGATCAACAACGAGTAGTCGTCGCACACTCACACACAATCTTAAATCTTTCTCATTACAACGTATATATATGTATATATATGTATATATATATAGGAACACGAGGATCCTGCGTAATTACATAATTACATAATTACATAATTACAGAGACGGCGGCCAGGGAGGCAGAGCGATCGCTCGAGTATAGCCGACTCCCGGAATACTGCTTTATTTACAGGCTATATATCCACTGTACACGCGAAGCGTCCGTCTTGGTTTGTCGTTGTTTTTTTTCTTCTCTTTTCTTAGAAAATTATCACAGAGCATCTTAGAAAGCTAGGTCGCTAGAAGGGGGCGAGCAACCGAATACATAACGCGTATGTAATTGTATATCATATTATATAGTTATACGTCCCGGAGGGTCCGCTTGAGGCAGCTAGCCCGCTCGTTGAGCAGGTCGTCCAGGCCCTCCTGGGTGTAGTAGACGACAAAGTCCTGGGGAGCGACGCCCTCGAAGACCGCGTAGACCGAGGGCTTGAGGTTGTAGAAGAAGAGCGGCTGGCCCCGCTGGGCAAAGTCCTTGGTCAGCGACTCGACGACCTTGGCCGCGGTGTAGTCGGCCCCGTAGATGTGCGTGCAGTCGATCACCACGGGCGTCGACTCGCCGGCCGCGCGCCTCCCGTACTTGGTCACCAGGTTGCGCACGTAGTCGACCGAGGGGAAGATGAGGCAGCGGTCCGGGGTGAGCATGAGGTAGTCGACGCCCCTGCGGCTCTGCAACGAGGAAGCGCGCGCGTTAGCGATCGAGTACAGTAGAGTAAGTAAAGTAAAGTAAAGTCGCACACCTTGAGCTTCTCCATGGAGATCTTGGGCCGGGCCGCGTGGTAGAGGATGAAGAGCACGTTGATGCCGACGCCGCAGGCGATGCCGAGCTCGAGCTGCAGCAGCAGACAGGCGACGAACGTGCCCAGTCCGGGGATCAGGTCCGACTCTGCCAAGAGGAGCGCAAGGGTTGTTTACATATATATATATGTATATATATATATCAGTGAGAGAGAGAGACGCACTCACTCTTGGTCCTCCACATGGGCTTGACCACCTTGACCTCGACCATGAAGATGACGGCGGCGATGATGATGGCCGCTAGCGTCGCCTTGGGGATGAAGGCAAAGTAGGGCGTGAGGAAGAGCAGCGCGAGCACCACGAGGACGCCGGTGTAGAGGCCGCCGAGGGGCGTGCGCACCCCAGAGGCGTTGTTCACGGCGCTACGGCTGAGCGAGCCGCTGCCGGGGAAGGCGCGCACGAACGAGTTGCCGATGTTGGCCAGGCCCAGGGCGATCAGCTCCTGCGTCGCGTCGACCGACTTGCCGTTGGCGAAGGCCTTGCAGATGGCGATGTCCTCCATGAGCGAGATGAGGGGCAGCACGAGGACGCCGCTGCCCAGGTTGCCGGCCATCTCGATGAAGCCGACGCTCGAGTTGTCGGCGGGTCGGACGTAGCCGAACGGCGGCGCCGACAGGACTGGCATGCCGCTGGGGATGTGGCCGATCAGCTGGAAGGGCGACTCGCCGCCGGGGAAGCCGTAGGCCAGGGCCCCGCAGCCGAGGACGAGGAGGGCGTTGCGCGATGTCCCGGTCAGCCAGAGCAGCCTGTTGAGCAGCCGGTACTTGGCGCTGTGCCGGCGCTGCTCCTCCGAGCCGACGCGCAGCGAGGCTACCGCGCGCAGCAGGAGCAGCAGCCCGATGCAGAGCAGCCCGAGGGCCGCGTCGTAGAGCGAGCTCTCGGGCAGGTGCTCGCCGATGCTGCGCCACATCTGCAGGAAGGTCGAGCCCTGGGCCGGGATGCCGAGGACGTCCTTGATCTGCGAGCTGACGATGATGAGGGCGACCGCTGAGGTGAAGCCCGAGCTTACGGGCCCGGAGACAAAGTCGATTAGGAAGCCCAGCCCGAAGAGGCCCATCAGCAGCTCGATCAGCCCGGCGAGGAAGCAGAGCAGCATGGCGTGCAGCTGGGGCTCCTCGAGCTGCCCGACCGTCTGGTAGGTCAGCAGCGAGATTATGGCAGTGGGTCCGAAGGGCACGTCCTTGCACGAGCCGAACAAGATGTAGACGAAGCAGCCGAGGAAGCTGCCGTAGAGGCCGTACTGGGCAGGCAGGCCCGCGACGTTCGAGTAGGCCAACGACTGGGGGATGACGGTCAGGCCGACCGTAACGCCGGCCACCAGGTCGCCCAGGGCGTCCTCCCTGCTGTAACGCGGCAGCCAGCCCAGCAGGGGTAACCGCTTGTAGAGCGTCTTGCGGCTGCAGGCGTGACGCAGCCGTCGCCGGCTCTGCTCCAGGTACGAACTAAGCGCGCTCTCGCGCTTGTCGCTCTCGTCGTCGCCCACCTCCGGCTCCTCCACCACTGCAATTTTTTACTTTTCTTATCATACCTATATCCGATGTTGCATCAGTGGCCGATTAATTTACGATTAGCGCTCGAAAATCAAAGTGTTTTTCCTCGAGCAAAGCGCTTTTTAATTCCTCCGATAATGCACAAACGAGAGAGAGAGAGAGAGAGAGAGAGAGAGACTTACTTTTCTGACATCCTCGAGGCGTGCGAAAAGAAAGCGCAATACTGCGTTAGGAGATTTCAGATGCTATCAGCGTTTCCATACTCACAGACAAAGTCCGAGGATCCGTGGAGCTCGCGCTGCGGCTGGCTGTCCTGGGCCAGGTCGAGGCCGGACTCGCTCAGCGCGTCGTTCACGTAGCCGCCCTCCAGGCCCTTGCCGACGATCTCCTCGCTCATGCTGCCGTCCTTCCTCGTCATCTGCGGGTAGACAAAGAAAAAGAGCTAATTATGCCGTCTGTCGGCGCGTCGCTCGTCGCCGCGTCGTAAAACGATCGGCTGGCTTTATCGCGAACGCGCCGACAAATAGATCTTTCGAGGAGGAAACAAGGCCGTTGCGCAATCGCCCGACGCCTGCAGCTGCGCCGCGACTGCCCAAATACTCCCGACCAGTCAAAACAATGACTCCGCGCTGACAACTCCTCACTCCTTCGCGAGCTTAAGCGATTAATCAGCCACCTCGTGATATAATTCGCTGCTAAAGCCGCGGATAAAAATATAAAGATCCCCTCAATATCCTCTTCCACGAATTTATACCACACACTCTGCCGATTTCGAACGACCGCTGACTCTGATTACGCGCGAAAAAACTTTTAACGATCATTGCGGGTATAATTGCGATTTATCGGCCTCGTAATCAGGCGCGAATAAAAGTAATGCCAGGTACAGATCCCTCGAACAACAAGTCGAACAAGAGCACGTGCTCCGCCTCGGCAATAACCTTTGTTTTTTCGTTCCTCCTCGACGATCGACTTGAGCTAGGTCGCGGTCATCACTCGAGTGCGCGGATGACATTAGCCGCTCTCACAGTCACGTGCCGGCTCCTTATCTCCCGTGACGATCGGCTGAGCCTCGGTACACACACACACACACGGCGACTCGCGGAGATAAGGCCCGGATTTTTATGGATCATCGCGTTGCTCGCGCATTATTTAACGCGCGATATATATATATATATATATATATATAGATAATAAAAAAAAAAATAATAACGACGCGGTCCATTAGCGATTTGCCTGTCTCAATGGCGCTCTTACGTCGATTCAAATGCGCCGCGTTTACGTAAAGACTCTTTCGTAAGGGATAGGCGCCCTTATGTGTGCGGGGGCGCCTCTCGGCCGAGCTCCTCTCTCTCTCTCTCTCTCTCTCTCTCTCTCTCTCTCTCTCTCTCTCCGCGCGCATAACCCGCGAGAGAAAATCGACGCCGCGGAATAAAGTGGCTGAAGCGCGCGCGTGCGACGATCAATAAAACAATCAATAGCCGACGACGCGCCACGCGAGTCAATCCCGGCCACTTGTGCTAATTTTCCGCTGCTATAACTTTCGTGTTTATGCCGCCTAGTTCGCGTTCGCTCGCTGCTCGTTCAGGCGTTTCGGGCCTTTTCCGGAGCCTTCTCCCGGTGGCTGATAAACGCCGATCGATGCTCGCGTAATCGTGTATACACGATTCGCTCGGGTATGGATGATTCGCGCGTTCCGAGAAGGAGCCGGGAAAAAAAAAAAAGAAGGAATTTTACGACAGCTCGTCGTAAGTTTTTGCCGGCTCGGGCAAAATGTGATCGGGCAAAAAATTGCCGTGTAATTAGGATTTTTTCCGCCTATCGATCCGACCGAATGAATCAATCGGCGCTCGCGACTAAAGTGTCCCGATCGACAACGAGTGTTGTTAATCACACAATCACACGCGGAGCGCGCATTCCTTCGACTGTTTCTTTTCTTTTTTTTTTTTTTTTTTTTTTGCGCCGCGATACGAGCAATGTCGCTCGCGAATTACCGATTTCGTTGTTTAACGCGAGCCGATTTCCGAAGCATCGGCGATTCCGAGATTCCTATACGGAGGTGCGCCCGCTCGCATTAGCATGCCGATTGTCCGAAACGCCGGCAAAAAATTGGGGCGTGAGCTGGTTTTTCCGGTTCTGACAGTTAATTATCCGCGGATGTGACAGGCCGTTTGCAGAAGAAGAAGAAAAAAAAAACGATCCGCAACGCTTCCGAGCGATTAAAGCGCCGCGTCCGGCTCGAGCTAAAATTTACGTAAAAAAAAAAAAAAAAAAAAACGCTTACGTAAGACTGTCGTAAAACATCGCGGAGTCTGGGAATTACCAATATTTGCATTTCCTCGCTCGTCACCTGTCCGGCCGCGCGTGCGAGGAGACGAGCGCCGGAAACGACGCGGCTTTCACCGTCGATATTTCCGCGGCAAGCTCGAGTGCAAGCTCGCTCTTTTCGGCTAGTCGTCGACACTGACACAGTTATTCGCGCTACGGCTTTCAACAGCGCTGTGTATGCTTATAGTACATCCAACACCCATACGAACCTCTGTTAGCGAAAGTGTGCCAGGCTACAACAACAAACAAACGGACGCTGTCCAGCCCACGAGTTCTAGCTCAGCTGCGGTCCGTCCAGCCTCATTCTCCTCCTGGTCGCTTATCTCGCTCTCTGCACGAGCGCGTACGAACGGAAACAACGCTGCGTTACTCGTGCTCAAGCGAAGAAAGGAGCTTTGCACGCGCACTCCGATAACCGAATAATACACGCGACCGGTCGACGTTGCCGTATAAATGCGCGCGAGAGACGGGAGCAGCGAGCGCCCCGCCGCCGATTTCCTTCTGCCACCTCCTTCCTCTCTCACTCTCTCTCTCTCTCTCTCTCTCTCTCTCTCTCTCTCTCTCCCTCTTTCGGCTCGAGCCTTCTCCCGTTCGTCCGCCGTCTTCAAGTCTGCGGCTCGTCGGCTAAGCTTGGCTTTTGCCCGCGCGGGGAATCCCATGGAACCACTATACGCACCGTAGAAAGGAGTAAGCGTCAAAGCTGCGCGCGATAAGTACACTCGATGTTAGCCCGATCGCAAGGATATGCTTTTTCATTTGAATTGTAAACGTAATCGGGATATAGCGCTATAATTATGTCACGCGCGCGACGTGCAAATCTGTAAACGTGTGTGTGTGTGTGCAACGCTTACAAAAGCCGCAAAAACTCCGTCGCCCCGAGAGTTACATTATTAATACTTGCGTTAAAACGCCTGTCAGCGCGCACGATAATGTAAGCGCGTGTCTATTACGCGTTGCACGAACACACGCGGCTCTTGAATTGGAGCATTATTGTACGTGGCTCGGCATTAATGTTCCGCGCGCTTAATGCAATGCTAATGGCTCGTTCCTTTTTTTTTTTTTCTTTTTTCATTTTAACGACTGCCTTTGAATTCAGAGAGACGCTCGATTTCGCGGGAGCGGCCTCGGCCCGCGTATTCGCGCGACGATTTACGTGCCTCGTCGTTAATATAACTGATAATGAGATGCGCGCGTCTAGAAAGCCGCTAAAACTGGGCTGACAAAGCTCCGAGATTTCCCGCGAGGCTAGAAAATCGGCACGTGCGCGAGGCTTTCTCTTTCTCTCTCTCTCTCTCTCTGCCAGGCTTTTCCTGCTCGCCTTTTTGACATTCCCGAGCGCGGACTTTCATTTCACAGCCTGTGTCATCGCGGAAAAATCGGGTATTCGACGTAACGTATCCGTCGCGTGCATCGAGATATTAATACAGCCGCACGAATGACGTACGCGCACCTGTATATCCTCCCCGGAATGGTAAACAAGAAAAGTGCAGCGCGCTACTTTGACGCGTTTCTGCTGTAATAGCTGAATTTCGCAATGCGCAGAATAATAGGAGAGCGACGGCCTTGGGGAACGGCTCGAAATTGAAGAGCGCGTATCAAGTGCCAAAGGCGGAATGTCGCGGGATCGTTAACCTTGCGCACCGGAAGGTCCTATACGTATTCGCGAGACGAACGAAAAGACGAACGAAATTCGAGTCGAGTTTCGTAATAAGCCGCGAGCGACTCGATAACAGGAACCTAAAAATCCTCCCCATTTTATAAGAGATCGAGCGAATCGAGCGATGAAATAAAGCGGCGAGTCACGGGACTCGTTCGCCGCGGCTTATTTTTCCCGTTTTTTGCTCGCGGTCACATGACTGCAGCGCGGATCGCATCTTCCTTTTTCTTCCTTCGTATCTTGCTCGCCGCTCGGCTAATTCGATTTCGCGAGCGCAGGACTCTTGCTCCTCTATTTTGCCTCGGGTTGTTGAACGCCGCACAATGCGAGCTTGCCCCCCTCCTTCGTGCGCATCTCGTGCGGAAGGAGGCGGCATTTTTAGTCTGTGCCGTATCTGTATATACGCGCGTAAGGCTATATTCGTGTTGTATCTCCGCGAAGCCGATTGAGAAACTCGGCTGTGACACGATCGTACATCGAATCCTAAAACCCGTTCCCCCGTTCGAATAATCGATTTCGAGCCACGCGAGCTTTTCGGGTTCTTTTTTTAATTTTTTTTTTTTTTTTTCTTTTCCTCGACCCGATTAAAATTGCAAAAGCCTCGACATTCGAGTAGGCTTTTGAGATGTAAATTCAAAGAAACACCTGTACTACAGGCGCGCTTATAACATACCAGCTTTTTTCTCGCTCCGCGCATATATTCATGACAGAAATGCTAGATATTCAAAAAACAAACGAGAACAGCTGTTGTACTAGTATCAATATTGTTTTTTCTCTACGATAAGAATTTCAAGGCAGCGCGGGCCGCTTGATTTATCAGAGGGTAAATTAATTAAGCCGTATGCGAGCTGTAAAGGATTTCTGTATTTGATCCGATTTGCATAATTTTCTAGCGTCGAGTCAATGCACCTCGCTATAAACACGACCTGCGTAACGATAAATTGTATAATAAACGCGGCTGGGAGATTAGAGGATCTCGAGCCGATAAATATATGCGATTCCCGCTCGACAACGCCTCGATCTCGTGCATTTTCGCAAACTATTGCGTGAGAAAAGCGCGCTGCGCAGATCCTATATACTCGGCCGCATTATTTATTATTTATTTAGCCGTAAATTGTGAAATTGTACAAGTAAAAAACGCTCGCCTACTTTTTTGTCAACTCAGCAGCCGTGTGTCTGTGTGTGTGTGTGTGTGTGTGTGTGTGTGTGCAACCGCGAGCGGAAAAAATACTTAAAAATAAAAGACCGATATTAAATCGAGCACGTTTTCCCCTGACGTACGTACATCCTCGGCCGTGTGTGTACACGTGCGCAGACGTTTGTTTAATCGCGGCTCATTACCTGAATCTCTGAGCGCTTAATCTCACCATGAGAAAGGACAGCTATTTGATCGGCGTAATTCGGCTGCTATAAATCAACTTTACGCCTGAATCGTCATCTTTTGGGCCAACATTTGCTCTCGGTGCGATCGACGAGTGGCAATGGGACGAAAAGCGAGTAGGCGATCGTTAAGAAGAAAAAAACACGGCAATTAAAATTTCGGATTGGCCTTTTCCTCCCGAGCTCGCGTGAGACGAGGATCGGCTTTATGTAATTTAATTGTTAAATTGTTGCGCCGTGTCGCGAATACAGATGCGTGCCGGAAAATCTTATTTCAAGCTTTTCCTCGTTTCATCGACATCGGCTCTAAAATATAAGCAGCTGAGAGCGAGGCAGTTTCTTTGGAAACGAATTTCCTTGTGGCGAGCAGCGATACGGCTGCAAGGAGCGCACGCGATGAACGCGTATCCTCTCGAATGACGCGCTTCTGTATCGCGCCGTGCGCGCACACGCGAGGTCAACAACACGTGCCCCCGCGTGCGCCACGGCGAAGATTTCGATTTCGGCGAACGATGTTGTGTAAGCTGTATACGCCTGTATACGCGCTCTCCGCGAACGACCTATTCCTCCTGAGTCATCAAATTTATCTGTTTACTGTTTATGCCCGCCGTTCTGTAATTGTGTCATGTTTTCTCCTCTTCGAGTCCCTCTCCAATTGTCTCCTCGTACGCTCGGTGATTTTTGTGCGCCGTTTGATCGAATTAACGCAGTGCAAACAACCGGTTAAATTGAGTTTGACGCTTTTAAAACCGTGTAATTCGAATCGACGAGCCGATTGATTCCCTCGCGAGTATAAACGACTGTTCGACGGTGCGACGACGAATTTTAACCTTGTGCAGCTCTTGTAGAATGAGAAAAAGCCCATTCGTAGAAAATCATCGGAACAAAAGTGTCTCGACGCCCATAAATGACAAAAAAATTCGCTCCTGTGACTCACGGCCCGAAATTCCTCGGATATTATTTTTCGGGAGTTTTTCTGGATTAATCAGGCGAGAGAAAAACACTCGTCGCCACATGTCGTATTTGCATATCGCGTTCAAGTGTACACGACTTTGTGGGCGTGAACCGACTGACGCTATTCACGTGAAAAGCGTATAACGAGGTAAACAGCGCGGAATCTTGAAATTCCGAGGAGATTAATTCGCGAATGCGCCAGATGAGATTACGCCGTATTTAATTGCTCGAAAGCGCGTGATGTTTTCGCCGTGTGTCTCGGAAATCAATTATATATATATATATATATATATATATATATATATATATATATATATAGTATAACGCGTTGAAGACAATGCTTCTAGTCTAATAAATTTCACTAGAATGTTAGGTATTCTTTTTGTTCGCAAGAAGATACCGCGATATTTGTACACTTGAATTTACTACATAGTTTTACGACCAGTCACAGAAGCTGCTGCTTCTTATCTACAAAATCTACTCATTTTTGAGCTCTTCTCAGCTCGCGGCGGAGGACGTGCGGGAGGATGCCTGTTCGGGAAGAAAAACGTACGACACATGGCTGTCCAGTGAAAATCGCATTATTATTATTATCCTCAATGCTCTCGATATACAATAATAATAATCATTATAAATCAGTTAGGTACAGGAACAATTTATCGATCGTGATATTCATTAATAATAATCAAATTGCGTTATCGTCGTTACAATTAAGACAAAGTAAAGAGAGAGAACAAATATCGTTAAAAAAAGAAAACGAACGCAACGTTTTACGATAATCGGCTAAGCGGCAGTACGACGAGTTGCCCAGAAAGCCCTTGGACATTCGAACAGTATATATTCCGATATATTATCCTTTGTACAGCGGAGACCAGGGCAGGAAACTCATTCTTCTTCGAGAAACTTTGTACACGGTTAAAAGGGCGAAGATACAGAGTAGAAAAAAACAGAACGTGCCGTAACGGAGCATCCAAGTAAATTCACTCACTCATCGTTGCATCGATAAGAAGTCTTTTTTTTTTTCATTATTTTACACGTTGCACACATGCTTGTTCCTTAAAAAATTCTCTCTCGACTAAAATTAGGCGCCTTTTCGTTTTCTCATTTAATTTACCTAAAATAATACTAGGTATAAAAGTCGTCGCGAGATCTTTCCCGTCTCTTAAAATAAAGATAGGGGAGTTCGGAGAGACGTTATATTTTTGCTTATTTTTTTTCATTATTATTACGAATCGAAGTGAAATTTTACGAGATTGGTCTTACCAATGGCCGTCCGCTGCGAGCTAACTTAGCAGAAACTCTCGCGTGCACTCGCTTCTCTTTTAATTATTACACACTTCGAACGAAAGGACAAAGAAAACGCACAGCCGCGGCTTAGGCTTACGTTCGACGGCTTACTGCACTAAAAAGGCACAATTTATTTTCCGCACCCGATATATAAGAAAAATTCGCAAGAGATCAATATTTGTTTATCCGTTGCTCTCCTTATTTTTCAGCCGCCTACTGAGCTTATTTCACATTTTCTTCTTATTCAATTCTTCAATGCGAATAATCTGTCATTCTTTCACGGAGGCGCGACTTTGACGACTCTGGTCTCAACGTCTCCTTCTACTAGCCAAAATTTAACTCATATAAATTTTTTCAAACCATCGGAGCCACTAAAGTCGTGCCTCAAACGTGCTCTTCCTTTTTCCTTCGTCTAAAATTAATGCTTTGTTCATTTTTTTTTTCGTTTCCTTTTAAAATGCGTACGATTTGTATGTTACATGTTATGTGGCTCGGCGACACGCGGCGCAATGTCGATATGCGTCGTCACTCCGCCTGACTCTTTTTCTCTCCTTTCGGCCGCCCTATATACTTTCCTTCCGCGCTTCGCGGTCAGTGACAATTACTCCACGTGTCCGCGATGCGCGAAACTCTAAAGTATATGCATATACTTTTATATATATATATATATATATATATATATATATATATATATATATAATATATTATACATATTATATATAACTGAGATAATGTATGTATATATAATATACATAATATCTGTAAATCTTATCGACTAACCTTTTTTCTGTTTCCTTGAACGTATATAATAACTTTTTGCTTTCTCCCCTATGTAAAGTCTAGGGTCCATGGCAGACCTCGATAAGGCGATTAACTACGCAGGCTCTTTGTACAGTCGGTCGGAGACAATAATTATCAATAATAATAATAATAGTTTTGTTTCATGACTTTATATAAAAAGAGGCGACACGTACGCACACATACGTTTCACAAGTCTTTCGAAATAGGGCAAATTAAAAAATAAAGAAGTAGAGGACTTCTTATCGCATGATTTTTCGGCTCGCTCTCGGAGAGCTTGGTCTCGAGTTTAATGTTTCGTCTCTTATGTTTTACGTGCTCTCTTTCGCTCGCTGTATTTACATTTTCATTAAAAGCCACTTGCTTCGTATCGGTGGAGGTACTTTTGTGACGCCTTGCTCTTGGTTCTTCAACAATAATAAAGTTTTCTATAAACGTGAGAAATCAGATCGATTCGGTTACAGCATACCAAATTCAACAATGATAAACGGTATTGCGAAGAATATCCGAAAGCAGTTAAAAGAAAGTTTTTTTTTAAAGATATAAGCATTGATCCTCATCTCTTCATTAACTTTCGAATTTTAAAAACTATAAATACGTAACTAGTATGTACAATCGTATACAAACTTTTTGTGAAATTTTCTTACGCCACAAAAGTATCATCGGCCGATGTGACATGCGCTCTTCGGCACTCACACTTTCACACGCACGGAATACGTTTAAAAAATAATTAAAAAAGTAATTACTTAATGCTAAACAGACTGTTCGTCAATCGATTAGACCGTAATTTTCGCCGTGATGCCGCAATCGACAGTAGCTCGCGCGACAAGTCTCTCCTTGGCTTTCGTTGCGTTGCTTCGTTGACGCGAATTTCGTGGCCCGAAATTTCCGCAGAAGAACAACAGGGGAAGCACTTGGAAAAATCAGTGTTCCGGCGTTCGACGGAGGACAGGAGTGCGGCGGAAGATGCGATTAAGCCTCTCTACTCGAGCGCTTTCACCTGGGCCATGATCTTGCCCTCCCACAGCGGTAAAACCTCGGCATCATCTGTAATTTCCTCCTGGATGACTTGCATATCCAAGTCTTCGCACTCGGTTTTGAAGAAGTATCTAGAATTATAAGAAACATTAGCAAACGTTTCAAGTTACATTATTAGTGAACAAATTTTTAAAGATCTTTACCTATAGTTGCCCTTCTTAGGAAGAACGTCCTTGAATTGCTTGAGGGTTACATTAGAGCCGGATATCTTGATCCTGTAAGGTACCTTCTCGTCGCAGAAACTAAGCACAAGGATGGTAAAGTCACTAGGAGCGTCCTGCTTAGCCCTGCGAAGTGTCGATTGGTTCGATTGCGGGCACGATTGCATCGGTGGCATTTGTGGCACGGGATCGTACTCCTGCTGCTGTTTGGTACCACTACCACTTGTCGGGTATCGTTGTCTATTGCGACTTTGCTCGTACTCTAACCTTCTCTTTGCCTCTTCCAATTGCGTTGGCTGTAAATAATGGAAAAACGCGTTAATACTTCGGTGTGCAAAAATTTGGAAAGTTTAAAAATTTATTTCAAGATACTTACGATATGAGGTTGAGGTAGCAGAGGCATACCAGGGTCACCGACAAACGGCTGCTGGGGCATATTGGTAAACTTCTTGCGGACGACGGGCTTGGTAGTAACGTTGCCTTCGCCCTTACCACCAACGCTGCTATCGTTCTCTTTCAACCAGTTGAGCAGCCGGTTGTCCTTCTTGACAATAGCTGGTGACACGTCGCTTACAACCGAAACACCGCTGTCAGTGAGCTCCGTCATCGATTTCTTCGTCGCCGAAGATCGCGTTGCGTCTAACCTTCTGTAGCGAGGGTCTTGACCTGTAATGATAGGTATTTCCCATGTTAGAACTGATCTTATTTATCATATCTTTGCATTTGATTACTATTTCTTTTTCTAATTACCTTGCAGATAAAGATCCTGCTTGTGCAGTGAATCGGCGTAATCCGAGGGCACGGATTTACTTTTAGGCAAATGCGAACCAAGCGAGCTCATACTACCAGCTCCGTGAAGCTCACCCGCCTCCGGAAAGTCGTGAACATTCCCGCTGTCGCCCGAGAAAGTTGAGAAAACATCTTTCTCCTTGCGCTGATTGCGATAAGCGACAGACGAAGCTCTACTGCCAGAATATTGTTGACTTGGGGTGGCTGGGCCAAGTTGTTGGTGTAGCTGTTGAGGTCGGCGACATTTGTCGGGTGATCGAGGCCGAGGAGAAGCTAGCTTAGGTGAACGCGAAGGTGTCAAATCAGACCAGACTCGCGAAACGTGCTGATCGAGAATGGCCTGGTCGCTGTCCTCCTCGAGCTGGAGCTTCTCGCGCAGCGTATCTGTGAATATACGCGCTTGGTGTGGCACTGCTTGCGAAGCCAACTGAGGCTGGGACGAAAACTGTGACTGAGATTGACTATGAACACCCGGGACATCGCATGAGCTGTCACTGTGATGAAGAAATGCGAGCGAATTAGATTTTATTGGAAAACAATAAAAATTAGAAGAATCAAAACATAAAAAAAGTTATCGATGAATTACCTATGACTGATAGATATGTCGATTTCCTTTATCTTGCGCTGGCATCTCTCGGCACTCTCGCGTTCATACTTGACGAACTCTAGCTTCTTGATAAGCTCCTTGGCGAATTCCTCGGGTTTCATCCCTTGAATTTGAGCTTTCGTAACTCGTTGCGTCCTCGGTACGAAACTTTCATAACCCGATGGATCCCGATTTATCATCGCTGACTTTTTAATCTGTTGTAACTGCCTTATATGTTGCCTGCGGCTATTGCGCTTCGCCATATACGCCTCATCACTGTTGATTTTTTAAATAAAAAAAAATTAGATATTTAATATCTCAAGTTTGTTCACTAGATGCTGAGTTTCTCGCGTAATGTAACTTTGATACTTGATATCTTCAAATTAATGATTACATATTACTTTTGTATTCCGTTTTGATATAAAAAAAATCAACGTTAGCTTCAATTTGTACCTAACAAAAGAAAACTCAGCACTTCGTGAAATTGCTATCTACCGCGTTCAGTTGTTTAACAGATTTGTGTAATATAAAGTAATAATAGACCTGAGGTAATGATCATAATAATAATAATGAAGTAAAAAAACTTAAAAAAATCATAATCATAACTTACACAGACGCGTCGTTGAGTGAGAGATTATCGGACTCGGTGCGAGCATCGCTACTCAGGCTCTGGAGCTCCGAGTCTTGCCTAGAGACCGGATTGTACGAGGAGTATTGGGCGCGCGGTCTCGATACCGACGCGTGGTAAGGACTAGCTCCAGGTTGCAGGTAAATGCTACTCTCACGAACAAAGAAGGCAAGCGAGGGAGGCACGTACGAATAAAACAAAAGAAATAAAGAAAACAAAAAGATTAACAAAACATGATAATCAGTGCAGTGTGCGAAGGATAAGGATTTTCGCTACGGAAGGTGTGACTTACCCGGCATAGGCCTCCGGTTTTGGTCGGACGTCGCGGATCCTGTGCTGTTCCGTCGCCATGAGCAAGTCTGCGGTCAGTCTCATCTCCCTCTTGTTGAAGTCGCTCGCCGCCGCTGGTGCCATCGTCGCTGGCTGTTGCTGCTGCGATTGCGTATGAGCGTGATGATGATGGTGTAGCTGCTTCTGTTGCTGTTGTTGCTGCTGCTGCTGCTGCTGCTGCTGCTGCTGCTGTATCGTCAACTCGCCTACAGAGATGCCGTTTAATTAGTAAACTATCTGAGACTAACGTGACAAATGATCAAACAGGGAAGCAGATGCGTACTGTCTTCGTGCAGCGTTGGTAGTAGACTAGACGCGCAGGAGAGCGAGGGCTCGTCCGGCGAGCTTGAGCACTCATTGTCGCGGCCAGCGGTGGCAGCCTCTTCATCTTCACCTTCTTGAGCTCCGGCCTGAGTGTCTTGAGCAGAGGCCATCGCGTGGGCCTCGAGCTCTGCGCTCTGGCAGTAGCGCACGTACTGCAGGTAGACCTCGGAGCGCAGGAAATTCGGGTAGGTCGTTTTCTCGATGAGTCGCTCGACCTCATGCTGGGCCAGGTCGAACATTCGCTTGTCGGCCTGGCCCTCGCGGAACCGGCGCGTCATCTCCTTGCGCACCTTATCTGGCAACGCTAGCTGCGGCCTCTGGAAGAACCTGGTGATGGGACAGACAAATGTGAACGTTGATCGAAAAAGCCATTAGACCAATGCAAAAAGAAAGTGGCAATCGAACGAACCTCCTGATAAGGACCTTGATGATGGAATGGAGCTTGACAGGATCCCTCTCCTCCTTGAGACCCTCGCAGGCGAACCAAAAGGAGAGAGTATAGATGTGTCCTTCTTGCTGGAGGTAATGCTCGAAGAGCTCGAGGCCCTTTGGATCCTCCAACAACGAGTGCAGGTTTCTTGCCCATTGCAGACAAGCTGCAGTAGCTGACTGGTCGCTTCTCTTTCCCTGCATGCTGGCGTCTCTGCGACCCACCGGTTCGAAATCCAAAGACGCGCAAGTGGCATCGCAATTTAGGTGCCGAGTATGGGCATCCGCACTCGACGACTGACACCTGCCTGTGTAGCCTCCCCTTTCCTCACCTGAAATTTTCCATTTCACTTGTTATTCATTGGTTTTATCGTGTCATCACTATTTCTTACTAGACCAGATTAATCGACGTCACAATGCTTACCAGGAACAGGGGGCCTCGGAGAATTCTCGTTGAAGCAGCGTGATTCGGATGGTCGAGGTCCACTCATTCTATCTCTCGCGACAAGCGCGTACTACTTTCCTGTCTATGCTGAATTTCAATACTGGACACCACTTACTGGACATGGCTAGTCTGAACCTGGAACAAAAAGTAGCAAACCACGTTAGTCTTTTAAACTACATTCACAATTTTATATTTAACCATCCTAATGACATGGTTTTATTTTTTATTCAAAAATTGTAACAAACAATATTAATAAATAGCTGTTTAGCAGCACGGGATAGATATAAATGCTACAAAAAGAAGTAAATCATCAATGACCAACAATAGAAATTCATCAGAACCTAAAATATACAACGAACAATGGTAAAAAAGTCAGACATCCTTTCATATCTTCAGCCATAATATTGATTCAGCCATGTATGAGCATTACGATGGCTGCTTCGAAGCAGCACAACAAAGAACGCTCCGGGGAATGGATCGATAGAGCTCGACTTGGTGCTTCAGCGTGACTCATGTACCAATTATGGAAGCCAGAGAGCCCATTTTCTCGCTGGCATCCTGAAGGAGGAGAAAAGAGAGAGGGAGACCAACCCAGGGCTGTGGCTCGAGCCATCTAGGCATCTTACCCCCAGCATCAGGCCACCGCTCCAGTAGTATACAGCACTGCGCAGCAGCTTTTGTGGCCTGCGATATTGATCGGAGCCAAGTCTGAACAGCGAATGCGCCATCCCTAGCCAGAAAAATAAACCCTCAAAAAATTGATGGATGAACTGTTGTATAGCAAGTCCAAGGGATCATTATTATTTTTTTACAGGCGAGTTAAGAGAAAAAAAGGCTGTATGGAATCCTATAGCCTGAAAAAATCCTATTGTTCCTTTTAAATGCAAGCCATTGTTATCCGGGAGCCCATAGAATTATGATTTCATAACTGGTGCATGGGACCTCGTTCTTTACTATATTTCTACTACAAACTTTTAGGATTAAAAATAAGCACAAATGAACAAACAACTGAATAGTTTGAATCAAATGTTGAAAATTCATTGTTTTAGAAAACCAATTTTTGCTTTTATTAACGCTAAACTAAACGTATGCAAAAAAATGATAAAAATATACTCTTCTCTTTATTCTCTAAGTACTTCATACTTTTGATAGCACGGTAAATTAAAAAGAAAGAAACTCAACCAGCCTCTTATGTTTTGAAATTTGATCTAAAAGTGTCTAAGTGAGCATGAAAAGAGAGAAAAAGTGTTGTATAGGAAAAACTGAAGCACGGGATAGAGAGAGAGAGAGAAAGAGGGAGAACCATGTATGAAAAGCTGTCATAATGAATCATCTCAGTCGAGCGCATTCATACCTGAGATCTGAGGGTCTAGAACGACTAGTGTACATACCATTTTGATGCAGAGCCCCGCAGGGCAGAATTTGTAATTCTTTTTCTTGTACAAGCTTCCTTTCAGATGGGAGTCTATTATTATAAAACCACCGAAAAATTTAATGCAGCCTATATGAAATTATATTTGCTTTGTTCAATGCGACACTAACTACTCTGCGAGCAAAAGCAGACTGAACGAACAGAGGCTGCGTCCTGCCCAGGACTGATGCCAGTTCGACGCACACATACAGGCATTGGGGTGGCAGCGTTCGGAGGAGGGGTCGATATACCCAGGACTCCAACCACTTGCAGATTGTGCAGGCGGAGAATTCCACGCTGGTTGGCCAGCGAATGTGTATAGCTTTTCCAAGTGCTATAGCTATCATGATATTGCAGCAGTGGGAGAAAAATACCAGGGACACAGTTATTTCAACTAGAAATATTCTTTCTCTACAATGGTCTGACAATATGTATCTATACACTTGTATTAAATTGTTTATTAAAACACAATTTGTTGCCAAATTTGTGAAGAAATCTAAGAAAATAAAATTAATGTTAATGATCATACTAAAACTTATGACAAATCGTTGTATCATAGTTTAAACTATATCTTAAAATTTGCATACCCTGTCAATTTATTGATCGGTTGCTATAAAAAGAAGAGTGAGGGGTGGCTGATGGGTTTGAACAATGCAAGGAGCGTATCGATTCACAACGTGGGGCTGCTCTAAGCCTCTCCGATCTGAAATGCTGAGACTCTTTGTAGATTCTGCAGAGCAGGGTTTTTACAGTCAAACTCAGGATTCAATACTCAATGCTAATAAAAGCAGCATCATTTAAAAAAAAAGGAAAACTCTAGTTATCTCAGCACCAAAACAATGAAAAAAGTCAAGAAACCGATTCAGTATGCGAAAAGCCTTTTTTTTACCTTTGCCTACATGAAACGCACTAATCCAAAAAACCGTCTCTGCAAGGTAAAACCGTACATAAAAAAGTCAGCATCGACAGAAAAAAAGTAAATAAATAAGTGTATAGGCTGTTACCTGCGAAGATAACCTCAAAAACGAAGTCAGCCAACTCACGTGGTACGTCAGACCGTGCGTCGGTGTGTTATATTGTATGGTTGTATGCGCGAGTGAGACGAAGATGGAAGACTACTTTCCAAAACAAGAGGACGAAAATATCGGTCTTTTGGCAATAAAAGAGCGCCAATCAAACTGATCCAGTGGACGTATCGATAGTGTACGAAGTTTGGAAAAGCAGCAAAAAGAGGAAAGGGCGAACTGCAGAGGTACAGCAGGCACGAACGCGGGAGCCGAACTTTGAAGTTGACGACCGGAGACGGGAGACGCGTCTCCGGCAGATGCATTTCTTCTCGAGACGATGACGACATACCGTAAGCGGCACAAGAGATAGGGAAAGATACGTGTGACGTAACACGAGGGAACAATGATCCGGGAATAATCGAGGGGGATGCTGTGCAAGTTATAGATGGCGCGGGCGGTGGAGCGTCACGGCCATCCTTTCTTCCGCGTTGCCGTATACTTAATAATCTTTTTTCACCGTCTTCAAAACGGGGTAGCGTAAAATATGCGCGACACAGCAGTGCGTAAATTCGGCTATTAAATTTCAGAAAAATTTACGAACAGCCTATAAACGTTATTCGATCCATAAAGTCGGAGCTAGGCATCGCGGATAAAAGCGGGTTTTTTTCTTTTTTCTTTTTGTCGAAGAAAAAAAAAGCAGAAGGAAGGAGGGTATGCATATAAAAGTCCCGGCGGCGGGCGACCGTTTCCCGCAAGGCGTAAACACATAAAAACGCCGGGAATCCTCGTAAAATGCAAAAAGCAATCGGCGTCGGCCGCATCGAAACCAGATTTTACATTCGAGCGCGCTTTCGGATCCGGGATATGCGAGAGAGAGAGAGAGAGAGAGAGAGAGAGAGAGAGAGAGAGAGCGGCGGCATATTGAGAAAAGGAGCGGATTCGAAAAATCCCGCGATGAAAAGGAAGACGGGGGCGTCGAAACGGAATATATTAAATCCCCGCGTGCTGGAATTTTTATTGGAAAATCGACGCTCCAGCGGAGCGATATTTTTCGGATTACGCGGTCCGGGTATTTCGCTGCGTGCGTGATTGGTTTATGGGAATTCGACTAGCTGCTCGCTGGAGAGTGTAACCGCGAAAATTCAATTGGAGCATATCGAGCGCAGTCGATAAGTCGCGGAAACGCGCCATCTTACCGCCATCGCGCGACGAAAGGGGCGAAGCTCGTCGACAATGCGAATTTCATCCCCCTTGTGCTCGGAGGCGGAGGGTTGGCCGGTGCTCGATAATGCGCGCAAGCGCGCACCGACCGTCGAGCTCCGTTATGGCTCTCAGCCGTTACCGACCATCGCCGGCATCGGACGGGGACCGATCAAGAAGGGCGCTTGGATTATTGATTCCATCGGGCTTTAGTTTTTCTTGATAGAGAAATAAAAAGCCAGCCGAACTCTTAAAAAGCGAAGAGGACGGCCGTTAGCGTAAAGGAAGCCGTAGCTCTTCTCTTCTCTCTCTCCCTTCTCGCGCTTCTCTCTTTCTCGGGGCCCGACGCGCTACGAGCATAAGCGGCGGCAGCGGTCCCCGCGAGCGAGAGAGAGAGAGAGAGAGAGAGAGAGAGAGAGAGAGAGAGAAGCTGGGCTGTCGAGCGGCATTCTTACACGGGGCTACTAGTTTTTCAGGGCAGCGGCCTCTCTTTCTCGCTTCTGCAAGCCTGCATCCCGTGTGCGCGCATAGAGGCTTGCGCGATAACTTCCGTCTTCCTCCGTCGAGCGCGAAAAACGAGGAGAAATGTGGAAGGCCGGGATATGAAATTGATACTTTTTCTGCTGGAGAGAATCCGAGCGCAAAACACAACGCGACAGCCTCGTCCTCGCTCGGCGACTCCCGAGAAAAAGGAGAGGCGCTGCATCAGCGGGAGCGAGGAGAGCAAAGAGAGAAAAGTGCATCGCGAGCCGATCCTCAAAGGATGCGACCGCCCGTCGACTATCAACCGACGGCCATTTAGAAATTGGAGCTCCCTCGGATAATTTACTCGCTCGTGCGCCACACGTGACCGACACATTTCCCGGCGAGCTTTTTCCAAAGAGATCCGAGACGTTTCTGCTGCGATGGCTATCTCTCGCGCTCTGTGTGCACAGGCGCATTCCTCGCCTAGTCGGCATTTAAACGCGGCTATCGGGGACTGCACCGCTCTGATGCTCCGAAGCCGAAAGTCCCGTCGATAATCTCCGCTAAAGAGAGAGAGAGAGAGAGAGGGGGGGGGGGTAGAGACAGAGATAGAGTTTCCAGCGGAGCTAATCTTCGTATTGTCGAGCCGCGCTGCTCACGAGAACGCGCCAAAGAGGCAAAGAACGAAAGCCGCAGCGAGAGCAGAAGAAGCTCGCGCAGGTACCTCTCTCGCTTGTATACTCCCTGCTCCGCTCCGCTGGCTGCTGCTGCTGCTGCTGCTGCGGTGGTGTTGTGCCTCGGCTCTCGAAAGAAATCCGTTGCGCGCCGCCGCTCCAAAAAGGCATGCACGAGGCGCGCGCGCCAACAGGTATATACGTGCGCGAGGATAGATGGGTCGGCGGCGGCGGCGGCAGAGAACAGAGGAAAGCGAGCCGAGCCCGCAGAGAGAAAGAGAGAGAGAGAGAGAGAGAGAGAACGCAAGCAAGAGGGAGACGGATAAACAGGAATGGACGTACGCGCGGGGGGAGAGGGAAGTTGGAGAAAAACACAGAGGGGGAGAGGTGGATAGGCTGCGGCGGCGCCGCTTGATGTGCGCCGGGTCCGTAATTACAGGTTTTCGGAACGCCTCGCGAGAGGGAGAGAGAACGAGCAAGGCCTTCCTTCCCGACGCCGCCGCCACCGCCGCGCGTTCTCCGCCGATGCGGGAATCTAACGGGTGTCCGAGGGGAAGAGTCGCTCGCGTTTAAAGGGCTTCCACTTCTTTTGACACCGCATGCAATATTGAGATCTATCGACGAAAAAATCTAGCTACAGTTCGCCATTTCTTTCGCTCGCCGTTTATAGCCTCGTTCAAAATTCATGACCCGTTTCCCCGTTCATTTGCCGAGTGTTTCATTTTTAACGCGTCGCTCTTTCCGATCCATCACGCTAGGAATCGCCGCGCGGCAAACGACTATTCCCTCTGCCGTTCCCCGATTCATCAATAACGGAAAAGCGGAGCTAACGAGCTCCAAATAGGCAAGAAAAGCCGGAAAACCGGGCTCTTCTCTACTGACGTCTTTATTTCACCCCGTCCGGCGCGCGTTTTCATTTTTACTCGAGGCCGCTGCAGCCGCAACTTCTCTCTCGAAAATAAGAACGAGAGATAAACGTCTCGAAACGTGACTGAGTTACTCTCTCCCGCTCGCGAGGCGGCGCGGCTCAAAAAACATTAATGATCCGCGCGCCGGCCCGCATTATTTCTCCTCTTTTTTCTCGCTCCTCCTCCCGCCTCGTAGTTTTATTTCCAAGTTCAATTAAAGAGAAAAACGTATATCTCTCTCTCTCTCTCTCTCTCTCTCGCCGCGGCATATAGACTCGGCTCCGAACTGGCGCAGAGATTCCCCCGCTGGCTTTTAATTGACAGACGCTGAAATATCTTTGTTTGAGGGTTTTTAATTTTCGACGGGCCGCTCTTTCAGAAGCGCCGCCACGTGATGCGCGCGAGCTCTGTCGGCGGCGCCGTCTTATCGGTCGAGATGTTCTCCAGAAATTTTCATACAAGCGAGATGAAACGCACGCGAATTTCGACGGAATTCCGATCGACAACAATTAAAACTTTCTCCGGCCGCGGCTGAAGCTCAACGCGGAGTAAGATCAAAAGCGAGAGAGCGAGGAAAAAAGGAAAATCACACGCAGAGAAAGATGAAGCGTACGCGTGCGCGTCGGCAAGAGTACACACGAGATCTCCCAGCGAGCGGGAGAGAGAGAGAGAGAAAAGCCCGCTGCGCGCGTTTTCTTCTCCCTCGCCGCGGGACGATAAATAACGCGCGCCGTGTGGGACCGCAGTGCAGCAACGATCCTTGCAAACGGAAAATCCATCGGCGGCTGCGGCGCTTCTTCCTCGTGTGTACAGGCACACAAACACAATTTTCGGGCGGTCTATGTAGGTGCCGGTATGCGAGGGCAAGGTGAAGGTCGAGTTTCCAGGAAGGACCACGAAAGAGAGACAGAGGGAGACGGTACCTGCGCCAGTGTGTGTGTGTGTGTAAACGCGCGCTCGCGCGAGTGCTCCTTTTTTCGGGCTCTCTTTTTCTTCTGCTCCCCGGATTCGGCGTAACAGGAGCCTGCAGTCCGACACTTTTATCGAATACACGCGAGCTACTAATAGGCGACGGGGGGAGAGTATTATTGTTGCGTGCCTACGTGGGAATATTGCCGCATTTCTCGGAGTCCTGAGCTCTTGAGGTTAGATCCGAGCATTGTCGCAGCAGCGGCATAGAAAAGCTCGTTCCATCCGATTTTTCCGCTCGCGATCGGGTGTCAAAAATCATGCGGGCAAAGTATAGGAAAGCCGTCGCGAGCTCGAGCGAGCGGAAAGCGTGACTCGAGTCTGGAAGTAGGCGACGCGTCTATGGACTCCTAGAAACCCAACAAGCGGAAGTACCGCGTCGGCGGCGGTGGCTGAGGAATCTATTTGCGTCGAGCACGAGTGAGCCGTATTGTTCGACGACAATGCCGAGTTCATTGAATCTCATTCGAAATTTGTTCTACGTGCTCTTTTTCCCCGTGAACTCGCGCCCGAGTGGAATTTAAATTTCCATTGAAAAACATCGCGCACAGCCGCAAACGGGTTTGATGGCCTAATAACGAGAATAGGAGCGACTTTGCCACTCTCGAGACCCCTTTCGTTTTCCTTCCCCCGGCGCGAAGCTGTTGTCTTCTAATTGGAGCTTAATCGCGGATAAATAACCTCCGGAATAGCCGCGGGAGACACGAGGGGGACTACTCTCTTCTCCCTTTTTTTTCCTTTCGAGAGCCTCACTCTCGGTCTTCGTTTTCTCCTCTTCGCCACTACTGCGCAGAGAGAGAGAGAGAGAGAAAGGAACCACTCTCGCGGCGGTTTTATACGCGCGTCCCCGCGCGCGCGCATTATAACGCTTTCCTTTATACGCCGCCTAAAATACGCGCCGCGATACGCGCCGAGATAACATTCCGTCCCGTTTAGAGTCCCGACTGGCTCTCCCGGCCTCTTCCTTTTTCTCTCTTGTGCACACAGGCGCGCATATGCGCTGCGCGCGAGCGAGAGATCGAGAAATGAGCGGCGATAAAAGACGATAAAAAAGGAGCCGCGGCAGGAAAAATAAACCGAGCCGATCAAAGCGACGGCGGCACCGGTTCTCGGGAGGTATTTTCGCGCAAGCCGGCATCAAATATATAAATCGGTGTAAAAATAAACCGGCGCGGCGCTCATAGGCCCCATAAAAATTCCGCTCGGCCGACGGAACAGCACAATAAGGAAGAGCAGAACAAGCGCTTTGATCTCGCCGCCGCACCGGACGCGATACAGCTCAGACTGGCGCTAGATAAATTTTTCCCCCGCGCGCGTCAGCCGCGAAGGTCAACGTCAAGTATTTTCTCGTGTAAGAGAGAGAGAGAGACGTGCACGCCGAGTCGGAATCGTGTGTGTGTGTGTGTGTGTGTGTGTGTGTGTGCATTCACCGGAGTGGCGCGTCGCCAGCAGTCTCGAGTGCGTGGGCGGCTGAACGGCGCTCAGCCTCTCCTTCTCGCTCCGCGTGCGTACAATGCGCGCAGAGACGGGCTGCGATATTCTAACGCGCGCCGATTTTTTCTCTCGAGAGCGCAATCGGCCCTCCGACATCTATTTCCTATTCACGAGGTGTACGCCGAAAGTTCGCAGAATGTAAGATGGCAGACGGAAGATAGGCCGGCGACTTTTTCGAAAAACGCCGGCTTATTTTGTGCTCCGAGCGTGTGGGGCTTATCGTGACCTGCAGAGCCCGGACGAGCATTTCAATTAGGCCCGTGCGGAGTAAGACTGGCCCCCTGTGCGCTGTGGATACCCGGCGCTGCTTTCGGTCTTTCGGGAGAAATATGCGAGCTTATCGAGATCTGCCGCGGACGCTCCTGCTGCTGCTGCTACGGTGGGCATTATGCAGAGACGCTCCGAAAATTTTGGCACTTTTGATACCGAATTTCTATAGGGCCATTGAAATGAGTACACGATATTCCATCTGTTTTCCCGAGATGAATGCCGGCTTTCATTTCGAAAAAATGCGCCGGACTCCGGGCCGACGTGAAAACTCGAAGCCACAGAGCCGAGAGTTAATAGGATTACCGACACATGTTGGAGAGGCCCGACGCTAACGAAGCCACACATCTCGAAGACTGCTTCGCGACGGCAGGAACAGGAAACCGGGTATCTTCGAAATGAGTCACACGGACGCCGCACACGTAGCGCGCGCGGCACTGCGGCCCGAGATCGGAATCAACAGCTGTGTTATACCCTCGGCCGCAGGCACGCGGCCAGCACAATAGCCGCGTGGAAGCAAATCCGCCGCAAGAGCAGGCGGAAAAGAGCTAGGAGCCGATGCCAGGACCGAAAAGTAAGAGACGACGACGAGGCTTCGCTCCGTTTTCCCCATCAGCCTCGTTTAAAAAGCCCGTGTACATCGGGACACGCGCGCACAAAGCCGGCTAGTGCTGGTGCGGGCACTCGAGGCGCTCGCGTTTACCCATCGAGGCAAAAGTCGCCGCCGCGCCGGAGTGGCTGCAGTCAAAGGCCGCCGCCGCCGAGCAGTCGTTTTCCTCGCGACGCAGCAGCGCCGACGACTTTCCCCGCGAGCTGTATAACGTTCTCTCTTCGCTGCTGCTTTTTTCGGTCGCTCCTTTTTATTTCGAGAGAAAGAGAATGGGCCACTGAAGTTCTCCTTTTTTCTTTCTCCCCGCGCTATTATAAGTGTACTCGCCCCGTTTGTTTTTTGCTTTTTCCGCGTACACCGCCGAAGGGGTGAGGGGGGGGGGGGGGGGGGGAGCTTCCGAGAATCCGACGCGCTCGGTTGGCTCAATTTATCGGCCGTCGCTTTTTCGAAATCAGGGAGGATGGACTCGTTCCTGTGCAGCAGACGACGCGCTCTCGAAAAGAAACGAGCAGACGACTCTCTGGGAGTGCGATAAAGCGCGCCGATCTCTCAAGGTTAGTGCCCATTAGCCATTCATTGAGGCGAAGCACGGCGTGTCGGGGAATCGCGGGGATCGAAGCAACGAGCCACACCGAGTGGAATTAACCTAAGCCTCCAAATAGAATCAAGATTCGCGCTCGAGCGGGTTTGGTGAATGGCCCCGCACACGCGCGATCCGAGGGAAAGGGGGACCCCGACTTCAAAGTCGGCGCCGCAGCGAAGGTGCCGTCGATGCTACATGCGCGCACTGCGAGCGTGCGCCATTCAGCTGCTCACCTATGCGAGAACGGAGTTTTATCGCGCGGAGTGACCCGCCGCTGCGGTGTATTATGCGCGCCGGGGGCTTTTTCAAAGAAAACTTCTAAAGGATCCGCTGCGCTGTTTTCCTTTCGCCCGTAATGAACTCAAGCTGCGTCTGTGTGTGCGGGCGGAATGCGCGCGGCTCTTGATTTTAGGGCTCCGCTTTTTTTTCCCATTTTATTCATTTTATTACTGGAGCAGCGAAAAAATGATGGGATTACGTCGGCGGCATGGAGTTTTGCAGCAGACGGAGAACAAAAGAAAGGAAAACGACGGCAGTGGACAGAGAGAAAGAAGGCGTAGGTAAAGAGAAAGCGACCGCTGAGCGGCAGACCGCACATAAGAATAGCGGCAAGGCGAAACATAAATTGTCGGTGCAGCATTGCTCTCCGTCCCGCTCTCTCCTTCTATCTCTCGCTGTGCCGCAAGTGGAGACCCTTCGACCTATTAATTTCGCCGACTAATGAATTTCTCGAGCAAATCGCTCGCCGACAGACTCATTAATCGCGTTCTCTTTCGCTCTCTCTTGGAGGGCCGCCGACGCGGCGTCGAGACGTAGCCCCGTTGGAAAAAAAAATACATAAAATACGCGCGTGCCTGTGTGTACGCGTATCGAAAGTAAATTAATGACGGCTGTGGCATTATTAAAAAGCTACTGTCACTCTCCGCGCTGAGGATCAAAAGGAAGCGCAAATCCTTAATTGCGGGGTATTTTTGAATTCGAATATCCTGCGCTTTGATCTTTCAAAGGGGTTGCTGCTCAAAGGTGAATGGGTATCTCCGGATTCATTGATTCATCGGGCGAGTTTATTGATCCGAGTTAAGAATCGTTACGGAGAGTTTGGCCTTCTCGGAAAGGCGCATCTGTGCGTCGAAAGTTTGCGACGATGGCAATTGAATCGATATGCGGCTGCGTTCCCAATCCGCTAATTCATTAGCGGATTCGAGAGAGATGAAAAAAAGGCCCGAAACGATTTCGAATGAGAAGAAGCAGAGAAAAAATCAGCCGATTATCAGTACCTCTTTTCCTTGTTTGGAGCCATGAGTGCCGAGCGGTCGCATATTCGAGATATAAAACCATTAGTGGAGCACCGATGCAGGAGTGAGTCGGATCAAAGCAATCCGCCGCTCCCCGCCGCTCACGAGAAACATGTTTGGCTCGGGCGCACCTAACCTCACTTTTTTTCCCCTCGTCGCCTCTCCTTTCTCTCCCCGCGTGCTCACAAAAACAGAAGCCAGAAGCTGCACTCTTTTACTTTTTCCATCACTGGATCATCATCGCATCATCATCATCACCCCGCGAGGCTCTCGCTTCACTTCACTTTATTCACCAATTCCTTAAGGCTAAGAAAATAACGATAACAAGGAACCAACCATCAACTCTTGCTGAAATCTTGACTGTGCAGAGCTGCACCGAAACTCCGATCCGCACTCTCGAAAAAACTCGTCGAAGAGTTCTGTCCGGCCCGAGGACTATTCCACGACTGCCGAGGGGGCTTGCACAACAACAACAGCGCTGGAGCCTTGGGGCGCTGGCGTCGCACTTTTCCCGAAAAGCGGTGAGTTCAAAGGCACGATTTACGATTCCCCGAAGGAGGGAGGGGAGCGCTCAGGCAAGGTTGTGCTGCAGCGTGTAACCGGCCTACTCTGTGATCGCGCCGAGACTGAGTATGAGTATAGTCCGCCGCAGGAGCAGTCAGTGACCATAAGCGAGAGAGAGAGAGAGAGAGAGAGAGAGAACCAGCTGTCGTTTCCCTTTCTCTCCCCGCTCCCTCGTCCTTCCCCTCTCCCGCTCGGTCGGCGCTGCCTTCTTTCTCCGCGCGCACAGCTCTTCTCCGTCTTCCTCCTTCTATCGCGCGCTGCAGCGTCTCGCTCGCTCTTATTATCTTCTCCCCTTCGGGGCCACTGCGGCACCTCTCTCTCTCTCTCCCTCTCTCTCTCGCTCCTCGACGCCGGCTGTGTTGTTTTCCGTCCTCGTCATTCGGAGAGCAACCGCCTTGCTTTCTTTATCTCTCTCTCTCTCTCGCTCGCTGCTGGCCGGTCGAGTCGGCGGCGGCCCTCGGGTCCTTAGATGCCGAATTTCAAGCGGTGCGAGAGAAGAAAAGGAAGCCGAGGATTTGTATGGGCTGCGGAGCGGGGCTTTCGAGAGGGCTCGAGCGCTGCAGGTATATACGTCTCTTCCGAGGGACACTGCAGGCGAGCGGACTTTTAAAAATTCCGCCGTCTCGTATGCATACGCGCGGATTTTCCGAACGCCTTATCGCCGAGCGTTTATCGAAGACGCGCGGGCGCGCTGTTCGTCGGCGGCGTTCAAGAGCAAAAAGAGGGAGACGGAGAGAGAGAGCGTGTCTGACGGCTGCGTTGTGTAATCTCGCGCGCCGCCGACAGCGGCTCATGCCCCGCAGGGGGAGAGGAAAAAAGCAGCAGCCGCAATTAACGAAATTAAAAAAGAAAAAAAAGAGTATATTACACGAATTCCGAGAATATTACAGACGCGAGCGAGCGGCGCTGATGATGAACGGCGGCAACGCGGCGTCAAAAGCCGCCGACGCGGAAAAGTCGGATCGCGCGTGTGTACGTGTGCCCTCTCTCTCTCTCTCTCTCTCTCTCCCATGATCAATGAGTCGGCGCGCGGAGCCGCCGACACGAGTCGCAATTAGCTTCGCGTATTACGCGACTGCACATGCGAGCGTAGCGTAAAACGACAGCCGTCTGATTGTTTCGACGAGCCGCGCCGGGGGAGGAGGCCAGACCCATTCACCGGATCCATGGGAAAACCGACGTCGCGCCGATGTTAGACGCGAGATTAGGTCGCGACGATTAGCGCTAATTTCATCGCTTGCGCAACCGCGAGCTGGGAGAAAAAATTGTTTCGTTAAATAGGAACGAGCGAGTGGTCCCGTCTTCTCCAAACGGAGCAAAAACACAGGGCCAATTTCGCGCTGCTCCGCGCGCGTGTCACTCGAGCGCACGGGATCCCTCCCGGCTCCGAAAAACAGCACGAGCGGAAATTCGATTTTAATTCGGGCTCGCTGCCGGAGACACATTCAATCTCGGCGCATTATACAGAGAGACTGCAAGTCGGGAAGGTATACTGGGATTGATTTCGACAGCGAGAGCCGACGTGCACTTGGCTCTCGAGCTCGGGCTGAGGCGCCGCCGCGCGTGAGATCATCGCGCGTGCGTGCGAGCGCAGATACGGAGTGATGAATATACGATCGACGGAAACGATGTAAGATCGAGATTCGCTCAGAATTTTATTGCCGCTGATAAGGCGCCTGGCGGCGTCGGCGGCGGTATCTCTTTGACAAATGAGGATTTTATTAATTGTAAATCGTAAGCGGCAGGCTCGGTTTCTCGTGTGTCTGCAGCGGTTTATGTAATGGAGCGCCGTTTCTCCGTATGGACACTAACGGGCGCTCGATGATCAAAGAGCCGCTGATGCCGCGCTCTCGAAACTCACCTGGAACAGAAAGAAAAGTCGCCGAGATTAGATAAGGATAAGGTGCGTTTGTAAAAATACCTAAAGCCGGCGCGGGCTAATCTCGTTTGCAATAAAGAGCCAAGAATAATTCCGACCGAAATCGCCGAGCTCATCGAAAACAATCGGTCCCTGTGCGTATATACGGGCTACAACAATCGAGGCTCTCAACGAAGAGAGCGACAACAGTCGGCCGGAGAATACGCGCGTCATCTGGCGACGCCGCAGAGAGATAATCCGTAACGATTCGAGCCGTACACGGCGACGGATAATCCGTTAATAATTAGCTCAAACGAATTCCGGATGTCGTGCCCGCTCCGCTCTCTGCGTCAAGAGCTAAGAGAGAGAGAGAGAGAGAGAGAGAGAGAGAGAGAGAGAGAGAGAGA